>OY829525.1:1067166-1417233 GCA_963691665.1 Clepsis dumicolana
TGAAATTAATTTTTCACAAATTTCAAATTTGATGCGTAAATATACAGAAAAACCAGAAAAATTTGTTCTCGAATTGGGGTTACGGTATGGTAAAGGTTTGGGTTCGAACCCCAATTCGAGAACAAATTTTTCTGGTTTTTCTGTATATTTACGCATCAAATTTGAAATTTGTGAAAAATTAATTTCAAACGGGGATGACCGTAAAAATAAAAAATAATACAAAAAGTTAGTTTAAAATCAACGATTAGCGCCATCTCTCGCTTAGTAGGTGAACGTAGATGTTTCATACTAAGGTGTATTGGTCTCGTACAGAGATTATTGCATAGATGGCGTTAGCGAGTCAATATCGCTAAGTAACAAGATCTGATGCGTGAATATATAGGAGTTTTTCGTGCTAACTTCCAATTGCTCGGATAGCGTAATTGGATTAGCGCGTTACCACGGTATGGTAAAGGTTTGGGTTCGAACCCCAATTCGAGAACAAATTTTTCTGGTTTTTCTGTATATTTACGCATCAAATTTGAAATTTGTGAAAAATTAATTTCAAACGGATGACCGTAAAAATAAAAATAATACAAAAAGTTAGTTTTAAAATCAACGATTAGCGCCATCTCTCGCTTAGTAGGTGAACGTAGATGTTTCATACTAAGGTGTATTGGTCTCGTACAGAGATTATTGCATAGATGGCGTTAGCGAGTCAATATCGCTAAGTAACAAGATCTGATGCGTGAATATATAGGAGTTTTTCGTGCTAACTTCCAATTGCTCGGATAGCGTAATTGGATTAGCGCGTTACCACGGTATGGTAAAGGTTTGGGTTCGAACCCCAATTCGAGAACAAATTTTTCTGGTTTTTCTGTATATTTACGCATCAAATTTGAAATTTGTGAAAAATTAATTTCAAACGGGATGACCGTAAAAATAAAAATAATACAAAAAGTTAGTTTAAGACCATCAAAATTCCTGCGCGACCCCCCAATTTTAAATATTGAAAGGAGACAAATTTCTTTTAAGCTGTGCGAATGTTATTTTGGACTATTATTTAGCGACAGAATGAAAAAGTTCCTAAAATGATCGTCGATGCCTTCAATGTCTGGATTAACTACTGAAAGTGAGCCTAAAAAGAAGAAAAATAGAAAATATGACGATAACTGTAAAAACTAGAAAATAATAAAATATAACTAAATAAATGCACATGTCAAGAATGATTGCTGTTTTATTAAAATGACCTTGAAAAATCTTCATTCCCCGTAGTCACGAGACGTTTGAAGCTGATTCTCGCGACCCCCCTGTATAAGCGTGCCGCGATCACACTTTGAAAAACACTGATTTAGGGGCTTTGATCAGTAATGAACATGTCAGCCCCGTAAATGACAATAAAATATATAGATATAAAACAAAGCAGAAATTAAAAAAACAGTGGTTTTTTTTATACGAAGAGGAAGGCAAACGAGCAGTGGGTCACCTGATGGTAAGTGATCACCACTGCCCATGGACACCCGCAACCCCGGGGGGTTTTCACATGCGTTGCCAACCCAGAGAGCTAAGATGAAATGCATCTTGTGCCCGTAATTAAACCGGTTGTCTTACTTTCCACACCGGAACACAACAGTGCCAGCACTGCTGCTTAACGGTAGGATTAGCGAGTAAGATGGCGTTAGCGATCCGGTCGGACCTCGCACAAGGTCCAACCACCCGCAATAAACATTCATTCATTCATTCATTCTTCAGAATAAGTTCTCCTTCGGGTTCCTTCTGGAGCTGGTTTCCGAGGCTGTGGGGGCGCTGTTCCCGCAGCGCCCTCTACCGGCCGTCCTGGACGAGCCTTGCTGGAGCGACGCAGAGGGACCTCACGACTCCAGCATCAGGTCTTTCAGGGTGCACTTCACTGATGAGGTCAGAGCCAATACTCCGGAGTCCGAAATTCGGAGTTCGTATCTGGGGGACTACTACGAAATTCGTAAATCGAAGCTCGTATCGTATTGTTCCGCTCACTCTCGTATTAAATAATATTAACTTGAGAGGGACGGCACGATACGAAGGAGGAGTTACATAAAAAAATGTTCCGACGAACTGAGACCTCCTTTTCTTTAAGCCGGTTAAAAATGGAGATATTCCAGATGATATCAGACCTGCGCGCACGCATCCGCAACAGACGCAACATCACGCGCGCGTTGCGTGGCGCGGCGCACACCTACGGCACCAACGCGGAGTACCTGGGCCGCTTCCTCAACTTCTGGGCGGATGGCTACGACTTCAAGAGCAGAGAGGCCCGGCTCAACAAGTACCCTCAGTTTGTCACCAATATCCAAGGTACATAAAACACTTATTTTTAATACAGTTCCTCAAAAAGTGGTACTTTTTGTAGCCACGTATCATGCGAAAAGTTGGGTTTTTCGCACTAGTGCTTTTTACTTTTCCAATGGGCCGGTGGTTCTCAACGATGACGACCGCTGGCCGTGTTTTATAAAGCTACAAGTTACAATTTACGAGCTTGTTTTATCACCGTTTGTTAGAAAGAGACTTCCGCTTTTTTCGCAAATGTATTAAAAACGTCGTTTGGTACGAGTTCTAAGGTTTCAAGTCCCGCACTTATATTATAAAGTACTATTGTGACACGAGATTGGTAAGGAAGGTTTTACAAATGAGTTGAAATGGTATGAAAAATAATGTTGTTATTGTTGATAACATTTTGTTGACGATGGCTGCGAGGCGTTACGGTGTTAACCTAAAAATGCATTCCAGGCTTAGATATCAACTTCATCCGCGTGAAATCCCCCAATCCTCATCAGAAGAAGGTTCTTCCTCTTCTGCTGGTCCACGGCTGGCCTGTGACCGCCTTCGAGTTTGTCCACGTAATCGACCACCTGCTTCAAAGCCGGGAGGAGTGTGACTTCGTTTTTGAGATCATCGCGCCCCACCTGCCGGGGTATGGGTATTCCGAGGTTGGTAAAGCCACGATACTCGTCATCAGTAGTTATCGGCGACCGGTAGCAATTTTTCGACGAAAGTATTACATGGATATGATTCTAATTTATATGAAGGGTACACGGAAAGAACATTGTCTAGTCACTTTTTAGGGTTCCGTACCTCAAAAGGAAAAACGGAACCCTTATAGGATCACTTTATTGTCCGTTTGTCTGTCTGTCAAGACCCTTTTTCTCTGGAACGCGTGGAGGTAGCATGCTGAAATTAATATACTCAAGCCTGCGGTCCCTTGAAGCTGTGAAAAGGCTATTTCCATACAAATTGCCGAAATCCGAAAACCTAAAGGGTACTTCCTGTTAACATACAATGACAATGCAAAGAAAAATCCGTTAAGCAGCTGGATAATTTGGTATGAAGGTAGCTCTTATAGCTCAACCACTCAGAAAATTCTCAAAATCTTAAATTTTTATGTCTGTCTGTAGATTTCACAGACCAATATAAGGTGACCCCACACATTTTGTTTTGAAGCAAGGCTCTGCTAACACGGAAAAGCGTTAAAATCTCTGTACGGAGCCCTCGTGCGCGAGTCTGACTGCACTTGTTCGGTTTTTTTCCCAGGCCACCAACAAAATCGGCATGTCCCAGTACCAGATGGCGGTGATCCTTAAGAACCTGATGCTGCGCCTGCGCAAGCCCCGCTTCTACGTGCACGCCGGCGACATCGGCCAGGCCGTGGCTGATGCTATGGCAGTTCTGTATCCTGACAGAGTGCTAGGGCTGCACACTAATTTTCCATTTAGGTGGGTAATTTAAAAATCAGTTAAATGTCCTATTTGACCTGAGGGTCAAACAGGACAGACATTAAGAAAGATTTTTGTCCAAGCTAAAAGCTTCGCGCTCGTTCGGTCGATTTTGCAAGTTAATGGGATCTCTTCCAGTATCCACCCCAAAACGCTGGCGAAGTATGTCCTGGGGCAGCTGAACCCTGACGCAGTGGTGGAGCCGCGCTACCAGGACAGAATCTACCCGCTGACAGCCCTGGCCAAGTTCTACCTGGAGAACATTGGCTACTTCCATATACAAGCTACGAGGCCGGACAACGTGGGTTCGTAACTTATTCCGAGTTCAAAACGAATGGCTCTGTGAGGTGTAGACCATTGAGCTCATTATATAACTTTTTTTAATTTTTAAAAACGAGTCGACAATTTTTTAAGGGTAGAAAACGGGACCCTATTACTAAGACTCCGCTGTCCGTCCATCTGTCTGCCTGTCTGTCCGTCTGTCTCATGAACCGTGATAGTCAGACAGTTGAAATTTTCACAGATGATGTATTTCTGTTACCGCTATAACGACAAGTACTAAAAACAGAATAAAATTAATATTTAAGTGGGACTCCCATACAATAGACATGATTTTTTTGCCGTTTTTATACATTTAATGGTACGGAACCCTTCGTGCGCGAGTCTGATTCGCACTTGGCCGGTTTTTTTAAATATAATTATCGAACCTGCTCAGCTAATTTTACGAGAACCGGTTGAGAAATGCGGCTTCTATACTCCAATCTATGACAGTAGACCTAAGCTCACTTGATTAGCGATCTCAGCGGAATTTTGACTCGTTACAGCCAGCCCGCATTCGCCCATTGTCCTTTCACCAATACTCTTTTCTTCCTCACAGGGCACGGTCTCGACGACTCCCCCGTAGCGCAAGCCTCCTGGATAATCCACAGCATCATCGCTGCGGCGTCTCCTGACAACCAGCTCGCGGTGGGCGGGCACCTGAACCAGACGTACAATATGCTGGACTGGGTCGACTCGTTCACCGTGGTCTGGGCAGCTCAGTGCATGGCTACCAGTGTACGCGCGTACGCAGAAATTTTTGCGTGGCTTCTAGACCCGCTGGCTCTTACCATCTTGACGTAAGGGATTTTTATTGCCCATCGGTGTTTTGACCGTCTGACTTCTTTCTCTTTTTGTTCTCTGAGGCCCGCGGCCCGAGTACGAATATTCGAAACCTGCGTCACGTAAAATCGAATAGTAAACGTTATCGAGTTTGTATGATGTTTGGAACAGCGCCCGCCCTTGAGCGTATTTGGAGCTAAAATTTAGTATGAGGTTTCTCGATCTCGATACGGTAACCGTAACGTTACGCAGGATTCGAAAACTCGTGTTCGACGCTCTAGGTATTTACTGCGGTCGGATCGTGGGACCGCGGTGGATGTGGAAAGCACAAGACCGGTCTGAGTGGAGAGCCGCGGGGGAGGCCGCCGGCCAGCAGTGGACGTCTTTCGGCTGACATGATGATGATGATGATTTACTGGAACGGAACACGAAACCATTGTTGGAAAGGGCATTTTTGAACGAAATGAAAATCACACCCTCAAAATCCAAAAAACGTTTTGATGAAACTCAGCTACTTAATATCCATCTCAATTTTAAAAACCCGTGTTCAGAGCCCCTATTCCGAAGTCCGAAATTCAAAGTTGGTGTCCGACCCTCCCTCTCGCTTTCGTGTTAACCTATGTAGGAGTGAGCGGACAGTCGGATGCAAAATCGGAATTTCGGACTTCTGAGTTAGGGCTGAGGGGGTATACTACGAAATTTGAAAACAGAAGTTCATATCGTATCGTCCCGCTCACTCTCTTATTAAATAATATGAGCGTGAGCGGGATGGCACGACAGGAAGTTCGAATTTTGCACTTCGTAGTATAAGGCCAGATCGATCTATCCAGTATGTCTAACTTATAACACTCCTCTTTTTAACCGATTTCAAAAAAGGAGGAGGTTCTCAATTCGTCTAAATGTTTTTGCGATAAGTGTTAAAACGCACTCTCTCCGCGGGTTCCTCTGTCAGGTGTCAACTTTGATGGTAATTCTCAGCACACCCACGCCGGTCCCGTTCGCCGCCATCCGTTTCCGCCACGAGCTGGTCTACCAGCCCGACGGGTTCCTCCGCGACAAGTTCCCCAACCTGCTGCAGGCCTCCACCCTGGACTTCGGAGGTCACTTCGCCGGCTACGAGGAGCCTGCTGTCCTCGCTGACAGCATCTGGACTTCCGTTAAGAAGATGCAAGCCTTTAATGCTAAGAAGGGTGTTGTGATTGACTAATGACTAATGATTGACTAATGATTGAATTGACGACCGAAGAGCCTAGTGGTTAGAGACCCTGACTATGAAGCTTGAGGTCCCGGGTTCAAATTCCGGTCGGGGCAGATGTTTGTATGATGAATATGAATGTTTCTTCTCGGGTCTTGGATGTTTAATATGTACATAAGTATGTATTTATCTATATAAGTATGTTTATCCGTTGTCTAGTACCCATAGTACAGGCTTTGCCTAGTTTGGGACTAGGTCAATTGGCGTCAAATTGTCCCGTGGTGTTTATTTATTTTATATTTATAATATTTCGGATTTCTTTTTATTTATTTGGATGATGTAGAAGCTTACCCTGTTATTCATAAACCTATTACTAAAATGCCGTTAAAGTTCGTTTGTCATTTTTTGTCTCATGGACATTTCCGCTAGTAAGAAGAGGACAACCTATTTTGGCTAATAGAGGCTTGAGTGAGGTTTATGAATAAGGGCATTATAGTCTTGACTCGAGTCCCTTTTGAAAGAGTAAAGTTGCAAAGCCACTTTACAAATGGAGTATCCATCCATGTTCGTATGTATGTATTTATTATTATTACACCTACAGTGATAAAAATAGTAAAATAAATGGGTCACTCACGTATGTCAGTCGAGTATAGCCTGACATGTTCCGGACTAATCCGTAGTCCTTCCTCTGGGAGCACAAGCGAAGCCGGTGGCGAGACGTAAACACTATGATTGAATCTCACGGCAGTTTCATGTTAGAAGTGATAAAAATGTATACGAAAACATATATAGCTAGGATTTAGGTGAACCATAAACAGGGCTAACAATGTTAGCTCTTCTAGACGCCTGCCTGCAAAGCATCAGCACTGTCGTGTTTATAAAGCTACAAGTTACAATGTACAAGCTGAAGTCTCGTTCTATCACCTTTTGTTAGAAAGAGACTTCCACTTTAAAATTGTAGCTTTATAAAATACGGCCCTGGCCGGAGGGTGTGGTGTTCCGTCGCTTTAGAGAAGCGAAGAGTTCATGGAAAACCCCCAATACCTAGTTGAAATGGTTCAAATGTTTTATTTTTACGTTTTTTTAAATATGGCGCAATAAAAACGGATCACTCACGTGCATAAGTCGAGTTTAGCCCGACATGTTTCGGACTAAACATGTCGGGCTAAACTCGACTTATATACGTGAGTGATCTGTTTTTATTTCACTATGATTGAGTCTCAGGGTTAAAAGTTTTTTTAAACATGGTTTGATTTTTCCCGCGATTTGGTTTTGTTGCTGTGTATGTTTTTTGGAAAATAAATAAAGTACTTAATAAATATTTATGAATTATGTTTCTTTAAATAAACTTTTATACTTAGTAAATAAGGTATGTGGTCTTTTTGACAATTTACACTCTTAATTTATGAAAGGAGTATTTGTATTGTATATGTTAAGTGTATTTATTTGCTTATATTTATACGAGTAATTTAATAGTTGTGTTGTTATTATTCATATATGAACTAAAACTATTAAAAAGGAGGCAGTTTGATCACTGAAAATTATGACGCCTAGTTCTTTATAACCACAGTTCAAAACAAACTTCATACCCTTCATACTAACGGATCCGATCAAATTGCGTTGACATTTCAAAAAAAGTTGCTGATTTAACCATCCTTTTAATCTTTATTTATTTAGGGGCTTTGTTCAGACGATTTGATTTTTTATCTCATTATCAAACCAATTTCGGTAAATTTGTACTGTCTATTTATGTTTTTTGAGTTTGTGCTCTATTTGCTACAACGAACCTCCCAAAATTATTAAAATGCCATCCCAAATTAAAGATGCATTTAAAAAAGTTAACCCCTTTGCTTTTTCTATTTGTAAAAAAACAAAACAACAAGTGTCTGGCACCTATAGCCATCTTTCCCCGACTACAAAGTGCAAAATTTGAACTTCGTATCGTGCCGTCCCTCTCAAGCCAATATTATTTAACACAAGAGTGAGCGGGACGATACGATACGAACTTCGATTTTCGAATTTCGTAGTGGGGGTTTTTTCTGAAAAGCGTTGCCGAGGATAGCTAATAATTAGATACTTTAGGTTTACTTGTAAACTTCACACTTACGTTATAATAGGAATATTATATTATATCTGTGCACTTATAATTTATTTAAAAGGCAATTCTTGAAATATTGTGTGAAATAGAAAAATTTATTCGCCTATGCACAGCACGGTTTGACTATCACTATACAACAAATTAATATGACAGTGATCAGCAAAAATTAAGAATTCAAGTGAAAACGCGCATTTTCTCTATTTGTTACCCCTAAGCTAAGAAGCCACCGGCCGCTGCTGGCCGTAGTCAAAAAGAACTTTCCATACTCTTTGTGCACTCTTTACGGCGAGCAGCGTCCGGTGGCTTCTTAGCTTAGGGGTAACAAGCAGATTGTGCATGAGATTTTTTGGCTGTGATCACAGACATTACAGACCCCATGTAAGAAGCTGTCAAGCGTACCGATTTTTATTTGTGTACAACACAGCCTGTAGCCAGATGCCCATTGGTCGATTCTGTAGCCAATTTACCCGATAAAAAATAGAAGCATCGGTCATCTCTAGGTAGTCATTCAAATAAAGTGTCACTGCATTCAGTGATTCAGTGAGATCGGGTTATAGGTATGCTAAAGGTGATATAATGACGAGCATAATCGCGCGTAACACTAAAATTCCCTGCAAAAAGACTGCTACTTTCAAGACAAGCCTTGACAACCAGGCTGTTGTAGATATTACTATCTGTGAAGGAGAACGTGCTTTGATTAAAGACAACAACACACTAGGATCAATTAAGCTGTTTAATATACCACCAGCCCCACGTGGTGAAGAAAAAATTGAAGTCTGCTTCAAAATAAATGCGGATAGCATACTACATGTATCGGCACAAGCAAAGAGCATTGGGAAAAGAAAACACATCAAAATCAAGAATGAAAAAGGCCGTTTGATGCAAGCTGATATAAAAATGATGATGGCTGAAGCTAAACGATACCAGTATGAGGACAATCAAGAAGGAAGCGGGTGGGTTTGAAAAATAAGTTGGAATGCTTAGCTTACCACATCAAGCATGCTGTTAGGAAGTCGGCGAGCCAGCTGAAAGACATGAATGTGTCTGAAGTACTTCATAAGTGTGAAGAGACGATCCGTTGGTGTGATGACAACGCTATGGCCGAGACGGAAGACTATCAAGATGAGCTGAAAGAGTTGACTGACTTCTGTGGTCCCGTCATGAAGGTGATTAATGCTACAGCCGCTACAGGAGCAGTCCCAACATTGTGAACTACAAAAATATTGTATTTGTTGATTGAACTTGCTCTATTTTCTTTTGTTGATTTTTCCAATTTTCTTGTTATTTTTTTGCCATTATTAGATAGATAAGTATAAAGGTTTTATGAAAGAGTTTGTTTGTAGAATTTTTAACATGAAACTACCGTGAGACTCGATCATAGTGAAATAAAAACGGATCACTCACGTATATAAGTCGAGTTTAGCCCGACATGTTTCGGACTAATTCGTAGTCCTTCCTCTGGGAGCGCACGACCCAGCGGCGGCGAGACGCACACTGCGCGCCGTGGCTCTGCTCGCGCGACTACTCACATGTCGGGCTAAACTCTACATATATACGTGAGTGATCCGTTTTTATTTCAGTTTGTAGAATTTGTTGATTAAGTTTGCTATTGAAAGGAATATCCAATTTATGTACTTACTTAGTTAAGGATAAATAAAAGAGGTTGTGGTTTTCATAAAAAAATACATTTTCAATTGTTTTACTTTTTTTATTGACTTCAATCATATTTTGGTCTTATTTAGGGTTCCCTACCTAAAGGGACCCTTTACTGAGCCTCTTCTGTCTGTCCGTCTGTCCCCCATTCAAGCTTTTAATAAACTTGCAATGTTTGTAAGTATCTTATGTATGTTCTGGTCAAAAATATTTCAACTTTAACTGACCCACTACCAATGGTCAGATTGACTTGACATTTGGTATTGAAAAGGAAATATAAGTTGGATGACAACATAAGTACAGCAACAGAAAGTGCAGTCTTCAAAAAAGCTTTAATTAAATATTTTTTTATCAGTGAACTTTTTCGATTTTTGTTTGAACCTATTGGGTGTTAGTACCTATAATAGTAGTTGGTAGACATTTTGAAGTTTACAGAGTGTACTGCTATTATTTACAGTCGCTATAAGAACAATAAAAAATAAATTCAATTAAAAGGAGTCCCAGAATACATAATAGTACATTTCGTTGAAATGTCGTTAGACATTCGCAATGCATTAAGGTCGAAAACGTCAACGTAAACGCGACGTGCCAAAGCAACGTCGTGTTCTATCTAGCTCTTATGGTGACAGTTTGCTATACGATTATAAACCTTAGGTGGGTTGGAAATTAAATTCCTTGACTGTACAACCCATACCTACAAGAAACACAAAAAAGTATTAATATTAAGTACATTAATCTAGGTTTTTGGTGTGATGTGGGTAGGTACATAAATATAATAGTTTTTAACTTTTTTACAGACGTGCTAACACGAGCAGCAAGTTTTAAATTATCAATTGAGCTTACATAGATACTAATAAAGTAGGTATACATTGATTGGATTTAAAAAGCCGTGATAGCCTAGTGGTTTGACCTTTGCCCTCAAGCAGAGGGTCGTGGGTTCGAGCCCCGGCTCGCACCTCTAAATTTTTCGGAATTCATGTGTAAAATTACATTTATAATTCACCATGAGCTTTTCGGTGAGGGAAAACATCGCGAGGAAACCTGCACGCTCCTGCGAAGCAATTTAATGGTGTGTGAAGTTCTCAATACGCACTGGGCCCGCGTGGGGACTACAGACTAGCCCAAGCTCATTGGGAGAGGCCCGTGCCGAGCAGTGGGACGTAAAAAAAGCTGACGATGATGATTATGAAAATAGATTCATAATTTCCAACAACAAACAAAGTGGAAAAAGTGGTCCATTGCTACCTTGTGTTTTCCTTTTTTTATTTTATTGTTTTACTTGTTATGTGGTGTTCAATAGAGTTATTAATTGTATTGTATTGTAGATGGTCAGCAATGAAGCATAAGCTTTGGTGAAAATTATATAGATAGTCAAAAATTGCAAAGCCTCGAACACCGTCGAAGAGTTGTATGTCTGCCTGTTTTTTATCGGATACATTTTGGTGAGTGTGCGCAGCACTTGCACGGCCTAATAGCTCAATTTGGTGAGTGTGCGCAGGACTTGCACGGCCTAATAGCTCAATTTGGTGAGTGTGCGCAGGACTTGCACGGCCTAATAGCTCAATTTGGTGAGTGTGCGCAGGACTTGCACGGCCTAATAGCTCAATTTGGTGAGTGTGCGCAGGACTTGCACGGCCTAATAGCTCAATTTCCTTTTTGCCAACGGACTTTCAGGCGGGGGGAGCGTCTTCACCCATACGTTGTTGGCATTCCATTGGCCCGCACGAGACGGTTTGCTTCATCCTTCCTAATGCGAACTGCTAAGGAATGGAATTCGCCCCCATCGTCGCATTTCCAGACGGGTACAATCTAGGGCTCTTCAAGGCTAGAGTGAATAGGCTGTTACTGAACCAGTGAGGTACACCTTTGGCCTCATCTGCACCTTCCATCAAGTGAGATAGGGTCAATCACTGGTCAGTTTATAGTAAAAAAAAACCACCAATCATAGTCCAGTCAGCTTGTCTCTCATTGGTGGAGAATGACAGATAGACCTCACTCGACACTAGTGATACCAGCAGATTATCGACTCGCGGTAGCTCTTATTCTGTACTGTAATACGCCTTGCATCATAGCTAAAATAGTAGATTGTTCAACGAGGGAGGAAAAGGATCAATTTCTAACGAGATATTTTGGCACCCGAGCATCGCGAGGGTGCCAATAATTAGAGTTTGAAATTGGCGTTTTCCCAGAGTTAAACACCCTGCTTTTCATTTCGACTATAAGGAAAGTAAAAAAACATAAATCTTTAAAAAATATATTCATTTTAAAAAGATGTATTGATTTGCTCCTCCGCAACCATAGAGAACAAAAGAACAATGCTTTCGCGCCAATTTCACGCTTTTTTTTAATGTGTTTTTTTTTTTCTAAATTGATCGCTGGTCAGAATAATTATTGTTAGAGTTTTTATTTAATAGATTTTATATTAACTACTTTACTTTTAAATTCAATCAAGCAGTTAAACAATACCTATTAATTTATAACAGTTCGTATTTTAGTACACATTTTTTGTAAAACAAGTAAGTAACAATGGTACAAAATTGAAACAAATAGTTTGACTCTATGGGCTGCATTCACAATACCATTGCCATTTAACGAGTGTTTTTTTTAATTATGCAAATCACTTTTTTCGTAATTTTTTTTTTCATTTTAAGTGTAATTTACTCAGAAAAAACTACGTTAATGTTGTATTGATAATTATTGGGAACCTAAGCATGTTTTTTTTTTATAATAGCCAACAATAATTAAAGATAATAAAAACATTAAGAATTGTTCCGTAGGCTGTATAGGCTGAATAGGTCATAGTCATAGCCATCCATCCAGCGAATTTTTTTTTACATTTTTTTTACTCCCTAGGGGAGCCATGCGTAACTTTCCTCCCGTATGTTAAGTAAGATATGCCTCACTTTCCTAGTATGAGAGACGAAAATTTCTTTTCACACCAGCAGGTCGTCCATGACGTCTTTTTTGGTGTTGAACGCCTCCATCTTCCTGACGGCTGTCCTGATGCTGTCAGCGAGGACAGCAGGCTCCTCGTAGCCGGCGAAGTGACCTCCGAAGTCCAGGGTGGAGGCCTGCAGCAGGTTGGGGAACTTGTCGCGGAGGAACCCGTCGGGCTGGTAGACCAGCTCGTGGCGGAAACGGATGGCGGCGAACGGGACCGGCGTGGGTGTCCTGGTGACAAAAACATTTAATTAAACATTTAATTTACTTTGTTTACTCTAAACATAATTGACGACCGGATAGCCTAGTGGTTAGAGACCCTGACTATGAAGCTTGAGGTCCCGGGTTCGAATCCTGGTCGGGGCAGATGTTTGTATGATGAATGCGAATGTTTGTTCTCGGGTCTTGGATGTTTAATTTGTATATAAGTATGTATTTATCTATATAAGTATGTTTATCCGTTGCCATGTACCCATAGGACAGGCTTTGCCTAGTTTGGGACTAGGTCAATTGGTGTCAATTGTCCCATGATATTTATTTATTTCACACATAAGCAACTATTATTACAAGTTATAACCTAATGCAATAGTGCCTAAATTATAATTTTACATGTGTTTCAAAAAATTACTTATTTCTAAAACATAACATAATACAATAATTGAGATACAGAGACTCCGTTATTGTTATGTAGTTACAGCCGGGGAAATTAATTTCTGACCCACCATAGAACATTTGCGTAGTAAACGTCATAACGATTTTCCTTATCAAGTAATGCGATGTCTCTATGACGTTTACTGTGAAAAGGTTCCATGGTGGGTCAGGAATCAATTTCCTCGACTGTATTTATTTACAGTGGCTCTGTGAGCTGTAGACCTCACGACCTCATTTTAGAACTTTTTTTTTTAATTTTCGAAAACGTTCCTTTTTTTTTTGGCCGCTTCGTTTTCAACTCTTGATGAAAAATTAATAAAAAAAATACCGTTCCTTGTTTCCGAACTTTGCGAAGAGAAAAATCTGAAATAATTATAATCATAGAGCTAGGTTTGTCTAAAGATTTTGGGAAAAATAAGATAAATTATTTTATAGCTAACCCCGGGAACCGAACCCGGGTCCTTGACATTCCGTGTTATGTGCATAGCACACCGTTACACCAAAGTCAGCATTGGCCAGGTTACCTATCGAATTTTTCTATGTACCTAACTAAGTATTCAAATCTCAGCTCGTTTATCATTTAGAATGATACCTAGAGATGCTGGCGTTATATAGTCACTACTAACGCCAGCATCTATCATTCTAATGTAATACGCTAAAACAGGCATGAATAGCGCCAAATCATCATCATCATCACCAGCCTTTTTTACGTCCCACTGCTGGGCACAGGCCTCCTCTCAGAATGAGAGGGCTTGGGCTATAGTTCCCACGCGGGCCCAGTGCGGATTGGGAATTTTCAACCGCATCATTGATTTGCTTTGGAGGAGTGTGCCGGTTTCCTCACGTTTCCTTCACCGAAAAGCTCATGGTAAACAATGATAATCGAGGGGTGGAAAGGCTATTTGTTTCAAGCGACATTTTGTGAACTTTACAGGAGAGCCATTTAAAGTTTCAAATATTCGAAAAAAAACTTTAAAAATAAAATTACTAGTCATATTTCAACGACGATAACTTCTCTAGTCATCAAAAAATTCCTGGGAAATTATGATATAATCCTAATCCTAACTTACATATTTTTATATTTTAATTGTAATTTTTTAATATTATAAATACGAACGTAACTCTGTCTCTCTGTCTGTCTGTTTGTTACCTCTTCACGCAAAAACCGCTATTCCAATCATGATGTAATTTGACAAGAAGATAGATTGAACATCTGGGAGTAACATAGGCTACTTTTTATCCCGGAAAACTGCAAAATTCCCGCGGGATAACGATAGTTCGAGAAAATGAACTCGCGTACCCCGGAGGAACCTTTTCACAACAAAATTTCAAAATTATTTCTTTGGCACATGTATGGTATGTCAGTATGACATTTGCAGTGATACGGTTCCACAGTTATACAATCAACATAGATTCAGTTCGCGCATTCCGTGGAACCTTTTCTCAATACATTTCATATTGATTTCTTTGTGGGATGTATTGTACGTCAATGTGACATTTGTAGTGAAACGGTCCTGCAGCGAAAATGGTCCAGTGATTTTTACACGAATTTTTAGTTATTTTCAGTGTTAGAAGAAAGAAAGAATAAAGTAAAACAGCGTAATACATATATTATGTCATTTATTCATTTACAATTCACTGTTATACAAATAAAAAACATTAGTTCTTCTTCCAATACACAATACAAGCATTATTGATGCCACGATTTAGTCTTGGCTTGATGCTGTCATACGGTATCGTGTAGCCGAAATTGTAAATCCGATCCGGTGTGCAGTGACCGGCATCGCACAGGTAACTCAAAATCACAATAGTCGGCAAGGTCCTTAAAGAAATAACTACAGAGAGAGAACAAGAAATACAGTCATTCGAATAACAACAAACGTGATATATATATATTTAATTCATCCCATAAGGGATAGGCAAAGGAACTGAGTCCATACAGCCACGTCTGATGTGTTTTGTAAATTTCTGTATTATTAAAGTCTTGTCACCGTCAGAGTTGTCAGTCTGTCCTAGTCACGTCCTGTCAGCTGCTCATGCCTTCCGTAAAGCGATAGTGTACTTTACGGCGAGCTACGGCGAGCAGCAGCCCGCGGATACTTGGGGGTCACAAAAAGAGGGAATACGCGTTTTCACCTGAATTCTTCATTTGCTGGGCACTTTCACGTTATTTTGATGTATACACTATCTTACACATAATACACTATCTTTATTATCCACCAAACAACATTAAGCACAGAAACTAAAATTCAATTAACGATACGATCCACTCTCATCGATTTCCCGCCAAATTCCCCACAAACGTGATAATTATGAAGTAAATGCTTATGCCACTATGACATTTATTTTAACCATAGATCTACAGTTTCTAACTTACTCCAGAACAATGCATATGCATAAACTCTTTGGTGTTTACTAATAGTACCTCATTAATGTGTGTAGTAGGAACAACAGAAAAAAGTGCCTTTATTCAAGTAAAGGATCATTATTATATTCGTGACCGTTGATTTCTATACTGCCGGAGCCCTTATTCAGGCAGCCCCCCGCAACAATAAGTGTTCAAAGGTACTGCCTCCAGAATATTCATTAGTAGCGTACCACTCACCTGCAGCAAGTCAAGAGCAGCAGCCGCAGCAGCAGGCGCAGCCCCCCGCCATAAAAAGAACACAAACACTACTCTTTCCTCCAAGCCATTGATAAGTAGCGAACCACTACGCCGCTGAAAGGAAAGAGGGGGGGCTCGGAGGGCGCAGCCCCCCGCCATAAAAAGTACACAAATACTACTCTTTCCTCCAAGCCATTAATAATTAGCGAGCCACGACGCCGCCGGAAGGAAAGCACCCTTGCAGGAAAAAGTATACAAATATATGCAACGCTTCCTCCAAGACATAACATTGATAAGTACCAAACCACTACAGCTAGCAAAGTGGGAGGGGGAGCGAAACTATGGGTTCTTAAAAAAAAAAAACATCTAGGCTCCATCAAGTCCGTCATTCTTGAGAATGGCTTCCCAAATTAAATAGACCTAAACGCATGCGATAATGGACAGTTAATTGTTATACAGAACTTTATTATATCCGCGGTATAGCAATAAACGTATTCTACGCGGACGAAGTCGCGGGCAACAACTAGTTACATATAAAAAAAAGGTACTTTATATTAATATCGTTCATGGTAAATTACAAATGTAGCGCCAAATACTTGCATTAAAATGGTGACAGTCAGCGGGTCCTGGAACCAAGCCAGGGTCTCGGCGTACGAGCGGATGCTGGTGACCATGCAGTGGGCGTCCCAGTAGACCGTGAAGGAGTCAAAGAAGTCGACTAGGTGGTAACGCTTCGACAAGTTGCCGTCGAAAGCCAAGAGGTCCCGGGGTTTCGTGGCTAAGATGATGTTTTCGATCAGCCATCCTGCTTGGGCGACTGGGGAGGCTTCGAGCCCGTGTCCTGTGAAGAGAGGTGCTTTAAAAATAGGTCACCAGAACTAAATTACTTTCCGGTCCGTCTGTTTTTAACACGGGGTTGCATAGCGTGTGCGATTGGAGTATAGAATAGATATGGCATTTGATAATAATAAATCGAAAGAAAGAGATGCCGTCATACACAATTACGTGTGTATGGGCGAAACGCATCTATCTAGCTACCTATACCGCCTTCACGGTCGACCTCTTGGCCATCCCAGAGGTAATCGAACGAGGCAATTAGTAACGTTATCGAGAAATTTGTATGACGTTTGGAACAGCGCTCGCCCATGAGCGTATTTGGAACTAAAATTTAGTATGAAGTTTCTCGATTTCGATACGACAATGTTACGTTACGTAGGATTCGAATATTCGTATTCAGAGCGCCTAGTGTAATCGCCGACCAGGCCAAGAAATACGTCTCGATCGCGTTCGCGTTTAACAATTCTCATACTATTTGACACTTTAACGCAAACGCGATCGAGACGTATTTTGTGCTTTTTTGATTACACTAAGGGCACAGGCCTTTGATATACCTATTATGTAATAGCATTAGCAGTTACGAACCCACGTTATCTGGCCTCGTGGCATGGAGGTGCAAGTAGCCAGTATTCTCCGCGAAGAATCTGGCGAAGTCTATCAGGGGGTACATTCTGTTCTGGTATCGAGGCTCCACCACTGCGGATGGGAAGATCTGACCCATCACATACTTGATAAGCGTTTGGGGGCGGAGACTGGAAGAGGTGACAAATACAGTACGATACAATACAATACAATAAAAAAATATATATCATGGGACAAATTGACACCAATTGACCTGAGTTGAGTCCCAAACTAGGCAAAGCCTGTACTATGGGTACTAGACAACGGATAAACATACTTATATAGATAAATACATACTTATATACATATTAAACATCCAAGACCTGAGAACAAATATTCGTATTCATCATACAAACATCTGCCCCGACCGGGATTCGAACCCGGGACCTCAAGCTCAATAGTCAGGGTCTCTAACTTCGGTCGTCAAATACAATATTATACAAATATTCTTCGTTGAACACCACAAAGCAGTATGTTATTGTTGTAACTTGTGTTTTATCCTATTTTTTGTACAATAAAGTGTTTACTTACTTACTTTACTTACAGTACAAAGAGATTACAAATAAAAACAGGTGAGGTAGACAATAGGCGGTCTTATCACGTAAAGCGACCTCTTCCATTGCATTGGCCGGTTTTTTTTATACGACAAGAAAGGCAAACGAGCTAGTGGGTCACATATGTCATATTGACATGTTACAGAGGCACGTAGACATAAGTTATAACACCTGTATAATTCACCTGTGGCACACAATAAATACTTTGACTTCATGGATAACGCCCCCATTATCATCATCATGTCAGCCGAAAGACGTCCACTGCTGGACATAGGCCTCCCCCGCGGCTCTCCACTCAGACCAGACTTATGCTTTCCGCATCCACCGCGGTCCCGCGATCTTTACTAGGTCGTCGCTCCATCTTGTTGGAGGCCTACCGACAGCTTGCCTCCCGGTCCGCGGACGCCATTCGAGAAACTTCTGGCCCCATCGGCCATCAGTCCTGTGAGCAATAACGCCCTACCTGAAAGCAAAATTGGTATGCAAGCCTATCACCCTGTCAGGGTACAGAACCGCCATGGAGTCAGCCACGAACTGGCCAATGTCGCCGGCGTGCACGTAGAAGCGGGGCTTGCGCAGGCGCAGCATCATGTTCTTCATGATTATCGCTATCTGGTAATGGGATAGACCGATCTTGCTTGTTCCCTGGAAAGATAGTATGTAAGTATGTATGTATCTCTTTATTGCACATGAAACATAAATTAACAGATAATAGAACAAAAGCAAATGTACAAAGGGGAACTTATCCCTTAAAGGGATCTCTACCAGTTAGACTTAGGGCGATTGACAGGACATCAGAAAAAAGAGACATACATATAAAAGTAAAAAGACCCGGAGCCTGAAATTAAGCTAAATAACTAAAGCATTTAAAGTACACAACCTACATTATACACTCTAGACTCTAGAGTACATAAAGATAAAGCATAAAGATAGTTTTTTGCTGGTAAAGTCGTCTGACGTGGTAGCAGTGGCTGGAAATAACAATGATATTTCCATTTATTACTCATTACT
Organism: Clepsis dumicolana; assembly: GCA_963691665.1. Lineage (NCBI taxonomy): Eukaryota > Metazoa > Arthropoda > Insecta > Lepidoptera > Tortricidae > Clepsis > Clepsis dumicolana. The sequence goes on from OY829525.1 coordinate 1,086,161, forward strand.
TACAAAAAAGATAATGATATGATAGATATTGTACAATTTTTTTTTTCTGAACAAATTAAAAGAGGTAGATATGCTACAATTGTGGCCTCTTTGACCTCAGTCGCTCTCGAATAAGGTCCAAACTTGTGCCTATAAAATTTGAGGGTTGCCCTGGATTTCCCTGGGATCCCGTCATCAAGCCCCTATTTCACCAACTTCACAATTGTCAGTTTTCAATGACAATTCGTCGTCAATTGCTGACTTGAAAAGCTTTTCTTTTAGCGTGCTTCATATTGGCAAAGAAATGTAGTTCGAATTGTCAATATAATCTGACAATACTAAAGTTGGTGAAATAGGGGCCATATCATGACTTGGTGACAATGGGAGTATACTCTTTCGAATGAAAAATAATTTTGAAAATCGGTAAGCAATTGACGGACAAATAAAAAAACCGGCCAAGTGCGAGTCAAACTCGCGCACGAGGGTTCCGTAGAAAGTTTTTCACGCGTTTCCCCAGTGTTTTAAGAAGTCCAGTGTTAGCAGAGCCCGGCTCCTAAGCAAAATGTACGCAGTGTTGGGTCATCTTATATTGGTATGTTAAATCTACAGACAGACATAAAAATTTAAGATTTTGAGATATTTGTGAGTGGTTGTGCTATAAATAAGAGCTACCTTCATACCAAATTTCAAGTTTCTAGGACAACTGGAAGTACAATATTGCCTTTAGGTTTTCGGGTTACGGCAATTATTTGTATGGATACGACCTTTTTAATGACTGTATGCTTTGATTTGAATATTTGATGTTAATTTCAACCTGCTACCTCCACGCGTTCCATAGAAAAGGGTCTTGACAGACAGACAGACAGACAGACAGACAGACGGACAGACGGACAACAAAGTGATCCTATTAGGGTTCCGTTTTTTCCTTTTGAGGTACGGAACCCTAAAAATACATACAGTGGAACATAGAACCTCCTCCTTTTTGAAGTCGGTTAAAAACAGTCGATACAGACCTCAGAATACCCATATCCTGGTAGGTCCGGCACGATCATCTCAAAAACGAAGTCGCACTCCTCACGATCGAGGAGCAAATGATCAATGACGTGCACAAACTCGAAGGCTGTGACAGGCCAGCCGTGCAGCATCAGCAGAGGAAGCACCCTCTTCCCTTGAGGGTTGGGAGGTTTGATGTGCATGAAGTGGATATCCAGGCCTGGAATGCAGAAACTACAGTTGAGGAAGTAGTAAATGTTTAAGGGCAGGGAACTGGGCTATGTAGAGAGATACGTGTCGAAATTACTCACGAGGTTGTGAAGAAAAGTCTTGACTGCCCATACTGACTTACTAACGCCTAGTCGAAACTCTTGGACCTAGAAAGCTGAAATTTTGCGTAGAGGTTCACCTCATGATGTAGATCAGGGATAAGGAGGGATATTGCGAAATTCTACCACTGAGGGGGTGAAAAGGGGAGTGAAAGTTAGTAGGCCAAGGGCCTTAGCAAATAAATATGCTCTTCAAGTACAATGAAAGAACAAATACGCTCCACCATTTTTCAAGAGGATCAATGGAGGGAGGAAGTTTGGACAAAAAAAATGTATTTTTAAAGTTAGGATTATAAAGTTTGCTGAATAGTGAATACATATAGGTGTACTCTTCAAGATAAATAAAAAGATACGCCGGGACTGTTGGACGAGTGGCACGGGACTTGGACCCAGTGTTGGAGCCAACATATGAAGTTGACCAAAGAAATTCATATTACTTTATATCGGTATACTCGTAGACGGAATGATAGTTCATCTTTTTGCATGGTAACCAAGCGTGTAACCGCCAGGAGTGTAATTTAGTGAGGAATACCTCAATTAACAGCTCCAACTTTTTTTGTTGGTGTTTGATCAGTTAATTGTTGAAAAAGTTAATTTGCTTTTAAAACCTGACGTCCGACGCGGAAAGCGGTCAGGAGCTAGAACGCGTAATGAGGTTCTCGGCCTTTCTTCTACGCGACATACATACACTTTTTCCGTCTATCCCGATGTAGTTCCGTGAAGTTGATTAGATAATTAGCGTATGAAGTTTAGTTAAACTAACCTTGGATATTGGTGACGAACTGAGGGTACTTGTTGAGCCAGGCCTCCCTGCTCTTGAAGTCGTAGTCATCCGCCCAGAAGTCGAGGAAGCGGCCCAGGTACTCCGCGTTGGTGCCGTAGGTGTGCGCCGCGCCGCGTAACGCGCGCGTGATGTTGCGTCTGTTGCGGATGCGTGCGCGCAGGTCCGATATCATCTGGATTACGAAACAAATGGATTGCGCTTTCCCTTGATATTTCCAAGTCTCACATTCTCCTGCAACCACATTGACGCCGGTCTTATTTTAAAATGTTCCAAAGTGCATATAATCATCATCATTATGTCAGCCGAAAGACATCCACTGCTGGACGGCTGCCTCCCCTAAGGCTCTCCACTCAGACCGGTCTTGTGCTTTCCGCATCCACCGACATCCCGCGATATTTACCAGGTCGTCGCCCCATCTTGTTGGAGGCCTACACAGCTCGTCTCCCGATCCATAGTCGCCATTCGAGAACCTTCTGACCCCATCGGCCAACACTTTAAGTTTCGCAATTCTTCGGGCTATGTCGGTAATCTTAGTTCTACTGCGGATATCGTCATTTCTGATTCTATCCCGCAGAGAAACCCCGAGCATAGCCCTCCCCATCACCCTCTGAGTGACTTGAGTCTGAAAGGGCATATCCTGATGTTTAGTTAATGATTAATGACTACAGCAGCCAGCATTCGCTCACCTCGTCAGAGAACTCAACCCTGAAGGGTCGAACCCTGGTATCATGAGCGCGGTGCTCCTCGCCCCACCAACGCTCCGGCACCCTGGGCAGGTGGCGCTGCGGAAACAAGGCTTCCACCAGGCTCGAAGCCACGTTCAGGACTGAGCGGAAGCTGGCACTGTTCTGGTTGACAACAATGATATAAAATGAAATAAAGTTGTGTTTAACAAAGATAAAATTACTGTGTTTCCCACTGTAGAGCCATACTGTAGCTATTTGCTGCTGTACTAATATGCCGGCTCGTTCGGGGAAGTACCACCCTCTCGCAGAAAATCGGTCTGAAGCAACATCGCCCCTGTTTCGTTTGGTGCCGGAGACCCGATGCCCCTCCCCTCCTTTTCCTCCGTCCCTTTTCCTCCTTAAAGCGGACAAGTGACTCTCTTGGGGTTGCTGGTTCTCATGGGTGGCGGTGATCGCTTACCATCAGGTGACACGCTTGCTCGTTTGCCTAACTCTTTCAATAAAGAATATAATATTTATTTATTATTTATAATTGCTGGTCTTCAAAGACCATTTCCCATACGAGAACTGTTAAAAAACAGGTCAAATACAAGCAGACTCGCTCACCGAGGGTTTCGCACCTACCGTTTTTCTAATTTTTCCTTATTAGTAATGCAAGATTTTGCTTTGCGTAAAATTTTCTTCTTGTTTTTTTGTTATGTGGTGTTCAATACAGAGTGTTGGTGAAACAAGAGTATAAATAAAGCAAATACGCTAAAAACATACCACTTTTCCAAAGAGAATGTGCAAGAAGTCTCTAAACAGTGGCGCCGCCTGGTTCGCAACGCGTAGAACGTCATCAACTGGGCTGGCCACCTTGTTAACTCCACCAGCTTCTACCAACATTGCACTCGTTAATAAAAACAAAAATAACTTGGATACTATTGCCATATTCAAGCCTTTGTTCGTACCTGCTGATAATGCACTGATTGTAAATTAAGTGCCTAAGTGTTTAAATTCATACGATTTCACGCGTAACAAGGCCGTACGGTAAATACTTAAAGTTACGGTTATACATGTGCACTATAGCATGCCTATAAGTAAATACGCTTTCAAATAACCTAACCAACTTAGAAAAGTTGAAAAACCCCCGACATTGTCATTTCAAAGTTCAATATTTCAAAAACGGGTGAACCGATTTTAGCGTATGAAACTTGGCTAAGAACCATATCGATTACACTAGCTTTCGATTAAAAAAACCGCATCGAAATCAGTCAATCCATTTGGAAGCTATGATGTCACAGACACACAGATACACAGGTCAAACTTATAACACCCCTCTTTTTCGTCGGGGGTTAAAAAACTTTAAATAATTCTCCCAACATGCTCCCAACAGATTCAGACTTGGTGACAATGGGACTTTTTCAGGAGTACCTACCTACCTACCTACTCTTTCGAATATATTTTTTCCCTCACTACCTCGGAAAGCCGTCTTTTATCCTTTAAAAAAAGCGGGTAAAAACGAGTTGAACATGCTTTATTAATAGCATGTCTATCTGTAGCTTTAGAAGTGCTCTTGAATGTAGATACTTACCTGTATAAATTAAAACGATCTTAGCTAAACGCATAATGAGGTTAGAACGGACGTAACATTTAGTATAAGTATTGAATGTTTACCCATTTGAAGTACCTGAATGTCTATTCGAACACAGTGAAAATGTTGCTGGGCCGGATGCGGTCGGACCATATTGGGTCGATGTATGGTTTCGTCTCGTTGGGACACATTGGGACTGTTGCTGGGCCGGATGCGGTTGGACCACTGTTGAATTGCTGTGTGACTTTGTCTCGTAAGGCCAAACTGGGACTGTTGTTGGACCGGATGCGGTCGGACCACCATTGGGTCGATGTTTGGTTTTCGTTTCGGTAGAACACATTGGGACTGTTGCTGGGCCGGATGCGGTCGGACCATATTGGGTCGATGTGTGGTTTCGTATCGTTGGGACACACTGAAACTGTTGCTGGGCCGGATGCAGTCGGACCACTGTTGAATTGCTGTGTGACTTTATCTCGTTTGGACACACTGTGACTGTTGCTGGGCCGAATGCGGTCGGACCATATTGGGTCGATGTGTGGTTTCGTATCGTTGGGACACACTGAAACTGTTGCTGGGCCGGATGCAGTCGGACCACTGTTGAATTGCTGTGTGACTTTATCTCGTTTGGACACACGGTGACCATAGCTTGTTTTTAACCGACTTCAAAAAAGGAGGAGGTTCTACGTTCTACTGTACGTATTTTTTTATTTTTTTTTAATGTATGTGCATCGATTACTCCGTCAATTGTAGACCGATTTTGAATATTCTTTTTTTATTCGAAAGGGTATACTCCTGAGGTGGTCCCATTGTCACCAAGTCATGATCTGATAATGGGATCCCAGGGAAATCGAGAGCAATGTTTCACATATTTTCTAAGGCTATTCAAGTATTTACGTCTGGTAGTCATCTTCTCATGTTGATGAGCTGATGATGGAAGGTACAATTCCTTAACGGTTAGGAGTTGGAGGATAATTCTGAAAATGTTAAATTATTGTTTTTTGTTAAAAGATTTTTTTTGCGACAATATTTTCGGTAAGTATAGTATATGTAAGTATCACAAATATTTGTTGCTAGCTGTCAATTGTGTTGTTACGACATTACCGATGTGTAATTAATTAATTATGCGGTTTTCAATAAACATATGTATCGACACAGTAGAAAAACCTTTCCCACGGGCCAGGCAAAAATCAATCTTATGACAATGTGATAAACATTTTGACAGGGGAAAGCTTTTGTCACTTTAACTATACCTTAATGTATGTATTGTATGGTAAGCACAAAATTTTTCTTTCTTTCGGTTCTTTTAAGAAATAAATAGAAAATGAACTTTTATTTGTACGTCTACTCTTTTTTCTGATGTCCTGTCAATTGCCCGATGGTTAACTGGTAGAGATCCCTTTATGGGGCTAGTTCCCATTTGTACATAACTTGTTTTTGTTCTGTTACCTGTTACTGCATATTTTAAGTGATTATGCGCAATAAAGAGATATGCGTATAAATACATAGATACAAAATTTATAATGCCTTTACAGTGGTAGATTTTCACCGTCAGTCTTATACAAATTTGGTATTTTCGGTTAGAATGCGTCCGTATGCACTCCCGTGAGTGACATGCCAAATCAGTCACACAGAAAACCTACCATTGTAGAAAGTACCAAGACTGTTTGTTAACAGAACAAATGAAATGAGGGCGCCACTTTCTTTATAACTGTCACTTTTTTGACGTCAAGTGTTGAATATGGCAACAATTTTGTAAGTAAAATTTTTATTCCTTGGTGGATTGGGGTTGCTATTGCTTTTGCGATTTGTGGTAAGTAGTCGAAAATACCTTTTTTTTCAGTTTACTGAACATTATACACATGCAGATTATATTATTTTGTTTTCATAGCTGGTACTTTTTTGAACAAGAAGTGTTTGTGCAAATAAAACATCGCCTGATTAGCAATTTCTTTATTTTTAAATTTAATAACTTTAGAAATTGTTCAGAAAGAAGACAATGGTTTCAGCGTCATTATTATTAATATGATATGAACAATAATAATTACCGCTATGTTATTACTATTCATTATTATAATTGAGATAACGTATAATAATCTATCCGCTACGTTATTTATTTACATCGTATTAACTACCATTGTAAACATTAACTCAACAATAACTCACTAGATGGCGTTACTATAACTTCAAATTTGCACTTGGCGGTCAAATTCAAAATTTTCAGTATTTTACCACTTAAAAAACTGTATTTTCGCTTTTCTGTTGTTTTTTGTCATATTTGTAGCATGTAACCATGAATTTTGATTTTGATGCCAACTTTTGTGAAATATTTTCCATCCAGACAGATTCAGATTTTTGTTAGAGTCAAAGGGCTGACAGGGGGTGGTGTCCTTTGCTTTGTTGAATAAAAAAATACTGTGGTTTGCCTTTGGACTTTTATAATAAGGGGGAAATGTGATGTTTCCTATTTAGATTTTGGAGCCTAGTTTAAAACATTGGCAACGATTTATCCGCTGTTGATAATACTATGAACATTTTAGGTATTACTTAGGTACCTACCTACTTTTGTACGGGTGGCTCGAAAATATTCAAAGTACAATATTAATTAACAGTATAAATATATTCATACTTTTAAAGCAAAAGCTAGAAAATCAATCAAAAACGGATTCAAAATGACCACTACATTTTCATTGCATCATGGAAGTATAAAAAGTCAATTTTTAAGTTTGAAGATTTAAAATGACTTCTTGTCACTGTTTGACAGCTGTAAAGTTCTCAATATTGACTATTATATGCTATAGCTTACACTAACTTACTGGTTTATATATAACATCGATATGTATGCAATTTGGTAATACTAGAACTGAACGTTAAGACTCGTATCTTTTATCTTTCAAACCGTTATATTTTTGAATTTCGAAAACCTGGAGCCTAGAACTATATCCGAGTTAATTTCGATACATTTTTCGGATACATTTTAATAGAGACGATAATTTTGATTATTTATGTTACGATTGAACCCGTTTCCTACGTTACGCCGGGGCCTCTATTTGCCTACTTAACCATACCTTTACTAACTAGATGTGGCATTTCAATATTTACAATAATAACTCAATATAACTATGTACACTGATGCAAGGAGTACGGTTCCTTTAAATATACAATTATCACTTACTTTAAGTCTAAGGAACAAAAAGAAAAGGGAATAACCAAAATGAAACAAAAAACTGAAATAAGATTAAAAGCAAATTTATTGCTAAAATAAAATAAAACTATAACCGCAAGCAATACATTATTTGCTTAAACGTATTCGTTTCAATTTGTACGTTCTCTAAGATCATTAAAAAAGTTTGCTCTACTTTGTAATTGTCTATGGAAATTAAAAAGTAAAAATGACAACTACCTATCCCAAATCACAAACTTGAGCGTCGCGTCCCTCTCGTATAAAATAAAGATAGAAAACATACAATAGTAAAAAATAAAACATTAATAATTTTAATGTAACTTATATAACCCAATTATAATATTTAAAACCTCACCGGTTCATATAAACGTAATAATACTTTTCAACTGGGAGTCAGTATCGATCATAGCTTAAAAACCTACGTCAGATTGCACTTTCAATTTTTTTTTACAATAATGAACCTACCCTTCCTCAACTTTATCTTACAACCAGGCCTACGCTATATGTACACGCTCCCTATCAGATACATATTTGGTATATTTATTTACAATAATCGATTTCAAAAGTTAAAAACGAAGTAAAAATACTCAGATACCGCACCGGGTCACGGTACTTTTTGTCTATAAATTAAAAATTAAAGCAAAATGCATATTTTGTATCGTACGTTTGTCGTCCGGTCGGGACTATGCCTGGCATACCACGAAACAAGCTACAGAGGGTCTATGTACAAAGTCTTTGGCCTTACAATGTAATTATAACAAAACAGTACATTTAACTACACAATAATATTTGCACTCAACGTCTACGTCTCACAGTCGGGCCGCCGGCGCCATTCCATGAATCGGCGCCTCAGCCAATAAATAACCGGCCAACCTGATATGATATGCTACCTCAGTACAGTCACTACGCTACGCACTGGGACCGTCTCACAGCTGACACTCTCGGCGAGAGTTCTATCACACGCGTCGGCCGCAGCCTAGTAGTCCCACCGGTCCTCGTCCGCCTCGGCCTTGATCTTGTCCTCGGGCAAGACGTCCGGGGGGGTGAGGGGCGTGTGCGGCGTGTGCGGCGTGTGCGGCGTGCGCGGCGTGCGCGGCGGCGAGCCCTCGCGCGCCGGCGACGGCTCCACGCGCACCGTCTCCTCCGCCTCGCGCCGGAAGTCGTCGCTCCGCATCACGCACACGCCGTTGATGATGACCTCGTCAGGGTTCCGCTTCCGCTCGTCCTGCCAGTCGGGGTTGACCCACTGCGGCGCGGCGGGCTTGCGGCGGCTGGAGCGGCCGGCCGGCGTGGACGCCGCTTTGGGCTCCGTCTTGGACCCGCCGTCCATGGAGTCCTCCGAGCCGAGGTTGCTGTCGCCGTCGTCGTCCTCGAAGTCGTCGGGGTCGCGCTTGAGCGGCATGGACAGGTCCAGGCCCGACGCTTGGTCCTTCGCTTCGTCGGGCGGGAGGAGCCCGCGCCCGATCAGCGCTGCTAAATTGGAGTTCGCGGCGAAGTAGGGCGGGTAGGGGAGCGGCACCCCCGCCAGCCCCATGCGCTCCTTCTGCAGCTCGAGAAGCCTCTGGTTGAGCAGCAGCCGGAACTGCACGGGGTCGAAGGGCGCGGCCGCCTGGTCCCGCGCCGGCGGCTCGGCCGGCAGCCCGTGCGGCGCCTGCTGCTTCAGCCGCATGCGGTGGTTATGGAACCAGTTGGTGATGGTCCGCGTCGACAGCCCGAGCTCTGCCGCGAGGAACTCGATCGTGGGCATGTTGGGGTACGGATCCAGCGCGAACGCCAGTCGCAGCGCCTCCTTCTGCTCTTCAGAGAAGAGCACGCGTTGCTTCTTCGCAGACGGCGCGCCCGTGGCGGGGCCGGGCGAGCTCGAGTGGTAAAACTCGGACGTGTCGTTCGAGGAAGTGTCCGAAGAGTTGTCCTGCCCGGGCCCGCTGGAGCGCCGCCGTTTGTTGGCCTCGCGCCGCTCGTTCTTCAACGCTTGAAGCCGGTCGATGTTGTGCGCGTCGCTCAACCACAGCTGCATGCGGATGAACGGCTCCCGACCCTTGATGCTCAGCATGTGCCACGGCTTCGGCTTGGAGAGGAGCTCGCTCACGGACCCCTGCGACAACCCTAGCACGGCTTCACCGAAGATTTTCTGCCCTATGTTATTAGCTAGTAAAGCCTCCTTGATTTTCGTCGTGATGGTCTGGGTGTCCAGGTCTTGTGTGAGCGCGGCCATCTCGTACACGCTGGGGGAGATGTGTTGGTGCAGCGGGCGCATGGCGGGCGGCGCGTGCGGCGGCGGCTTGCGCTCCTTGGCGTCCAGCGGGGGCAGGGTGACGGCGTGGTGCGGGGGGAAGCCGGGCGGCGTCAGCAGCAGCCCCGCGGGCGGCGCCAGGTGCGCCAGGTGCCCGCCGCCCATCAGCTGCTCCTGCTGCATCTTGCTGAGGAGTGACGTCGCGTCGGAGATCATCTTTTGCGTCGGCGGCATCGGCTTGTTCATATTTGGCGGACATGCTGGAAGAAACGAGAGTTTGGTTAGTTTGGAGCAGTTCTTTTAGTGCAAATATTCCACTGCAGCATGGTTACTAAGGCGGGCTGGTGAACATGGAAGCTTAACCAAAATTAATGACCCACAAAACTATGTTGGGTTGGGATGGATCGTCTTAACCTAAGTAGAAAACAGCCCATTTTTTTTCTAGTTTACCTATATGTCCTACTCAGGTTCATCATTTAAAATAATATAGTATTGTATACTTACGAGGTGCTCCGCTATAGTTTCCAGTCCTCATCAACTTCTCTGGCGCGATCTTGTACTGCGACGCCACCAGCTTGTGCACGGCGTTGTCGTCCTCCAGGAACATCTTCATCCTGATGAAGGGCTCGCGGCCCTTCTGCGTCAGCATGTGCCAGGGCTTCGGCCGCGCCAGCAGGTCGCTGACCGAGCCCTGGGACAGCCCCAGCACCGACTCACCGAACAGCCTTTGGCTGATGGAGTATTGACTTAACGCCTCCTTCACTCTTCTGACTATGTCCTCAGTGTTCAGGTTGTTAAAGAGATCGAACTGCTGTTGAGTGATGGGAGGGAGCACGGCCTTCATGGAGCGCTGGGCCGGCGTGTGGTGGGTCGGGTTGGTCGGTTGAGAGATCAGACTATTGGTTATCGAGGCCATTCGCTGTAAAGGACTGGCCGCGGCTGAGTTGCTGTAGTCTTCGTTGGGAGTGATAGCGGGGGGCAAGATGGCGTTGCCGAGGGGGCTGGACGCTGACGACCCCGTCGACTGCTGCCCCGGTTCCAGCTTCGGCCTGACGAGTGAGAACGCGCTCCCCGCGTGCCTTATAGCCTCCTCAGCATCCATAGGCTTATCTTTATCGCTATCAGTGATCCCATTAATTTTGGCGTTCTTGTCTTTTGGAAGGGAAAGGTCCTGGATAGCTCCGGACCCATTTATATGCTGGTTCTGCGCTTGCTGCATGGCTTGTTGCTGCAGAGCCAGTAGGTTAGGGAAGGGCGGCATTCCTGGCAGATTGTGGAGGTTGGGGATGTTTCCACCGGGCTGGATCTTGGCGAGTTCTCTGTGGTAAGCCTCTAGCGCCATTCGGAGGTCCTCAGGAGGCCGCTCCATGTGTGGGGGCATGCCGCCGCTGAAAAAAGGAGGAAACATTCTGGACGTTAGTTTTAGACTTGCTGCTCTCGTTTAGTATACCTGCATTAAATTATTTCTCCATTCGGCCATTTGAAATAGGAATGCTAACCTCAAGTCTTCGAACAAAGATGTGCAAAGATACTTTTGTTTCAAACGGTCGATGTGACAAGTGGAAACTTGTGGAAGAGATAGTATACGTACCCAGGGAAGCCGTCGCGGCTGTGGCGTATGTCATCGACCCTTCTTGTCATGATCTTCGCCAGCTCCTCCTGGTAAATGCGGACCACTTTCTCTTGGGGGATGTCGTCGTTCTCGTATTTTTTCAGTCTTCTGTTTTGACTCGAGTCCTGGAACGTTGGTGATACAGGGGTGAATATTGGGAAGTTAATCAGCTGGTCCACTTATTAAAAATGGATTTAGACAATCGAAGACGCGGATAAAAGACACAGCCTTAAGACGAGCAGGTATTTGGAGAAATGTAGCATCAATATTTTTGCCATAATTGTTGTATTGTTTAACTATATTACAAATAGGGGATCGGCAGAGCCATTTGGCTGTGGTTTTATAATTGAGTACCGTTAATAAATATCAAGCCGAAATCAATCACAACAATGCGAGCTTCTAGGCTTCTAGTATTTTCGTTAAAATGGCAACAAGGTATACGAATAACTAGTCTTTGTGGCGTTCGATCATTTTATTATTCGGCGCACGTTGCCAATGTCTACAACACCTACCTACAATCTACCTAGCAATTTCGATTTCCTGTTTCTTTTTAACAAGCCAGTTTTTTCCCACTGCCGTGAATATGTTTGCCTAGTCTTTTTTTGGGAGTAGAATGGGAGGCAGTGTCACTTCACAAGGTTAGACTTTTACCTCCATATATCCATTCCTTGATCATTCCATTTTCGCAGACTTTGCCATTTAATTGCATTATGTAAACAAGGTCACAATTATAAAGATCTCTCTCCAGGCAGATGTGATGCCTGGAGACCAAAGACCGAAGAAAGAGAGTTGTTGCAAGTTGTATTTATGCAACCGACTCCAGAAAATCTGTCAGCGTAATTTAGAACAGCGCTCAGAAGTTATTATATTCGATGACTAGATGGCGCTAGGAGTCGCTACAAGTTCTACTGAATGACAGATGGCGCCAAAGTCGCTACAGATAAAACCTTACCTTATTAGAGAACGGTGAGAGGCACTGTGTGCGAGGCGAGTTCGAGTCGTCGTTGCTTCGCGAGTCGTCGTTGTTCGGCTGGCTCGGTGTCTTCATGAGGTGCGAGGCCTCGGTCAGGATGTGAGCGAGGCGCTCGTCCCCCTCCCCCTCCGCCCGCCCGAAGCCAGTGCACATGTTGCCTTCCTTCGAACCCACTGGAAGAGACAGAGTTGATGTATTAAAACTAAGAAAAATCCAAAAAAAAAACAAGGTACACAGAAATACGAAAGAAAACTAAAGGGGCATGTATGTGAAGATAGAAGATGGACTCATCAAATAACAAAATCGCTGGGTCCAACTGGCAAAAGACAGAAGAGATGGGTTGATGACATTAGCAGGAAGAGACTGGACGAGAGTAGTGAAGTATGGAAAAGGATGGAGCAGGCTTTTATCCGGAGGGGGGGGGGGGGAGGCACATGACAATAACTATTAAATAAACGAAAATTGTGATGTGGAAATAAAGCCATAATAATAATAAAAAGGGTAAGGTAGGCTGTTAACTGTTGGGCATGTTTAGACGGGACTTGGAAACAGGCGGACGCGTCAACCGGGGTTATACAGCTAACTTGGGTTAGAGGGTGTTTGTATCGTTTGACGTTACGTTGACCCTGGGTACTCCCTAACCCTGGTCGGTGGATACAAACACGTTAAGGTAACTGGTACTCTCGGCTTTGGTAGAGCGCAGCAATGAGTTAGGCATCAACATTTCCAGCCTTTTTTCTTACGTCCCACGAATGAGAGGGATTGGGCTATAGTTCCCACGCGGGCCCAGAGCGGATTGGGACACACACATCATTGAATTGCTTCGCAGGAGTGTGCAGGTTTCCTCACGATGTTTTCCTTCACCGAAAAGCTCATGATAAATTACAAATTTAATTCCGCACATAAATTTGTTAGGCATAGAATAGCATGTCAGTGTGTAACTTGAAGCAGGAAAGAAATCTAACATTAAGTCTGTGCAAAATGCACAGAATGAGTTGATTGTGTGCGTGTTTTTGGCATTTTCGTGACAGCTTTGTTTTAATGTGAGTTTGTAGGAACGTAACAAATTTTGACATGAGCGCAGACGTGTGCTGTAAGTACGTGTGTTCCTCGTCCCTCTCACAAAGTGGCAGAAAAATTATAGTGCATAGATAAGCCAAAGGCGCCTCCCGTCTGTCTGCTTTATGGTTTGTGAAGACTAAGTGCCTTATTCGAAAACGTCACTCAAACCTAAGTTATCTAAACAGGTTTTGTCTTCTTCTTGCTAACGGAAATATCAATGTGACAAAAAAGGATAAACGAACTTTAACGGCATTTTAGTTAAAATGGGTTTATGAATAACAGGGTAAGTGTTCCTTAAGGTATTGATTTATTGGTTAGATGTTTACAATCATGTTTAAGTATGTTACTCTCAGCGTGTTGCGTGTCCAGCATCGATCGCGTGATCGTCGCTTATCAGAATATTTCTTCACAATTACTACCCACATGCGCATGTGTAAGTACGAGTACATCGGATCAGCTATGATCTCCCACTCACGTTTTAATTGCCACTAAAGTGTTGCATAGCTATAACTACTCGTATAAAACGCTTGCCAAGTAATAAATACAAAAGTTATATTTGGTACAATTGAAATTAGGCGCGTCGTTAAAACTGGTAAATGAATAGCGCGTTAAAGATAATCGCTGAATGGGAACGGGCACTCATCGCCTAAGCCCGTAATCCAAAAACGTCGCGCGCGCAGCCGTAAACAAGCAGAAATACGCGCGAAAACCGCCGCCATCTTGTGGTCATTCATCCTGTCAACATATTGTCTGTGGCCGCACAATGAAATGATACTATTTAGATGCTGATTTACTTCCAGCATTAGGCTAATTAGAGTCTAATTAGTTTCGAGGGATACGGTTAAAATAACGTTCTTGAGGCTAATTTGCTTTTATGCTTGGCGGGCTTATGGTTAAATGTGGAACTGACCAGATACATGATTCCAGCTGTTTGGTGAAACTTATTCAGAGGTATGCGTTCACGACTGTTCCAACGTCGAAGTGTCATATTTTCGATTATGACAGTGACATCTAATTGGAGTCTTCGACGCCGAAAAAGCCATGAATAACATTGAATAACAGTCCAGAAGTGAGCTCGATTAGTTCATTGTTGGAATACTCAGGTTTTAAAACAATCTGTTTAAAAACATCCTGTCTCTTATCTATGAAAACACTTTAGGGTTCGTGCGTGACAAAAAAAAATATCCGTTAGTAAATAATACTTCCGACAGAGGTTGAGAACAGCATTGTCTTATTTGCTCTGCGGTTCTTTAATGGCTCCAAGAATGGACCGAGGACTTGCGTATTAATTTCAGAGATCACAAAGACGCATCTAAATTTTATTTTAAAACCGACATTTAACGAAATCGTTTTCCAAAAAGCGAGTGTTTATTTTGAATGCGGTTTCAATTATTTCGAGATCTGATGGAACTGCACAATGCAATTTCATTGTTTTCGCTCCGAGTTTATTGCCAAGTAAACCGTTAATTTATTGGGGAATAAAGCAGAATAATTTATAAGATAAACATACTTAAATATTTCATCATTAACAGCGGAAAACCATTTTTTCTCACGTCCCAAATAGACGTAACAAGACCACGAAATGACTATGTCCTTCTGTAGAGTTTTTTACCATTCACAGTCTCCTAACGACTTATGACTAAGCGAACGTGATCTAAATAAATTCGTAAATATGGCCGCACGGTTTTTAGATTATAATCTTACATAGCCATAATGTCTCGAGTTTCAACTCGTAAACGTACAATAACTCCAAATACGTGATTCGGAGTTATAATTGCTGCATTTACTTTTTAATGCTCGCTTAATGCGAGACTCTCTAAGCACCAGGCTTTACACGTAAAAGAAATATAAGTGCTCAATTTATGGTCGATCCCGCCAAAAATAAATAACAATTGTCGCGATAAAATCTATTTTTAAATACGCTAAATACGCCACGCTCGTTGAATTAGCCGACATTGAAACTATGTTTAAAACATTAGATTTCGCGCATAAAATTTTCCGTCGTGTCAATAAGCGATCACATTAGGATGTGTGTCGTGTCCCCTCAGTCGCGCCGCCAATTTGTTTGTTTCGGCTTCATTCTTCGACATGAGGACGAGTACGATAAATTTCAAACCACGTATATTTCGCCTTTGATCTTCTCGTGTTATTTTGTTATTCCGCGTGCGACCCGCGGCCGATTACCGCGACGTGCCGCGCGGCCGGCTGCGGCCCGCGCGGGCGCCGCCGCTGTCAACTGCATCCCGCCATCTTGTGCACAGCACTCAACATGGCCGCCGCATCAATTACACTCATTTAGGTACTTATCGAGGCCGCCCGAGCCCTTATCTCGGCGTAAGACTATAAAGCATACGGCGATTATAATCTGCTTTTATTACCAGTCGTTACGATGTGCATTTTTGATGGATATTTAAGGTTAAAAAAGGAGTTCTCAATTAATGCCGCCCGGTCACGGAAGCGCCGTATTTATCGGATAGTGTTTGATCGCTGCCCGCGGGGACAAAGGCGAAGTGTAAACTCGAGCAATAATTCCATAATTCTGGTATAATATAAAAAGGTGATATATTTGTTTATGCGACACAGTATCGCGTGCGTGCACGCGAAAACTATTTCTTTGTAACTGTTATTGATTGCTATTGCCGTATGAATATTCAAAGGCTTTGGAAACTAAAGGGGAGGCGGTGCCCTAAATTATCGTGTCACGGTGACATAGTGAAAAAGTGTTTCGTATTCGTTAGTCATTTAGTTTTTAGTGGAATCGAATGGGACGCGAGCGGGCGGTTCGAGATTGGAAATGAGGGTAGTGGCAAGAAGGGGTGAGAAGTCGCGGCGATCGATGCCATTTGCATAGGCGTCCGCGCGGACGTCACGCTGAAAGTGTTGCCGGTGCGGAAAAAATGCCGCATTTGAATTGTTAATTCAATGCAAAAGAAATAGTTGCATAAACTTTTCGACGCTAAAATTAGGTGCTAAATGTTGCGACGCTGAAATGTACAAATGGTGCGGCACTTTATGTACAGATTTCACCGAATCTATTTTCATTTTCCGACCTAAGGACTTCGAGATAGGTGCATCGCGTTCGCTATCTGGGTCAATGCCTGTCGTTGTTGGGGACCTCGGACTGTTTTCTGATGTCACGTCCGTCCGTGTCTCGTGTCTCATCGGAGTGGCTATCAATTTGATGCTGTCACGTGAAGCACTACTGAACTATAGAATACTAGTACTTGATGTTAATTAAACCTACTACATACCTACTATACGAGATTTAGTAGTTGATGCTAAGCCTCAAAAGCGACTGTCTAAGTACCTTCAAGCATCTAAGCATTAAATTCCTCACAAAAGACGTTCGCCGTGCGACGAACACTCAACAGAAATTACAGGAAGTCTCTGCCAGTACCCAGACACGGAGATTCGGTTTCCCGTTTCGGTTGGCATGTCTTGGCTATCGACGTTGCGTGCGTAAGGTCGGTTGATCGGTATCGCGTGAGCCGGGGGCACCGACCACAATTGATTCCACGAGAGGCTGAGTGATGTGCAAGTTACCGGTTATTCGACGGTTGACAGTTGCGGCTGTTTAAGCTACACCTTTGCGCAAAAAAGTAAAAGCAAAGACCATGTCAAAGTGACGTTTCAATTTGCATTTGGCAGAATTGTTTTTTTTATTTGACTCGTTGACGGTTAATGCGTTTTGTTCGCAGTGAATAGCTGTTCGCGTTCCGTTTGTAACTTGAATCCGCTGCTACAGAATGTTGCAACACAAACGCTAAATACAATTTGATGGTGCTTTCTCTCGTATTATAGGTGTAATAAAAGTAGAGGACATTCGGCCCGCCGGGGGCCGGTGGCATTAAATTTTTTATAACAGCACAAAACTAACAGAACAAGTGCAATAATGGATCAAGATTAGATTATGTATTTGTTGTTATTCCGGGAATTTACGGAGAATACGTTAATGAGAGACATGTTTCTAGTCTTTGAATCACAGTCGAGCGCATTTCATTTTACAATTTATCACTTTACTTATCAACCTTCATTTTATCTTCCCTCAATCCGTCATGCCGGAATTCCTAATTTCGAAAAAAAAAACAACTGGCTGACAACACAAAATTCTAAAAAAAAAACTCACCAGAGACAATATCAGTCTTAATTTAGGTAAAACCAGCCAGCTACACTACAGGTAATCCGTTTAGCGCGAGGTAAAAATCCCCCGTGCCCGTAGTTCGGAACTGACGTAACTAGATTCGATAATCAATTTACAACTGCAAGTAGGTACGCGCGGGACTGAGACAGGTTATGTTCCATAATTTAAGTAACGGAAAATCCTTTTCATTATTTTAAAAGAAGAACTTTATAAAGGTAAGTATTCACGTGTGTTGTGTATAGGTAAGGTACCAACTCAATAAAAGTTTTGTATTTGAAATCTGACACGTAGGTATTTTAGGCATAAGTAAGAGTTAAAATAAAACTATCATAAATCCTACACACGTAAGTAGGTAGATGCTATGAAATTTCAACGCAAAAAAAATGACTTCAATCTCCCGAATCTGTCATCTCGGCGTCTTTGAATTCATCAATTTGTAACAAAATTTTCAACATAAAAGGTAAAAAAACTGGTGAAATCGCTTCAGCCAATGCCCCGGAAACGCCAAACATCGGCCCACGGGGCTGATCAAAACTTTTAACGATACCAAAGTTTTTTAACGAAATAATCGAATTCCGCCGTAACGGAGTTAGGCGCTTCGGCTTTTCGCTGAGTTCGGATGCGTTCGGTGCACTGGATATTAGAAAACGTAGTTTACGTTGATGATTTAGTTGTGCTTTTGATTCTTAGTGAAATAAACCCTAGTCTGCCCTTGTACTTGTAGGTATCTCATTGTTTGTAACTTTGTTTTTATTTCTGTATTTTTTTACTAAGTTGACTTTAGTCCGTAATCACCATCATCATCATCAGCCTATTTACGTCCCACTGCTGGGCACAGGCTCAGAATGAGAGGGCTTGGGCTATAGTTCCCACGCGGGCCCAGTGCGGATTGGGAACTTCACACGCACCATTGAATTGCTTCGCAGGAGTGTGCAGGTTTCCTCACGATGTTTTCCTTCACCGAAAAGCTCATGATAAATTATAAATGTAATTTCGCACATAAATTCCGAAAAACTCAGAGGTGCGAGCCGGGGTTTGAACCCTCGACCCTCTGCTTCAGAGGCGATAGGTCAAACCACTAGGCTATCACGGCTCACGGGTCCGAAATGTTTCAGACTAATTCGTAAGTAGTCCATTCTCTGGGAGCGCACGACTAGGCGGTAGGGTAGCGAAACGCACAATGCGCGCAAAGGCTCTACTAGGCGAAGAGATATGACGGTGGTGAACAACTACCCTCGTTTTCATCGTCATTTTAATTATTGTCAAATGTAGGGTAACACACTAATTACCCTGATTCATGTCACTCTGTAGGCAAAGGTCACACTAACCTAGCCTAGTACGTTACATGTATTTTTTCACATTTTTCTTCGAATTGCAAAAAAATATAGTGTGTAGTCTGACCGTTACTTGAAATCTTAAAATAAATGAGGACCTGAACTGAAAAGATTAAAAATTGTAACATTAAATTAATAATTTGGTCATACTAATGACGAGATGTAATTTGACTCTGAAAGCAATGAAAACAATTAAGTATTCAGGTATATGAGGAAAATGATAGGAAAAGTAGAAAAAAGCTGAAAGGAAATTACAACTGGAATTGGAAGTCAAGATTACCTACCTACTTAATGTAATCGCAAATTACTTCTTTAAACAGTGAGTATTTATGGCTAGTTTTTTTTATAATTAATGGCTAACGCTACTGCTCATTTTTCAGACTCGCCAGTTAAGGCATCGATACAAGTTTATTGATTCTTGCGATTGATTGCCGACCGGCACGCGACGCGCGTGTGAAAGCAGCTTTATTGTTTCAAATTATTGGCATAAGAAATGTTTTTTATTTGGAGCTTAGAGTTTGGAGACGTTTTAGTTCTTTATTGATTTAGTTAGCATAATATTCGTGAATGATTTATGTGTATTACTTTAATAAAAAAGCGGGACAGACCTACACGATACGCGAGTTGCATATCGAATGGGTAGTGATGCCTTTATTATTAGCTTTTGAATGAGTCTCCTGACCACTAAGCACTTAACGAAACGCTTAAGTTAACTAACAGTTATTAGCGCTATTCAAGCCCTAATAATACCCACTTTAAGCGCAGCCCAGTGCACAATAAACATGACAATTAACTCCTATTAATAGATCTGCAATAGTTTCATCAACGCCCGAATAAACCCTAATTCACTGTGGAACAACGAGTCATTCACAGTCTGCATTAATTCTTACTAATTATGCAAGCCGAGATATAAAATGGCCGACCACAAATCCCGTCCAAAGTGACACGTTAAACAGGCCGTCTTGTGGGACAGATGCCTGAGTTATGTGCAGCGCAAGTAGAGGAAACGCTTGTAATTAATTTAAACGAATAATATGTCACGATGCACTTAATTTCCTATTAAACTGTTTGGAGATAAACAAGATGGCGGCTTCGATTGTTTCGCGCGCGGATTTGATGTTTTTTTTTACGTAAGTATAGAGCAGGTTTTCTAGCCAGTGTCGCACTGGCCTGATAAATGTTTTAATTATTTTTGGTAGCGTTTAGTTCCAGGAAATTAATCAATGATTAATAAATTAATGCGAATGTTGACTTTGTCGGCTTAATGAGGCAGCGTTGACATGGAACTTTGTTGCGCGGCTAATTTTATCTTGTTTTCGATGGTTATCGCAAAATCGAAGCGAAAGCGATCGCGCGTGGGCGGTGACGAATGCGTCGACGGGTTTACGGCCGCGGCTTATTCGAATAATTATCGCGGCCATGACTAATAATGTGAATAATAAGCCCTTTTGGCGGCAAAACGTATCCAGATTTAGACGGTATTGTCGTCCATTTTACGTTCCATGTGGACTGATGGCGTGCTGGCCAGTTGTGTCAATATTGTCGATGGAACCGGCGCAGCGCTGTGAATGTTTGCAAGCCATTAAACTGTCAAATTGACGTGTGAACTGGTGATCGTGTTGAAAAAGAAACATCGATACTTTTATTCATTGACATTGAGTTTTTTTTTCCGAAACTGGTTTCGGACGGTAGCTTTGCGTCTTGCAGTCTTTAGCTCACGAGCGTCCGGCCTGTGTCGATGATCGATGTTTTGGCAAATTTTATTTACATTAGGTAGGCACTATAATATAAATTTTACGATTAATAAATAAAGCGTTCCGCCGGCGTTGGCCTCAGCACAATTAATTTGATAGCGACTAAAATTAAACAAACAACTAAAATAAGATGCAGTAAATTATTGTAATCAAGCCGGTGATAAATTTTCGTTTACATTTAATTCTACCACTACATACGTGGTTTGATGGACGCTCTCTAAAGCTCTTCACTCTATGCTATCTGTCGTAAAAATATTCAATCTGTTTTAGTGTCGAATTTGTCTATGATACCTACTTTTTTTTAAGAAAAATAGTATGTAGCTTCGCTCGTGTCTTAAGGATTTATTATAGAAATGGCTGTGTAATATAAAAAATGCGTCAAATTTCATTGCATCTGTGACAGATCACGATGAAATTTGACGTAAAATGAGACAAGATAAGTTTGGACTCAAAGAAGACAGTGACATCTATCAATTGTTTACAAAACCTAAATCACTCTCTTTCGCCAAATTACAATTACCTTTTATTTGGCTCGAGCCGAGCTCAAACGAAGAAAACAATGATAAAGCACAATTCCAGAGCAATTAATGCTTCCCTAGAATTAAACGGTCTAATAATAGCTGAATCGCTGAAACAACTGTAAAGTGTAAACTCGGTGACACTTGCTAGCGCTAATACATGCGAATACTGACGGCACTGAAATATAGATGGCGTTAATTTGAATGCTATTCGTGAACGGTACATATCTAGATATTATTATAATGTTGTTTTATGTAATTTTAATGAGTCTAGTAGTCTGTCTCTCCATCTGTCATTTTCCACCAATGAGAGACAAGCTACTGGCCTATGATTGGTGGAAATTGACAGATACCTCACTCGACGCAAGCGATCCTGGCGGATTTTCGACTCGCGATGGCCCTCATTAACCATGAGGAAAATATAGCGACGGTACTCTGACTCTACCTCGTATAAACTTTGACGAAATTGGAATACCTAACCACTCTAGACCGCGAACCTAAGGTGGTTATTCTAATTTCGTCAAAGTTTATGTAGGTACGAGGTTGAGTCAAAGTACCGTCGATAGACAATTGTTTTTGACTAAAAGTGTCCATAGAGTTTTAACTATGTCTATGTATACTCTTAATATTTACCCAGGTATTAATATAGTGGGCGCTAACGATGGGCCTCATAAGGAATCTCAAAGTCACTCAGAGGGCTATGGAGAGGGCTATGCTCGGGGTTTCTCTGCGGGACAGAATCAGAAATGATGATATCCGCAGTAGAACTGGGGTTACCGAAAAAGACCGAAGAATTGCGAAACTTAAGTGGCAGTGGGCGGGGCGCATAGCTCGCAGGACTGATGGCCGATGGGGTCAGAAGGGTCTCGAATGGCGTCCACGGACCGGGAGACGAGCTGTCGGTAGGCCTCCAACAAGATGGAGCGACGACCTAGTAAAGATCGCGGGACCGCGGTGGATGCGGAAAGCACAAGACCGGTCTGAGTGGAGAGCCGCGGGGGAGGCCGCCGGCCAGCAGTGGACGTCAATCGGCTGACATGATGATGATGATGATTAATATGTGTTGTTTACAGTCGTTATTGGGTTACAAAGTTTAGCAATTTGTCTGAGTGAAATTTATTTGCTGAACAAGAAACGTCACAGACGAAGTGACATGTCTCCCCCAGTAAATCGTAGCCTCGAATATAACGTACAATATAAAAGCCTACGCACGAACTTCGTTAATTACGAAACGTAATCTCAGAGCGAATAACGTTTTTTATTTTTTACCTAGAAGGCATTTTTATAGCGATCGAGGTTGTTTTCGCGTGCACATGAATTAAGACATAATGGCACAATTACCTACGAGGATTAGGTTATCACCCGTCTCTGTCCCGCATGCACAACAATTACGCTTTGGTATAAAATCATAAAGTATATAATGAGACACGGTATTATAATCATAAATATGCCCTTAAAGAGGTCTGATTGCTTCGTCGGAACCCGTCAAAGGGCCCGCCGGCCGGCGGCATTCCGACTCGAATAATTTCCTGACCCCTGCACTAGTGCGGCCACTCGACGACAGATGGCGTTACGCGCGCGTTCTTGCGCGCATACCAAACTTTTCCGCGCTTTTTTCGAGTTATTTCAGAGTAAACACTGTTAAATGGCTATTTAGTTTTTCAGACGCTTTCTAAGTGGCTGCGTCGCGATTTTTGCTGGAACGCGCGTTGTAATAATACTAATGATTGCGTCGCACATTAAGTCCGGCTCACTCATTGTAATTTCATAAAAATGTCTGTGTTTGATGCGTTCGTGGCCGCTTAATAATAGAGCTTTCCGTTTTCTACAAACTAGATAGAATTGCGTTTGATTCCGCCACTCGCCGAGAGATGGCGCGCGGATGCACGTAAGTTCCCAGCGAGCGTGCATTAACAAACAATAGCAACGATATTCCCTATTTAAAATCTGTGTAGTGTCGTTCCACAAAAGGTTACCGGTTCACCCGCACGCTAGGAGTTGTGTGAAACTTTTAAACAGGGTCCGTAATGGCCGGGCACATTCGATCGGGCGGGTATTGGGTAATTATTATGTGATTATCAGCCGTTCGCCGGATTTTCGTGTTTGTTTTAAACTTTATGATTTATGAGGAATTGACCTTGTTGACTGCGGGAGGTGTTGACACGCCCCTGTGTTGGCAACACTGGGTTTATACGGGTTTAATTTACTGCTTAACCGTACCGTGAATTTCGAAACGGGATAATTCAGTTCAATTTTGTTCATAAGGGTTGTTACATACTTTGAACTGTGCATGTCACTGGCCACTAATAAAATCAATTCAAATTTGGAATTCGTTACGAGTTAGGAAGCCATTTGCGTCCACTCCGCCAGAGCTAACACACTTGCAAAGTTGCCAACTTAACAGTTTAAAACGTCCAGACAGCGCGTTTCGAACGTGACTTGCCATTGATAATAATTGCGTGTTAGCATAATGCCTGTCTTAATTTGCAGTAACAGATGCTACATGCATTGCATACTAGTTTTTTTACTGATGGCTTTATCATTATTAGATAATTTATCTAGACTACCATGCAAAGTGTTTTGTTTTGTTCCAACAGTTGAATACAAATTCTCGTGCAATCAAGTTTCAATTCGTCCTAACGTTTAACCGCTCGAAAGCTCAATTGAATATTAAAATTTGCTTAGCATTAAAC
The DNA here is from genome assembly GCA_963691665.1 of Clepsis dumicolana. Taxonomy (NCBI): domain Eukaryota; kingdom Metazoa; phylum Arthropoda; class Insecta; order Lepidoptera; family Tortricidae; genus Clepsis; species Clepsis dumicolana. The sequence goes on from OY829525.1 coordinate 1,110,006, forward strand.
TAAGCGAGGGCTTGAGCATCGAGGAGGCAACTTCGAGCGTAAACCCTTGGCCTGCGCCGCCCGATAGTGCCATTGAAAATAGATTTTCACGCGTCTCGAACGCTCCCAACTTTGTCCAAACACTGCCGATGCCGTTGCAAATTTGAAATATTCGAACGCTAATCGTGTTTTTCAAACGTGCGTAGAACAGTTTCCAGATTTACGTACACCATCCGAGTTACTGGTTGGAAATAAAATATATTAGACGATTAAAAAAAAACTCTGCAAATTTTATCGGTATTTTATGAAATTGATCGTTGCGTTCTATCTGTCACAACATAAGGGCTTATTTACAATGAAGTGTAACAGCGACGACTGAAAATAAGTTGGCCGGCTCTCATCACTGAAGCGTGTTGCCAGTAATAAGAACAATTATTACTGCCGCCATAACTACACTTAATTGGACCGATAGATTACGCGAATAAATAATATGCGGTTAACCCACACCGAAGCTTAATGGCCGTGAAAAAAGTAGATCTTTATTTCACCGGGATTCTTTCTGATATACGTTGATGGGTTACCGATTTATTCGTGGCAGCCGTTCGCCGGATATTGTGCTCAGTCACGACACTAAAATATTGGTTCGGAAAGCACATCACTAGTGTGACGGACGCGGCAATAAAATTCTATATTTAAAAATGATAGAGCATTTTCGCGGCGGGTTTTTCTGCCAAATGCGGCGGTGTTGCTAGTTAAAGCTAAGTATTGCAAGCTTCATGTCTGCAGTTTAATAAAAAAGTTAATAAAGGTTGATAGCGCATTACAAATCCCGCCTTCCTCGGCAATTAATATGGCGTTTTTGCGTTTTTTCCGCGTCTTGGAGCGATAACAAATTGTAAGGGTGGGTTACATTGTAATTGGTTTTATTGTCTATGCCACACGTGGCCATAGAGCTATATTTTTAATTATTTGCGGTAGCGCTAGCGTTTAGAGCTAATGAAGGTAGCGTGTTCCGGTCATTACGAGGGTTACGTCAAGCATTTTCTTCAGCAAAATATTGACTCGTGCAAGTCTGGCGCATTAATCTATGATACTGCCAAAAAAGCCTACCCCGTCCCGCAGTGCGCCTTTCAATTCGTTTTTCAAATTCAGAAAAGACAAAGTCACAGAGCGCGAGCAAACAGAGACGGCTCCCGAAAGAATGAAAAAGAACCCGCGCTGTAAAGCAGTGTACACATTAATGACAAAGGACGAGGTATAAATCTGCGGAGACAATGGCACCGTTGTGCATTAGCCTTTGTCCGCATCGATAGGGATGGACTCAAATAGATTGAATTTCAGATAATTCCGAAGGGTTACGGTTTTCTTATTTGCCGCGTAATTGTACGGTTTTTATTGAGGTGCTGGAATTTAAATGGCGAGTTATCCGTTTGTTGATTTGAATTTTCGCGGATTACGCTTGTTTTTATGTGGCTTTTTTGTCAAGCTTCGGAGTTATTTTCTAGCTATGCTAACCAATGAAGGAGTTATTCAAGTTTATTAAAATTAACTAACTTTAAATTACAATTTCAATAAGTTGTGTTTCATGTTTTATTAGAGACTATTCACATCAGACAGATAAATATCACTTACAAGTTCTTTACGCAAAGAAAACGCCATAACCAAACTGGCTTTGGCTCTTCAAACTTTCGCCGCCAAAATCTGAACGACACCACGCAAAACTAACCCAGTCGAACTATTCACTTATCAAAATCCCTTAGAAAAAAAACCGGTAATTCGATTGTTTGTTTCTTGTCTCGTGTTCCGTTTGCGTAATATCGACCGGCCCGTAAGTGTCCGTTGTCCGTAATGAGCTGATTAGTGGCTGCATACACCCATCAGCCGTGGGAACGGATGGCTACTCTAGTATTTTGATACGTGGCGGTTAAGATTTGTAATAAGTATTTGCAATCATTTGTTTAGTCGATGATAGGTCCCTTTGTAAGGAAGAAAATTACCAATGCTAACTTATTTGTGCTATTAAATTTGTGCTTATTTAAGCTTCGTTTAGTGACGGTTTATTATGTCAAAGTAAATGAAAGATTATAGGTATGTACTTAATTAACAATTTTAAATAATTAACAACTTAGGTTAGGTAAAGTTGAAAATCGGGCCATGTAAATTCTCAAGTGGAAATTTGCAGAAACAAAGCACCGTTTCACGACTGCCACTAAAAATACCTTTTACATACACTAACTCCATATTCCGATACAGCTTTTGTTCCCATACAATAGGCCGGACTGTATCGCCATGATTGCTCAATACCATGTCATTTGCCTACGTTTCCTAGTTTCCCACGTGTCCTGTGTAATGTCGCAACGCTGTTCACACGATACGTTTACGGCATGGATTTGCAAATTACGTGTGCCAGCGTCTTGACGTTTCCGATTTTAGCGCACGAACCGTAAAGTGTGTCACGCGTCATGCGTCACATCACTATTTGTTGTCTATGCTTTTGTTTTTTGTTTAAGAAATCTGTGTTAAGTTTCGTAAGTTTATGCACTGTCAAGAATATTATTAAATTAACGAGTCTTAAATTAAGTAGTCTAAACAAACAAAGTTGTAATAGTCGCAGTAAAACAAGGTTAGAGGGAATTACGATAAAATAATTTCACAAGGGCGTTCGCGTTTGTAAAACCGAAGCTAGAGACGTGTCCGCTTACTTTTCCGAGCAAGAATACCGATTCAATCGGTAGCGTTTTAAAATGGAACAATATGGCGGACATTATTAACAAAAGAAACACGTATTAAAACAATAAATCGAAGTCACCGACACCCCCGGAGGATGCAGTAGCCGGCGAGGCGTGCTCGCTTGACCATATCTATTTAGTCTGCCCCCAACCCCCCTCCGTTGGAGTAGGGGGAGGGGTTCAATTCAGATCTTTCCGCAGTAGTGTCACGCGACGGGAGGGGACAAGGACGGGGTTAGGAAAACAAAAATAAAAAAAATAAAAAGTTAACCTAAAAGTGCGGACGCCATTGGCCAACCATTTACACAGAGAATGATTGAGCAACGGTTAAGTGCATAAAAATAAGACAGATTATAACGTCGTTTAACCTATTGTTTTTGTATAAAGACTCGGTAATCGCTATCTGCATTCCTGCGGTGATTGATGGGCCCTATTGTCAGGTGGCTCGGCGAGCCTGGTATCGTGCCAAACCGCTCGGAAGATTGCGCTAAGGGGGTGAAATTGATGGACGAAACATGCAAGAGTTGACAACTTGGCGTTGCAATGGACATGCCACTGTTCTTGGCCACTCGCTGATGGGGGTATGCGGAATGCGCTAGTGTGTACTTAGCCTAATTTGATACTGGCCACGCGATTCGAAAACCAAATTTCACTTTGTCGCGCGGCCAGATTCAAATTAAAAATAAAAACAAAAGACGACAGCGGACAAGTGTTTCAATCGGCGAATAACCGTTAGTACAGTTCGTTGACCTTTTGCAAATACCCTACCTTTAGCGCCGATTAATAAACTTGTCGGTAACAGCAAATATGTCAAATGGTACCTTTTTTAGGAATGAGGGACTTGAGCAGCATCACGGCGGCCTCGTCGCACGCCCAGGCGTGCATCTTCCGGTACGAGTCTCTCCCCTTTTCCGTCAGTTTGTCCCAGGGTTTGGGCTTCGACAGGAGTTCCGACACGGTCCCTTGGGAGAGTCCTAGGACGTACTTAGCGAACAGCCTCTGTCCAATATTGTGGACGGACAACAGCTCTCGCACCCTTCGGCTTATGTGGAGCGTATCCAGGTTAGTATTCGCGTATTTGTCCATGTTGTACCGCAGCATCTCTTGGAGTCTCGCTTCCATGGGGTCTCCTTTGGGGATGAGGGAGTCTCCGAGCCTCCCAACCAGAGCGCCGGGCGGCAGAGGCCCCATGTCGTCAGCGAAGCGGTAAGGTCGGTGCTCCTCGAATCGGAACGGGCTCGGCGGCGGCAGCGGCAACGGCGGGTTGTTGTTGTGATGTGTCGTGTTGTTGTTGAGAGGGGGCGTGCTCGGCCAGTCCTCGCCACCTGTCACAGAGCTCAGTCAGGGAGGGAAGGGGGGGGGGGAGTCGCGCACAGAACCTACACGTTGCCTAGGCAACGTGGTCCTGCTGTGTAGGACCGCGTTCCAAGGAAAGTTAAGCGAACACGGACTAGCTACGGACAACAACGAAACAAAATCGGGACCTTACTTTTTAACTTGACTAATATAACTTTTCTGCAAAGTAGCCATATAAAGGTCGTGTGACATCCTTTATACGACTTGTAGATGTATATTGGTCAAGTGGTGGTTGGCTCACCTGTCTCGCGGCGCTCGCTGCTGCGCTCCCGTTCGTCATCGTCGCGCGGCGCGGGCGCGGCCGGCGATCGGAGCGGCTCGGGCTTGCGCTCGGCTCTCTCCGCCGCGTCTCGGAGGTCCATTGAACGGAGCATGCTAGAACAAAAATAACAGTTTTTTTAATGCTTTTGCTAGTTGTAACGATTGCAAGATTAAGTGATTCACAGTTTTTTTTTAATAATTGAAAATAATCTCGCATCTCATGGTCATGGTTGGTTGGTGAATCTTGATCCAAATTGATAGTACGACTCATCATTAGAACCCTGGTAGCTCTTCAAAAAACATTAGCACGCCACGCCACTGTATTAAATACTTACTTGGTACTTAGTGCGTAGGCACTAGGTTATATTTTAATAAGATATGCATTTTTTGTTTACAATACTCGTTAATATTACATAGCAAAAATACCTATTCAAAATGTTAACCGCTTGTCATTGTAAGCATCCACCCTTAAAATAATTCCGAAATACGATTAAAAATTACAAAATGCCCAAGAAACAATTTACGTGCAAAATATCAAAGTAACCAGAGGGATTCTGAAATACCTTTAGCCGATGGCGTAATTAAGATAGGGTCAGCTATACCTTAATAAATTGAGCACACGAATTGATTAAAACCATTTCAGGTGAATTAATTAAGTATCGTAATTAATAGGATGTTCCTTATTGGCAATACGCCTTTCATAAAGTTATTGAGATTGAACCCTTCGGGCCTTCTTAGATAATCATATTTTATCACGGCTCCTATATTTAATATTAATAAATTGAGGTACGCATATTGATTTTTCGCGAGAGAGATCTGACGTCTTCGTTATATAAGCTGGAGTTATGGTTATGTGTTAATCATCTTCGCTCACTTTATATATTTTTGTTAGGTACCTACACTTTTGTGAGTAAATAGTCATTGTTGTTAGATTTTCTGGTAGTATTTACACTACTGCATGCTTCAATAGTGTGTACCTAAAATAACAAGCAGTTCCTAAATTTCTATTTGCCTAATCGTTGTAATTCAGGAACTAAATCGTATTATTAATGTTTATTTAACCTTTCATCACCTTACACAAATTGACTGCTTTAAACTACGAAGTCATATAAGAGTCTCTAACAGCGCTTAAAGCGCACTAACGCTAAGAAGGACGCATAAAGATCTCTTCAACTTAAAACTTAACTTACTATGTTTGTCTATTAAACCTCTGAATCGAGGCGAAGTTAGAAGCGCTCAAATCAAACACTAAATTCATACAAAATGTATAGAAATGAGACGTTTAGTCCGTTCACCTGTTAACAGCTACCTCGGGACCGACACAATTCATGCTATAATGAACCATATTGCTGCTATACGACTAAATTAGGTATTTGGGAAACTTTGGCTGTATAAGGGGGGGCAAGTGACTTCTGTATTTAGTCGCGCGTCCCGATCGCGATCTAATTGGCGATATATTAAATTGTAATTAAGGTACATTGTGGAGGTGTGAGGTGTGGGGCGGATTGGTCGGTCGATTAGTTGGGAGACTGCTTGTTGTTTATGCTCGCCTGGTACTTTGGGATTGTTAGTTATGTCATTAGAGTTTGTTTCCAGGCAAATTTATGAGAAAAAAAAAGTGTTTTGGTAAGAAGAGTGGAAAAGTGTACCTGTTTAATTTCTCCGGACCTAAGACTTACTTAGATAAACTTTAGAGTAAAGACAAAACATATTTTATAAATTTAATAACCTCGAATCCCCACCAAAACAAGGTATAAGAATGTCCTCACTCCATTAATACCGCAGCTTTACGAGCTCACGTCAATATTGTGAGCTGGCAAACTTTCACTATGGCGTTTAACGACTGGCAACACCGATACTTGTAGGACTTGGTGACACACTCGCGTGCGATAGCCGAGTTTTAACAGCCCGCACAGCGGTGGCATGGAGACGCCGTTATAATATCAGATTAAAAGTTTTTTTATTTGCTTTTTTTTAAATCATAGGAGCGCTACTTTGAGGAAGCCAAAGCAAACTAGGTAGATAACGTTTTACTGTAGTGAGTAACCGCTCTCTAGGGTTATGTAATGAGACTAGGCACTACTTTTTAAATACATGTATACGAATCAAAGCGGTAAAGTACTCGTCATCATCATCACCAGCCTTTTTTACGTCCCACTGCTGGACACAGGCCTCCTCTCATAATGAGAGGGCTTGGGCTATAGTTCCCATGCGGGCCCAGTGCGGATTGGAAACTTCACAAAGTACTCGTAAATCTATAAATTTTACAAAAGCAAATTTTAATTACCGGGAATCGAACCCAAACATCGCAAAAACACCATCAAAAATCGCATTAAACACTTTGACAGTGCCCAACAGTGGGCTAAGTAACAACTAGGGACTCACTTGCTCAAGTGGTGTCTATAGGGCTGAGCAGGACGCGGGATCGAATCCCGGAATGGGACAAAGTGCCTCTGGTCGAGGTCTGGCCCCACCTGGCTGGGCCTCCTAAGAAATGAATTTCACATTTAAACACACATTTATAGAGAAACTACATACATACATAGTTACAGTTCGAATGTCCATTTCAGCCATATTTAAAAAAATATCAAAGTACATTTACATGGGTGATAATAGCAAAGGAGGTGCGTTATTTCGATTGGCTTTATTATTATCATCATCATCATCATCATCATCATCATCATCATGTCAGCCGAAAGACATCCACTGCTGGACATAGGCCTCCCCCAAGGCTTTGTTATAGGTACTTAAAATACTATTTAAATCATCCTACACTGCATGCTGATTTCTACGTATTCTGTTACTACAAAAAATTGCTTAGGGTAAGATGTTACACTACATCTACGTACTGAGGTGCAAGAAAAATTTGCAAGTTAATTCGAAACCGTCCAATTATTATTTTAGTAAGTAAATCAGTTCTGGCCCACTCTATAGCTCTCGATGTCCGCGGGAAGCTTAAAAGCATCTTTGTCTTGGCGAAAGCCTTAAATTTAATACTGTTTCACAATGAATATTTTACCAAACACCATACATCTACTTACGGTGCTCAAATAATACATTGGATAACAAGGGGCGGCATTAGACCTGTTTCCATTTCTAAAAATTTAACCAACTTGGAACCTTTGAGAACTAAGACACTAGGGTACTTTAATGGCATGAACGGATAGATAAACCATAATTTAATAAAAATGATATGCGTTTGTTTTGTTTGTGTTCATGTTAATCGCTCGAAGGTTAACTGGCAGAGATCTCTTTATGAGGTAAATTCCCATTTATACATGTAGCCGCTGTCCTGCAACGTATTATGTACAAAAAAGAATTCGTACTTACAATCATACATACATAATGCTTTAAATATGAAGACGTGTGACATAATTATAGTGGTATGTGATTTCATGTTTTCGCGATTATTTAATACATCATTTCAACGATACTGCTTAAATCAGTGGTTAAGGCGAATGCAGCGACCTCTGTATTATTATAACACAATGCTGACATCGCGTGAAATAATAATTTTATTAATAAAATTGATCGTGTAGTCTTACAAGTCCTCTATCCTTCCCTTAAACAGAATTGAACGGTCCTTAAATAGAATAAAAAAAAAAACCTATGTACAGATATTTTGTAAATGACATTGACCAACATCTCAATCTAAGTAAAATAAGCCAACACAAAACTACTCAAATGTTATTGTTGTAACTTGTGTTTTATCCTATTTTTTGTACAATAAAGTGTTTACTTACTTACTTACTTACTACTATAGACAAAGCCGAAAAACACAATCCTTACGCTAGTTAGGTCACTGACCTAACTACACGTGTTTTCGGCTGTCATACAAGGCTCTTTCGAATCGAAACCTAAATCTCATATTACAAACTCTCTTCTTGAAATAAATAAATAAATAAATAAATATTACGGGACAATTTTACTGACACCAATTGCCCTAGTCCCAAATGAAGCAGAGCTTGTGTTATGGGTACTAGACAACGGATAAACATACTTATATAGCTAAATACATACTTGAATACATATTAAACATCCAAGACCCAAGAACAAACATTCGTATTCATCATACAAACATCTGCCCCGACCGGGACCTCAAGCTTCATAGTCAGGGTCTCTAACCACTAGGCTATCCGACCGTCACTCAAATTACTTCTAAATCGCCCATACTCAATATATCAACACCATCTTCAAACAAAAATGGCATCCGGAATATTCAAACCATTCGACTAAAGGCAGAAGCATCTGTTTCAATCGATACCTCCCCAAGAAATATGTCTTTGACTCACCCCTAGCAGCGCTGATCAAATTGTCACTGATTCTTTAATTACTTTAAGCTTCGCTAATAGACAAGGGAATTAATTAAATATTTTGTATTATTCTGTATAATTATTGGCGTTTATTGAAAGTCGGCACCGTTGAAGATCGTTGTATGCTGCTTTAGCGATTCGTAGGTTTACTTAAAGGGTACTTTTTTTAGATGATTGCGATGCAATACTTACCTTCACTTTGGTGCCTAAAATGTATTAAAGTTGTTGCTTAAAAATAACTATATGAGTTATAACTCATATTTATATAAAGACTTGTAAAGAAAAACAAAATGATCGCAAAATTGTAACGGAATGCAAGTTACTTGGGTACAGTTTGTGGACATTTAAAATAGGATTCGGGATTTAGAAATAGGTACTTCGGCTTCTTATGTCAAAGAAAGAGATGTCAACACGAATTCGCCCGAACCCGAATCCTGTAAAAAGTTAAGTTCAATTTAAGTCAAGCAAAAGAATTACGATTTGAAAAAAAAAAGTTCGACTTCAATTTAAGAACGGATCAAATAATTTAAATGACACTGCGTTTTAAATTAACTAATTTATCACGAACAGGATTACCCAGATACCAGGCAACAATGAACGCGTAGGCGTTCCAGAGACGCGTCACGCGTGACGTCACAATCGAACGCTATCAGCCAAACCATCGGCCGCCGATAACGAGGCCCCGCCCAGTTCGATCGCGCTGACCAATCGCCGGCCGATTGATTGGTCAACAGACGCCTTCGAAAATGGAACACACTCGAAATAACGAACGGACGAACATATATACGTTCCAAACATTGACATAGAGCGTACATATTGACACAAAAAGGCATTTCGAACTTTTTTAAATTTCCCTACCCAAACCGCTTGTCAACAAAGCGCGAAGAGCTTACGAGAAATCTTTACAGCCATACAGCCAAGAAAAAAAAACTATGGTAAATTAGTTGATAATTTGTGTGTGACAGGGCAAGGCTAAGTTTCGTTAAATGCAAGACAAACAGTCCTAAGTAAATGGAGACAGGTGTAGCCCTATTGATACATAGGGAGCAACATCTACACGTGTTTAAGAAATATGTAAATCAGCGTTTAATTAAACATAAGATAAAGAAGTTTTTCTATTTGACTTTTTAATTTTGTGCGTCAACAGAGCATAATCTGTGGCGCGTTTATGATGGCTGTGTTGTCTGTCGCGGGCTGGCGGTTCGAGGATGTGTTTTTTGACGATCAAATATGACCACAGACTAAAGATACATTCGTTTATTTTTACATTTAAAGTTGATATTACCGAAAAAGTAGAGGAATAGAGCCTTAAGGGAAACTAGCAGGAAACATTATTTCTTTCATAATCAACAAACTCAGACCTAGCAAAAACGTAAAATTATAGACCTAGTTTGTTACATACATGGTTTAATCTAAGTTTTATATGGTTCGATAGTTTAATTCTGCCTGGGGTAGCTTGCTTAGTACCTAACTTTAGATAAGCAGGTAGGTACGTAAGTCGAATTTGTAAATAAGACTTCGCACAATTTTTTATAAATATTTACCACAAGGATGGCAAACGAGCAAGTGGGTCACCTGATGGTAAGTGATCACCAATGCCCATAGACACCCGCAACCCCTGGGGGTGTTCAAATGCGTTGCTAACCTAGAGGGCTAAGATGAAATGCCTCTTGTGCCAGTGATTTCCTCGGCTGTCTTACTCTCCACACCGGAACACAACAGTGCACCACTGCTGCTTAGCGGCAGGATTAGCAAGTAAGACGGTGATGGCGATCCGGACGGACCCCGCACAAGGTCCTCCAACTCGCTAATTAAGTTGCATTTGTAAATAACCTAAGAATTCGCACACAATTATTAAGTAACTATAATATTGATTCCTATTTCTCCAAGTACCCGTTATAGATCCCCCTTAGTCTGTCACTGTCAGTATCACGATATTCGATACATCCCCCAATTACACTGCTAATAGAAAAAGTATAAGTCCCGAACACGGAACGATAGAAAAATAACAATAGCTATTTCAATTATTGCCGCCAGCACGCGAACATTTGTGCGTTCACATGATCGGACCCCGGGATGGCCGCATGTGGCATTGAGATCATCTTGCGGCGACGCAGACTGTCGCACAGCGTAATACAAGTACAGCGAGCAGCAGAAGTTGCTAAGCAACCGAAGCGGTCGCAATAATCTGTAGAAGCTCTTATGTCTATAACAATGGGAGCCACGTGAAACATCGACAAATGTTTCATTATCTGTTTAATTTCATCGCATTTTCATTTCATCGAAACCTGTTTTCTACTAAAATCAGGATAATTTCAGGACGATTTTATTGTTTCTTGCAGTTAGGTTAGTTTTTAATCAACAGGTTAAGAAAATAAGTCAGAAAATAGCTTTTGATTAAATGAAAATTCGATGAATTGAAACAGCTCTGAAACTTGTGTCGGCAATTCAAGGGTAAACCCTATAACGATAGAGCCGTGCTTAGATTATTGTGACCGCTTCGGTTGCTTAGCAACTTCTGTTGCAGACTTTACAAGACACAAATTGCCTAACAGTCATTCCAAATATTCAATCTATGTTTTGTTTTGATCTAACGAATTTAACAAATACAGGTACAATTGAACAATTGCTATCTGTAGATGGTTCACCATCCACACATCGACAGATAGCATGCAAAGATTGTATTACCTACCGACGGTAAGTTTACTGAGACGACAAAATTGAAGATAGAAAGGTAGATTTATCGTCAGTAGATAGATTGAATATTGGTAGCTTATTTATCGTCAGTAGATAGATTGAATATTGGTAGCTTATTTATCGTCAGTAGATAGATTGAATATTGGTAGCTTATTTATCGTCAGTAGATAGATTGAATATTGGTAGCTTATTTATCGTCAGTAGATAGATTGAATATTGGTAGCTTATTTAACGTCAGTAGATAGATTGAATATTGGTAGCTTATTTATCGTCAGTAGATAGATTGAATATTGGTAGCTTATTTATCGTCAGTAGATAGATTGAATATTGGTAGCTTATTTATCGTCAGTAGATAGATTGAATATTGGTAGCTTATTTATCGTCAGTAGATAGATAGAATATTGGTAGCTTATTTATCGTCAGTAGATAGATTGAATATTGGTAGCTTAGAATGTGCAGTTACGTACATCCTCACGTATATAAGTCGAGTTTAGCCCGATATGCTTCGAAATTATTTGTAGTCCTTCCGCTGGGAGCGCACGACTCAACTCGAGTGTCAATCTCGCGCCGAGAACGAGTTTTCGGATCCTGCGTAACGTTACGTTATCGTATCGAAATCAAGAATCCTCATTTTTAACATGAAACTACCGTGAGATTCAATCATATGTGAAATAAACGGATCACTTACGTATGCAAGTCGAGTATAGCCCGACGACATGTTTCGAAACAACTACGAAAACTAACTACTAAGGACTGCGCATTAGTCCGAAACATGTCAGGCTATACTCGATTGACATACGTGGGTCATCCGTTTATTTCTCCAAGAAACCTCATACTAACTTTTAGTTCCAAATACGCTCACGGGCGGGCGCTCTTCCAAACCTTACTGCTCGATTACGTTACGCAGCAATCGAATATTCGTACTCGTGCCTCTCTGACAGCGATTCACAACTACCCTTGTTAACGCGAGTAACCGACGTTAATGATCTAGTCTCACCGTAGTTTCGTTAAGTGTCTTTTAACGTTTGAAAAGTAAATAGAAAAATACCAGCCGGCTGGGTGCTTCTGCGACTCTTTGAGTTTTAAAATGTCCCCAGTCGAGATGATGCGACTTGCCCTTGACTTTAGCGTCTGCTGCGAATGATCCTCATTTATTTTTGATGTGTTTTTGTCGAGGCACTAAAACCTTGCCGCACGGCGACACCCTGCGACGTTCTTGCCGCTCCAACTAACCTAACAACGTTTATAACACACTAAGCAATATAAGGCACCTGTAGCGGTTTATTGCTTATTTATTCCGCTTCTCAAGTCAGGATTAAGTTATAGCCAGCTTCCGCAGATTAAAGCTTAATAGGGGTTGGATAGATTGATTTCTGAGCGCCAAATCTCTCCCCGGATCGGCTTGTTTGCATTCTGATTACATTTTGAATTTTGGTAGCCTTGGATTGGAGCGTTCAAACGTTTCGTTAGTGCCAGGGTTACTATTTTTAAAAGTTTGAATAGCGATCAGATTTTGTTTTTTAGTTGCCAGTCCTAATTTTTTTGATAGCTATCGTCGTTTTTTTTTGTTAGTCGCCAGTTGCATTTCAAATTTTAAACGCAGTTCGATCAGACGTCGCGGTGTTGCTTACCGACACTGGCCGCAAATATTTTTTCTTTCGATAACATCGGTATTTCATGCTGTATTTTCAAATAAAGAAGAAAGAATGAAACTCATACTAACTTGCAAATAACTGACGATGATTATTAGGCACTAGCCAGTTACGAAATTACAATTCCTCCGAAAACTCTACCGTAAAAAAGTTGCCTAATCGTTAAACGCGGTTCCTTGAATGGGCTAAATGACAATAACTTTATGGTTTCAACAGCTTTTCTTACTGCCAATATGTCAGACGCCGCCTCTGATCTTTACAACCCAAACAATGTTGGGCATAGAGTATTACGTTGTTTTTCCAATATGGCGGCGTTTGATCATCAAAGAGATCAAAGACATGTGACATTAAACTAGCTGTTAAAAGGTATCGATCGGGTTTTGGGGTTCCTCAGGGTAATAAAATAAATAACAGTTGGTTTCGTGAGCGACTAAATATTAATTGAAGGATTAAAATTGGTCAGAAATTAATTTGACAGTTTGATTTTTTAATGACAAGGTTTAAGCTAAGGAAAAAAGCCATTAAGCCAAAAATATCTTTAAAAAGTTGGCCTCTTAAGCAGAAGGTCGTGGATTCAAGCCCCGGCCAGCACCAGTGAGTTATTTCGGAATTTATACTTATGCAAAATTACATTTGTAATTCACCATGAGCTTTTCGATGATGAAAAACATCGTGAGCAAACCTGCGTACTCCTACGAAGCAATTCAATGGTGTGTGTGAAGTTCCCAGTAATCAGCATTGGGCCCGCTGGGAAACTATAGCCCAAGCCCTCTCAAACTGGGCAAAGGCTTGCCCACCAGTGGGACGTAAATAGGCTGGCGATGAAATGTCCTTCGCATCCTAAGCTTTGAATTACTTAATACAAACATATCCACTGATGAGTCATAATTATAAGTAGTTACGAACCCAAACCAAAAGAAAAACGAAAAAGCTTTCTATAAACGTAGTACTAACTAGCTCTGAGGGTCGAGCACGACTTTTCGAAACCTGCGTCACGTAAAATCGAATAGTAAACGTTGTCGAGTTTGTATGACGTTTGGAACAGCGCCCGCCCGTGAGCGAATTTGGGAAATTTAGTATCAGGTTTCTCGATCTCGATATGATAACCGTAACGTTACGCAGCTTTCGTAAAGTCTTGCTCGACCCTCAGTACCTATAATTGATTGCAGATACACTAACCTTCTACTTACCTACACATGATATGTATATTTAATGTATCTCCAAGGCTGTAATCATTTGTATGTATGTCTGTATATCCCGAGATAACTTAACAAATCACTGTCAACAACCTCGGTGTTGATGTAGAAATTACTAGGCAATGAAAGCGGCAAACATTCCCTTTCCCTTGTTTGACCTGCGCAGGCGACGATAACGAGGCGCCTGCTTATCAACTATGCGTTGCGACAACCTTTATAGCTGACGAGGTTTTCATATTAAGTTATTATATGCGTTAAAAGCGATGCGTTTGACGCCCGTCATTTTACATCAGGGTCCTTAGTGTAATCAAAAAGCACAAAACGTCTCGATCGCGGTTGCGTTAAAGTGTAAAATAGTATGAGAGTTGTCAAACGCGAACGCGATCGCGACGTATTTCTTGGCCTGGTCGGCGATTACACTAGGCGCTCAGAACCTCTGTAATCGACGGACAAAAAATACGTCACGATCGTGTTCGCGTTTTCGTCTGAATTACTATGGCCAAATTGAAAGCGCCACTAGTGGCACGTATCAGCAACAAACGATGCTTATACTATTTGACAGTTTAACGCAAACGCGATCGAGGCGTATTTTGAGCATTTTGGGCTTTTCACTAAGGGCACTGACAATCTAATTACCAAACACCATTGAATAAGCAAGGCAAAAGTTGGTCGCATGAGTCTAACGCTGCGATTTTCGCACAAAACTAACGCGCGCTTTCAATAGATGAGCGTTTGTTCCTTCTTTTGTTTTATTATAATTATCTTAATGTCAGCTAAAATTAAAAAACTGACATTTATGAAAGTCGATTCTTTATTTCACTTTTGACAAAATAACTGAAACTTACAGCACATAAGACTAGCAACGTGACAAATCCTAAGCCAATTTAGATAAAATACGAACTCGAAAGTCTTAATACCGTTAAGACACGTCCCATTACTAAAACATTCTCAGAACGTTCCGCACCCTACTTTAAACGCAATAATGCCCTCTAAATACTTAATGACCTTTCAAAACAAACTCTCGAACAGTCTCGGATGACCAAGCTCTTTGACAAGTACCGAGAACATTAAAAAACGTTAGGAAGTGCCGACAAAACAAACAATAGTACATTACGTTACAACTCACTTCATGGTTTCTCGGATATTTTTACAGCATCACTTTATTTCGTCTAGCGTCACAAATGGCTGTATTACGTCAGGCTTAAAATTTAAAAGACGTTTTATGAAATACCTACTTTTCTGATGCGACTCAGCACGACGTTATTACATTAAATGCATCTTTATTTACGTGCAACTCGAACTTTGTATAAGTACCCCGAACTCTGTTGATGCTCGCTTACTCATTCGTAAATTCAGCTTCTAGTGTAATTTTTGACACAAGAGAAGGTCTCGATCACGTTAACGCAAACGCGATCGAAGTGTTTGTTGGTCGTCGATTACACTAGGCCCTCAGTACATAGCGTAGTTCCCATATTTCCGAAGAAGACCGATATTTAAGCCGCAGTCCGAACGGCATGTAAAAAATATTGACTCTCAACAAAGGCCTTAGAAAACGTTCGACCAATATTGTCTGACTTACCGTGGGTCCATAGACGCTTACCAATACCATCAGAGGCGGCCATCTTTCTTTTTTTCAACTGTCACAATCCCACAGGATCCTAGCATGGCTCCGCTAAACGGTTCGAGATACGGAATTTAGCGCTCCGTGTTTGAACTTGATATTGGTGCTCCCTGAGAAATCTTTTTTTATTTCCTGCTCCATCAGTGGGAAATATAAATAGGATTATCGGCTGCATCGCCGCCGTGGGATTTCCTAAATTAATTATTACTTTATTACACTTCCGTCGTGGACAGGTAAATATGGCGTTTTTTCGCGTGTGTGTATATATGAGCTGGCGAATGGAAAGATTACAGTATTCTACTGGTAATCCTAAATTACTGTAATGCTTGCTATGCCTTTATTTATAGGTATTATTTCACAAAGAATTATCTTGACTAATCACTTCCTCTCTGTTCCTCGCGGGAGCATCTATCATATTATCTAAATTATATGTGATGTGTTATATTAGATACCTGCATCTTGAACCAAGCTGTCACTAGTGGCTCTGAACTGTAGACCTCGCCAGCTCATTTTTGAACATTTCACTTTTTTTTTAATTTCCAAAAACTGAAATTTCACGAGAATCGGTTGAGAAATGCGATCTGTAGAGAACAGCCGAACAGACTGACATACGAAAGATTTTTGCGCAAGCTTATACAAATGCAACAAGATCGTCAACGTAAACAGCTAGCGAGACGTTTGATTTCCGCAATTTGTTCGCAATTTGAAAGATGATAGTGTTTTTAGGACATTTCGTCTTGTCTTACTAAGGATCGGATATCATCAAAGAAGTATAATATTATGTAGTGCATACGGTTTGGTTGTTAACTTAAAGGCATAAGGAGCGAAGGACTTAAATTGCTTAAATAACACAACTTCGAAAGTTTTTCTCTATATTCGATCCGAGTTCTTTTAGCCGTCTTTGACTAAGCACTTATCATTGAAAGGTAACGGTCATCTTTGACTTTAATGTTCTAACACAGAGGTTACCAAACTTTTTCTCCAGTAGACCACTTTCAAAATGTTACTGCTTTCGGTGATGGTTAATTACGAATAAGGTAAACTTGAGCGTGAAGACTTGCGCTTACAGTATCTATGATTCTTCCTCATAAGCACACATTTACAAAGTATCTTAAGACATCAACCCATTCCAAGGCCTAGTGGCGTCGACCCACCCGAAGGCTGCTTGTGTCGTAGCTCCTCCGCAAACACTGGTATCAGGCAAACAGAAGGTCGATGCCCTGATAACTTATCTGGCTGGTGCAAGATGCGTTTATGAGGTTTGGAAATAATGATGGAGTGCTGTGCAAGTGAAGCGACTCACTACGTACGTACGTTTATTACAAGTTGTAAAGTTAATTTCAAAGTACGAAAACACAATCTAAGGACCCTCACGGTTAATCTACTTCTATTAAGTACAAGCTTTGTATAAGTTTGTATAAATAGGTACTTATTATGTTGGAAAGGTTAGGGTCAAATAAATCTTTTTAATTTCAACCGATAGAGACGAATTTTTTTAATACTTAAAAATAATCTGGTAGTGACGTTCTGGGTGGCTCAGTCGTATCAGGATCGTCTCCGCAGGCGGAAACTCTCCAACGGTTAATGGCATTGACTTGAAATTTGGTATGGATAATGTAAGTTGGATGACAGTACAAGACAGACAGCAAAAGGTTTAGTCGGGCAAGAAAGCTTGTATCAAAAACATGTTTAAAAAAAAACTTGTTTCATTAAAAAACCGCATTCAATTCGGTTTACCGGTTTGGGAGCTACGATGCCACAGACAGACACGTCTTGTGTCGGGAGTTAAAAACCAAATGATACACCTTAGGGATGAACTAAGGCGTTGAATATTTTGTACTTGATTTATTTATTTATTTATTATAACAATATAAATAACGACCGGATGGCCTAGTGGTTAGCGACCCTGACTATGAAGCTTGAGGTCCCGGGTTCGAATCCCGGTCGGGGCAGATGTTTGTATGATGAATACGAATGTTTGTTCTCGGGTCTTGGATGTTTAATATTATTATGTATATAAGTATGTATTTATCTATATAAGTATGTTTATCCGTTGTCTAGTACCCATAGTACAGGCTTTGCCTAGCTTGGGACTAGGTCAATTGGTGTCAATTTGTCCCATGATATTTATTTATTATTTAAATTGATTTGAAGGTGATCAAATCGCCACGATGAAGTAAAACTACCCTAACCCTAAACCCTATTAAAAGTTAACTATGTTTTGTAATAACAAATGAGTTTCATAGTATTAGAGTTATGAGCAATACTTAATCAAAGGAAATGATTGACTGCTGTAACCTTGAACATGTCATGGTTCTTGGTTGTCATTAGACTGTACAAATTACTGGCCAATCTTGACCGTGGACACAGAATACATATAATATACAAGAGATAAGCCGTGGTAAACGTACGTTGCTGGAACTCTGTCTACCCTTGATACATGATATGTTATATAAGCAGCTGTTGAGTGGATTTTAGTAGGTGATAATACTAATGTTAATCTTAGGTACTTGCTTGATGCAAAAATCATCCTCCTTATAAAACGATTTAGTTCAATCAATAACTTTTAAGTGCTCTCGCTTCTAATTATTGCTATGTTTTTACCGGAGTAAATATGAACTAAAAACAATTGCTTTGCTCACCCGCGCTTTGCTTTTGCGGTGGTCGCTGGCGATCAAAGTAATTGTTTTAGTTCATAAAATATAGACCTCCGCAAAGTTACGCCTGATTCAATATTTTTTACCCGACTGCAAAAACCGTTAACTAAAAAAAGATAAAAACTAGCTCATTCTAAGTACTTTATCCATAACTTGAATATTATAAGAAGTGCAGGCGGGGGCCAACAGAAATTACAAAAAACATATGTAACATGCGATGGATATTGGTTTGGCCCGGCTGCATTCCTTTTAATATTCAAGTTATGTATAAAGTAGCTATAAAAACAATTTTTCCAGTATTTAGCTTTTGCAGCCGTTTATTTTGTGGATCCAAAAGCAACAGATAAGTATGAACTAAATGTTCAATTCACGCAAACGAATAATAACGTTAAATGCTCTGTCTAGCAAATTACTTTTTGTCATATACAATCGGTAATTTGTCTCACTTTACCTAGGTTTAAGTTTAAGGTATACCATCGTGATTTGCTTCACGCATCGAATTTAATCATGTTCTGAATCACGGTCCACAGCAAACAATGTTAAGTATGTGCTGTTAGCATTGTTTCAGTAAATAAAGTCTGAATGTACTTTACTGTGAATCAAGGGAGTTTCTTAGGAACGTGTTTTCAATCTTCGTATCATGTTGGCTGATACTGTTGAATTATCTTAGTACTCAGTTTTCCAACTATACCTACTGAGAATAGTTGGTCATCTTTACTGTACTGCATTCATGAATTTTCGAATAGTTAGTTAAAACCACATCTAAAATCCAAGACTAAGCTTAGCACCAGGTTACACATTTAATATGGCATAACGTGATAATTGCATTTCATTTTTAGGGTTCCGTAGCCAAAATGGCAAAAATGGAACCCGTGGAAGTTGCATAAATTGTGCCCCCCCCCCCCTTATCTTATTAATTTCGCAACTTGTTTTGTATGCCTTATACAGCAGTAAAATGACAAAACGCGCTTCACTTACTTGGATATAAAATAATGGTGGAGAACATATATTTTTTTCCTTTGAAAAACATTTTTTCTTTCATACTCTTAACTGCACGGCAAGCAATTAATAATGCTCTTGTAATAAGCATCACACTGACCACTATAGGATCAATTACACCAGTAACAGCACGTGCCAGAACCTTAAAGGAGTAATCGCTCTTTTTCAGGCAGCTTATAGGATCCTTATAGGAACATTTATCCTTGCCAGTGCATACAACAAGAATATTATAAAATTGAATAGCACACTTCCCGACCGTTATAAAACGCCTACATGGCATAATAGTCATATAAAGTGTGCCCAAATGCGGTTTTATAAGCGTTCCTCAGTATTTAAAAATGCATGCTCCTAGGATAATTACAAGACCATATCTTGCTAATTGGGCAGTGATCACTTACCATCAGGTGACCCACTTGCTCGATTGGCTTCCTTGTCGTATGAAAAGCCACTCACCTGATCTCCCTCTTTACATCCTCGTAGTCCCGCTGGGTGTCCAGCCTGGCCTCCAGCCGCGCTATGTGCTGCTTCTTCTCATCCAGTCGCTCCTCAAGCCGCTGGAGCTGTTGTGCGTGAGCCTCCTGCAACGCCGCGAGCGACGCCTGCAGCCTCCGCACGTCCTCCACCAGTTGCGCGATCTGGGGGAGAGATGGCGCTGTTATTAATCTTTAATCTATACCCATAAAACAGTATCGTGACTGACTGACAGACAACACACAGCCTAAACCACTGGACCTAGAGACTTGAAATTTTGCAAACATGTACCTTGAGTATCCTAGAGGTGCACTAAGAAGGGATTTTCCGAAATTCGCACGGGATAGGGAACTAGCCCATTTTTAAATATTTCACGGGGCAAAGCCGCGAGGCATAAGCTAGTAGGTATAACATATAACTATATCGATAAATTTTACAGGTTTAACATACATAAATATACCTCAATCCAAATCAAAGCTTGTTAATTGTAACTTGTAGCTTTATAAAACACAACCCAGGTTTTCAGAAAACCTACAATCTTGTACTTTTTAATGCTTCCTGTTAAAATGGCATTACCTAAAAATATTCCGGAAATAAAGTGGTCGCCTTTCTATTTTTAGATTTCTTTTCAAAGTCTGGAGTTTTACAAAACGTGTTATGTAAGTGAAGAAACACCTTTGGAAAGTCAAAAAACAAAGTTAATAATAGACTGCTGAAAATGTTTTATACAGCAATTTAACTAAATATAATTGACGTTTTTGAGTACAGTGAATAGTTATCTTCAACCAACAACCATTTACCAGACCTATCACAAGCACTAAGTACCTCGGTCTTATTATTTTATTAATCATAAAATCATTTATGTGTACATACTCGTATATGATACAGTGGTAACAATAAAAACGGCGGTTTAAAACAAGCCATTAAATTATAATTAAAGACAAATAAATAATTAAATGCCGCGGGATTACCACAGATAAAAATCAGGCCGAAATCCAACATTAAATTAAATTAGACGCTTCACGGAAAATCCGTCGCTCAATAAACGGTTATTAAAAAACGACTAATAGTTCATACAAGTGCGTCACTAAAAACGGTTGTAAACATGATTAGAAAAATACAAAATAAACCCAATCAACAAAAACGGCGCCACTGCCGAACTGAAATCACAGAATCCCAACTGAAAACGCTAGTTCAAAGTTTCCCCAACCGCACACGCGTGTTGGTAATAATATGTTTGCGTTGGCATTATTTCGTTAATATGGCGGCCTCGGAACAGCTGATCGGCAAATATTTACCCGCTAATACCAGGGATTTTGTTTGACATGACTGAAGGAAATGTGTTATTCGAGTAATACAGTAAAATGACATTTTGTCATAACGTTATCAGCGAATCAAAGTTATTTTTGACGACTTATTTGATAACGATTTTGCAGCACTGTCATCGCGACGAGCCACCGTCTTATCAATAATGCAGGTATCCTAAAAAGTACTTTTTTTTTATTAGCCTGGTAAAGTATCCCACTGCTGAGCAAAGGCCTTATTTGGGTAAATTTAAAAATGACTGCAATCTTAACAAGAAACAATAAAACTGGCAATACTCCTCAGTAACGCGTCAACTATTTCTGCCATTCTGCCTATTCACGACCACTTCCCATCACACCTGACACACCGCACATCATTCAAGTATAACCTCTATTACCGCATAATAGAACATATCCTGATCAGATTAGCGTGTAAACATAAAGTTGTTAATTACTGGCGCTACGGTCGGGTGATACCGAAGCTTATACAGAGTGTTTGAGAGTTAGTATTGGGTTGGTACAACTTGAAGGTCTTGGTAACGTGTTATTTGTTGACCTTCGGAAGGTATCAATTGTCAGTGATCGGCGCTGGGCCGTGAAGATGCATATCGAGTAAGATAGATGCGTCGGAAGCCGCGTTCGAAGATTGTGATTTAGAGTTTATTGTTGTTTTCCGCACAGTTTCAACTATGGACTGGCGAGATAGTGCGTTGATTCTTTAATGCAGCCTCAAGCGCCAGTGACACTTTACGGTACTATTGTTTTTTTATAATTCAACCCCTTAAGGGATAGGCAAAGAAAACTAAGTCCCTACAGCCATGTCTGTTGTTTTTTTTATTCTTTTCTGTAAATTAAAGTCCCGTCACAGTCAGAGTTGTCTGCTTATCCTGGTCACGTCCTGTCAGCTGCTCATGCCTTCCGTAAAGCGATAGTGTACTTTACGGCGAGCCACGGCCAGCAGTGGCCAGCAGGTACTTGGGGGGAAAAATACACGTTTTCACTTAAATTTTGCTGGGCACTAATACATTATCTCTATTATCCACCAAACAACAGTAAGCACAGAAACTAAAATTCAACATTTATTGACATGATCCACTCTCACAGGTTTCCCCGTCATCTGTCATGCACATGCATGAGAACTAATTTGATACCTCTGAGTTTTTAGGAATTTATGTGCGAAATTTCATTTGTAATTTAGAAATAGTGTGTGTGTGCTAGTCAAAGTTGACACAAGACAAGTGTCGCGGGAATTAACGTGTCGTTTTCTTTTATTTACCTATGCTATAGGTACCATTTTAGTTCTTCGACTATATACTTAATAAGTACACGTATTCCGTAGCAATTTTAGCCTATTATTATCTACTTAATATGATAAGCGATTGGCTGTTCTGCCTACGGTCCATAAAGGCTTATGTTGACTTAACAAATTCGGATTTATCAACCCTTATAAGAAAAGACTTAGAGTCCAAAACGTTGTGATCGGAGCCTTGACATCGATGTGTTTTATCACTAATTATCACTATCAGCTGATAGCAATGTTTGATTAATTTCTAATCGGTTAAGTTGCGTCGTAAATCTTTTAGTAATTATACTACGGTACAGTCATTGTTAAAAGCAGCTCATCACTTTTGTACCCTGTCGCAGTAACACACTTGTCAATCACGTATGAGGCGCTGTATCTGGCCGTAGAGCGAAAAGGTACAAAAGTGACAAGCAACTTTTGTCGCGGACTTGTTGCAATAATTTATATGAAGTTTGTGTTTAGTATATGTAATGTCTGCATGTGACCTTGGTTTATTGAGGACATGTTTAAGGCAATCCGATACACTCAGAACAAAAAAAGTTGAAAAAACCTCCGACATTAACATCTCAAAGTTCAATATTTCAAAAACGGGTGAACCGATTTTAATGAAACTTGGCTAAGAACCTTTCGAATAAACAAAACCGCTTCTAAATCGGTCAATCCGCTTGGGAGCTATGATGCCACAGACAGATACACAGGTCAAGCTTATAACACCCCTCTTTTTCGTCGGGGGTTAAAAAACAGTTCATTCTTTTTCTTTGGGCAGTCGAGTAAAAAAAGAGTTAGGTGTTTATGCATTTTATAGGTTTAGATAACCCTTGAGCACTGGATTTAATCCTTCTAAGCTAACTTTATTAATAATTTTATGGATAAATATATCAGCGCCGTACAACACTGGTTCTGAACACCATAATTATAGTGATGAGAAGTTGAGAACGAAATAATTGTAAAGTATTAAAAAATTTAAGGTAAATGTCCCGGTGCTCGACGCTGCACGCAGTCCTAATAGTTGACACCTTCAATCTTCAATACGTAATAATAAAATTAAATAAATAAATATCATGGAACAAATTGACACCAATCGACCTAGTTCCAAACTAGGCAAAGCCTGTACTATGGGTAATTGACAAGCAGGGTGTCAATTATTGGAATTAACCTGTTAATCATTGGAATGTTTACCTTACCACAGTTAGTATCATATTGATCCTCTCTTGGCGTTTCAAAAAAAGAGTATCCGCCCTGTATTTGAAGCGTCAACTTCGGCAACCCGAAAAAGGTTGAAAATTTAAGAACGAAGGTTTTCCGAACCATTAACCTAAACCAATGAAGGTTTGAAGGGACACATGCACACAAAAGGGTTGTAATTAAACTAAAAATGCGGCAGCCGAATAAAAAGCTGACGGGACAGACATAATTGTCCATAGTAATGATTGTAGGTAATTAGTCCTTAGCCGGGTCGAAGGTGAGGTGACGGTACGGACATGTGCGGAAGAGAAATAAAAAGATTATTTTTTTAAAGATTGTTGTTCTTTGACATGTTTCTCTAAACACTCTTGTCTGAAGAGGTATTTAACAGGGCAGTTGACTGATGTCAACATGAAATAATTTTATATACTCCCTTTTACATACAAATAGTTCAATTAAAAATTTTATTCAGCAAATAGGCAGTTGAACGATCTTTTACGCGTCATTTTTTTGAGTCTACCAGCGCTTTCGGAAAGACCATGATTGCCAAGAAGAATGCGCCGCAAGAAACTTGGCACAAAGTCATTTTTTCCAAAAACAATACTCATAAAAAACCGATGCCTCACTTATTACTGCAAATTAAAACGATTTTTTATTTAACAAAAACTAATAAAAGGAGGCAGTTTGATCACTGAAAATGATGACGTCATAGTTCTGTAATTCATTACTAACTTCATACTAACGAATCCGATCAAATAGTTTTGACATTTAATAAAAGTTGCTGATTTGACCAAGAGGCAACATCCCTATTACGTGAGCTTTAACTAAAGATTAGCTTTAAATTAACAAGACTTAGATGCATATTTGGCAGTTATTGTTATTTAAATAACGAGGTAGATCGCGAGAAGCCATTGGCTGCGGGCAGCACAAGACCGATCTCGTGGGGAAGGCGTATGTCCAGCAGTGGACGTCTTTCGGCCGATATGATGACGATGACGAAGATAATGAACGAGGTAGAAAAATGGATTGTTTTTTTACCCGACTGCGAAACGCAAAGGAGGGTAATTTTATGTCTTTTTCAATTTGCGTCTTAAAGGAAATGTTTGCTCTTAAAGCCTAACATAAATCTGCACAATTAGATATATTCGATATAGTCTATAAATATAGAAGTCATCAGTTTAGCTTTCTCTCTGGACCTAGATTCCTTGATGATATTTTTCAATCATGTTCTCCCATGTGAGTGTGGCACATCTGCCTGTTTTCCAAACCATTCAAGCCCCGCTCTCGCTCCCGCTGACTCTCCCGCTACCGCTCGACCCACACGCTACCGCCCTACGGAATTAAGACATAATGAGCCGGCAACTTTCCGTCGCGGCTAATATTTTCGCCCACCGCTGGCCTACGCCATTACTACAGTTTACAAATTTGGTAACGTTTACCGTTGACAGCTTGGGCAAATAAGTTGGTTACCTGCCGAATTACCTTTTGTCATGGGCTTTTGAACGAGGTTAATTCACAGACACTGATTCCTGATGGAACTGTGTCGCATTTTTTTTTATTTCACCTGAATGTATGTTAGTGTTATTTTTATTTAGATAGAATTGAAAAAATTACTTGCACATGTATATGATGTACATCTAGAGATAATACAGTCACATGCCGTCACAGATAAAATTGAACCCAGCGAAGGTGGCAGAAAAAGCAAACGAAAATTTATTGCAAAAAAAAAAGATTACTTATTATATTGTTAATGAAATCAATAATGACTCTGTACTGTAATGTTTTATCTCGTAGCACTGCTACGCCTCGTAGCGCTACGGATCTCATACTTCACGATTTTAACTTTGGTTTTTTTTATCGTGTCAAAACCAAGGCTTTAGTCATTTTTTTTAATACCATAAAACCTTATAAAAAATTACAGAAACAAGGTAAATAAATTCAAAACCAAAATTTTATTCAGCAAATAAGCAGTTGAATGCTCTTTAACACGTAATTTTTTTGAGTCTAAAGTATGTAATATGGTTTTTCACAGTAACAGTTTTGTAATAAAACTCGTTTCTAGACATTCCACATACTTACCATTCGCATATACAACTCCAACTTGCTATCATTTGAAAAGTCAACCATTTTTATTCAGAGATAGCGCTGAGCGATATATTATTCGTAATACTGCATTCTTTGCAAATGCAAATAGTTCGCGGTGGGGGCAGTAAATCCCCCCTGTCTCCGGAGGGGGGGAGTAACACAGCGATTATGGAAAGAACATGGGTTCGAATAAGGTTAAATAAGTACAATGGCGACACAACCCTGGTTTTAGCCTTTAAGTGTCAAAAACGATGGTAAATGTGTTCTCGTTACGACAAAAACGAAGGTTGACACAAGAAATATCGGCTACCCTTTAGTAATTTAGCAACTGGCAACATTAAAAGAAAATTGAGTACTGGCCAGTTACAATTCACAGTAACAACTTTATATTGGTAGATAGTTAGGATTAAGAAGAAAATCATGAATGTTGTTGGCCACTTACGCTTTTGAGTCGGCTGTATAAGTTTGAATGAAGAACAATATCAAACCATCACCAACATAAAAAGATAAATTTAGTTATTTAATTCAAATTTGTTCCAAAAATCCAGAAAGTTCGTTCCATTAAGTTGATAAATGGTTCAATAACATAACGTCATGAAAGCTAGCCAATAAAATGGTAAATACATTTATGAGAATATTATAATATTGAGCTGTAATCCAATAGTATATCAATACATGCTCGCCGGTGTTGCCATAGGTAATGAATGACTCCCCAATCTTGCGGGAGATTACCGCAATAACTTGCCGTGCACGTGGACGGTTGTTTTTCTTTTGTCCAGATTTATGTACGGCGGGCGAGCTTTCTGTGCAGGGATAGCAGAGCTTCCGAGAGGTTTTTGTATCCTAAGAAAAACTGTGTCCGTTTTACTATTTTGTGGTAGATTGACCAGCTGGTTAAGGAACTTCCAAATTCGATTGACAGGAGCGACAAGAACTCAAATGGTGCTTGTCGTAAGCGTAAGACGGACAAGAAGAACTCAAGTTAGTAGGTTTTTATAGAATTATCTCAGTATAATTTCTGGAAGTAAGCTCAGGAATATGTCTGAAATATAATTCCAAAGGTACTTACTCTAAGTACCCACTGGCACGACGCCTGTGTCAAAACGTTCATTCGCTAAACGACTATCAGTTATTTATTCCATCGTAACCGGAATACGACCTGTTGAAATAACTCCGCGTTTTTCCAACGCTACTCCATGCACTGCCAGTTTTACACATTATGTGCCCGTCTGTGGCCCTTCATTAAAATATCGCTCATTCTCGCAAACGGTCGCCATCTTTTTTTATTTCCAACCGTCTAACGGAAAAAGGAATCACTTTCATATTTCAAAAGTTATCGCACCAACTCATCAAGGAGTAAAAAACACGCTTACACATTTCAGATTGATCGACTGAATCGCCAAGAGGAACGGAAAACAAACGGAAACAAAGAACGATCAAATTGCCAATAGACAACTCACAACTAATAAAATAATAAAACCAAAGCCAATTCTCTTTGACAACGCATCGTCACAAATTCGGGCTCACAAAAGAAGCGATGAAAGACAAGTGCACCAATGAAAAAAGCATAATACGCCATTTTGCCGCCAGAAAAGTAGATTTCATGTCGGCGATCTGTCAAACTGGCCAAACATGAGGCGGCCGATATTAACCGGCCAAATTCAAACCACGGCGTTCGCATTCAGAACGCTCGTCTCGAAATTCAAACAGCGGAATGTAGCAGTACCAACTGCGCGGAGCAAAAAGACGGCAGGCCGGGAAGTTCGCTGTCGTTTTTTTACGTATCTATCGCAGTGACTGCTTAGTTTGACGAGGCCAGTTTCATTTCGGGAAAAATGATAAATGATGTGAATGATTGAACAGTCGGACAGCGAAAGAGATTCCGCTACTATCCGCTTTTCGGTTCCATCGGCTTTGAGTATCGGAATTAAAATGCGGATATTTTGAGCGCTTTAACGAATCGTCACGACATTCGTTACGCATTGAATTCATAAATATTCACAACAATTGACTGAAATGCTTTTACAAAGCATGAGTTTGATTGTCAAAAAACGTCATGACCATCAATCAGGTGTCATGCCGAATGCATGCAAGTGGTAAAAATTAAATTCCCCAATATAAATAGTCGGTTGTTGCTGGCTGGGGATAGAGTTGAGAATCGAACGTTGATTTGTTTTTGAATTTGACATCTGCAAATATGGCCGTTGACGTTGAAGCGGCAAAAACTGGCGGCAAACTTGTCTATGCACTTTTGATTTGTCTACGTCAGCCGAGTCTGGATTTCGTGCTTGGAAAACGAATTACAATCTGCCGTGATAGTTCGATTAGAGAGTTGTTGTTTTTTTGATTGAAAGTTTTTGCAAATCGTGCAACTTTGTAGTCTTTAAATTTATATCTCGTTGTATTCAGGTTTTATCACGATAACATTAAAACCGTTTTTGTAATGACAACAAATCCTTTATTAAATGCTCATAAAAATAACTTGCCGTGATTTCGTGACTGTAGCGTCGACTTATATATGAAACACAAATCCTAGAAATAAATATGTCATAGACAATCAGAGCGCAATCGTTTCTGACTGCGGAATGAAGCAATTATAAGTTTTCAACCTCATTTATAGCCTGTCTATCGCTCGCAGTTATAAAACTGAATGGAAAACTAAGTTCCGCTTGTTGTGGTTGTAACTTCACATTATGGAGGGGTCGATATTGTTTCTCATTCAAACTTGTACTGCCAACATAAAGGTGTAAGCGGCCAGTGACATCGCTATAGTTGCTAACTACCAACATAAAGTTGTTATGGCATAATTGTAGCCGGCCAGTGCTAAATTTTCTTTTAATGTTGCCAGACGTGAAAATTAGCGTGTTTTTTTTTTAAATTTCGCGATGAAATCGTGGACGTCGGATTAAAGAATTGCGGTTTTTTCGGATTCTTACGTTGTTAGAGCGCATATATCATCGAGTTTGGTCGGTCGGGGTGTTTCGCGAGATATCTGAGGTAGATAATTTTGACTAACGACCGGGGTGCCGGGGGTGGAAAAAATTGCAAGCAACTATAAATTATTGTTTTGGTGCAATTAAAAGGTACGCCCGCGCGGTTTGGGGCGAGGATGGTTTTTATTTAAATAGGCCACGTGTAATTAACTTTAAACTTTCAACTGTATTTCGGTGCGTTGTGTATTGTGAAATGCAGTTTGTCTCGCTGTTCTTTTGCTGAAAGCCGACAGCACACTACAATTTGCTTTGTCATTTGTTTTGTTGGTTATACATTTGTGAAAGGGGAATAAATCCTAATTACTTCTATGGAAATATGAGTATCTTTAGCCTCTTGCAATTCAAAACATCACTATTATGACAAAACACTACAAAACACGTCCCCATCTTCCTTTCTCAACAGCCATCTTTTGCATTTCGTCAATCTTTTCCACTTCTATAATTTTAATTCAACGTGCACGTTTTACTTATAAATTACCCTATCTAATTGTAATTATATCTAACTTCATTGCAGTGTTCGCTGCGGCTCGTAGCCGATTCCCAAAACTGCAATCAAGATAATTATTTTAATTCTGTTTCGCTGTTATCACTCCGGCTCCATCACGTTTTCTACCGAATTTATATTCTTAACTTTCTAGTTGCAATTTCAGAACGCGATGTGGACGATAGATCTTTTCCAAGTTTTGGAACAGTGCATAGTGCATGCAATGTGTAGATACCTAAGTGACCAGGTTGATGTAATAATAATCATCAATAAAAAAACTCTCAGGGAAAACGGATCCGGTCAATAATAACTAGTCATTTTGTACCTTGCAGCAATAACACATTTCATGATCTCAGTAGGAGTACCTTTTTGTATTTTTTCTCCCAATTTCCAATCTCGTTGAGCCTGGGTAAACCGATAAGTTTCGAAAGGGTGCGTTGTTTTCGGTTTACGAAGTAATCGCATAGATGGCGCTA
This sequence comes from Clepsis dumicolana, assembly GCA_963691665.1. Lineage (NCBI taxonomy): Eukaryota > Metazoa > Arthropoda > Insecta > Lepidoptera > Tortricidae > Clepsis > Clepsis dumicolana. The sequence goes on from OY829525.1 coordinate 1,139,767, forward strand.
GTCACTGCAAAAAGTGATAAAAATAAGCTAAGATTTGAATACATGGAAAAAATTCGGCCTTTCCTCTATGTCCAATCGTGGTGTAGGGAGAAAAGCACACGACCCGGAGTGTCGAGGATCCGGGTTCGATTCCCGGGGTTGGCATTTTCTGTTTTTTTTCTGTGTATTCATGTTTCAGTGAGTTTATAAAAAATATAATAACATATTTGTCAAGCTGGATTGACTTTTGGTACTTGGCTGTATTAGAGCGACAGGTTGCAAAAGTGACAAGCAACATTTTTGATGACAGTACTTACTTACTTTTACTACTTATCGCATAAAAATAACACGAGTCCTTGATCCGATTAATGCCACGCTAATAAGGTGTATCAAACTTACTAAGAGCTCAACCCTCCATCCAATTCCATAGACAAATTCAGCTTAGAGTAGGAGCTTGAAACATCGAAACTTCGAACCTTTTTGTCATCAAGGCAATGGAATAAAGCCAACAGCCGAACCTTTCCAACGGTTTGACTGCCGGCGCGTGCTCGATGGCTTCCCTATTCCGGTTACTCGAACCTCGGCGCTACTCGAACTCTGTAGCCAGCCAGGAAATTGACGGAATTATGACGTTGCGCTCGGTTGGCATTACTGCTTTAGTTTTGATTTCGATTTTGGAACGCTGCGCGGGTTTGGTTGGTGGTAACAAGAGGTTGGAGTAACGAGTGTTTCGTTTTTTTTTAATTATGATGTGGCCAATATGAAACCAGCCCAGACTCAAAATTCCTTTATGATCTTTAGTGTCGAGCGAGATCTACTTGTCATTCTACACCAATGAGAGACAAGCTTCTGGCCTATGATTGGTGGAAATTGACAGATAGACCCTAGCGGATTGCTGACTTCATTAGGGACCCTACATAAATTGTAAATAATAGCATGTTGTGAATTACATTTTGATTAACTGAAATTTCTCAAACGTTTTCTAGACCTCGCTCATTCGATTTTTAAATTATTTTTCTTAAAAAAATCGCGTGAGAACATAAGTCCTCTCTATCCCTATTAATTATCTCTCTCCAATTAAGCAACTCAATAATAACGCAAATTAAAACCTTTTGTATGAAGATTCCACAGTCTCTCTCTACCTAGACGAAAACACGGACGGTAGGACAATTCGATATTAGTCATTAGCTGAGTTTTCTAATTAGACTAAGCATACAACGAAATAAAGCATTAAGGAGCGGGCAAACACCGGGGGTGGCGATAGGGGTGCTGGATGAGACAAACATACATATAAGAGTTTTGATTGGGGCGCTTATAAGACTTGTATGGTTACGAAAATCCAAAAGCCAGTTTATGCATAAGAAAATCTGTGGTTTTGTAAACGAGCCAGACATCCCAAGGACATTGTTATGTAGATAAGAAAAAACATTAAAATATGTATTGATTTAAACTTTCGCGATTTTCACACATTATCATGATACTCGAACCCGATGATGACCCGTGCAGCTAGGAGATGTTGATACCCGCCTCTTCAGAGGGTCGATCACGAATTTACGAAAGCTGCGTAAAGTTACGGTTATCGTATCGAGATCGAGAAACCTCATACTAAATTTTAGTTCCAAATATGCTCGACCCTCTGTCCCTTCGAGACCATGGACTCAAAGTCGCGTCCGAAACGTCGAGGTATTTAAATTCAAATTTAAACATATATTTAACGTTTTTTTACGCGATTAAGTCCCGAGTATCATGATAACATTAAAATATGCCGGAAAAGCAATCCTAATTATTTTCAACTTATTTTCACCAATACCACACTGGTCAATGGTCATCCCAATTTCAACTTCGGAAAACAGTGAATATTCAAATTTAAGTACCGAATACGGTCAGGGCGGGCGCTGATCCATACGTCATTCGAATTTTCTCGATAACGTTACGTAGGGTTCGATTATTCGTGCTCGGGGCACAGCAGTGACGTTTCCCAGGGTCCATGTTGAACGTCGTTTCCAGGGCTTAGTATATCGCGGACCCGTATGGAAGTTGGCGAATAATAATGACAAGATAAAGGAAATTGAGAACGGTCTGTACGTACGTTTTCTACTTATTTAGCGTTGTAGGAATGGTATGGTTTACTTTTAGAAGTAATTGACCGACAGGTGTTTTTTTATACGACGAGGAAGGCAAACGAGCAAGTGTGTCACCTGATGGTAGGTGATCACCACTGCCCATAGACACCCGCCACCCCGGAGGGTTTGCAAATGCGTTGCCAACCTAGAGAGCTATGATGAAATGCCTCTTATGCCCGGACAACAGGATTCGAAAACTCGTGCTCGGCCCTCTGTTACATTAACGATACATTTTTTTTTAATCTCAGAGTGAGCGATTGTTGATACCAGTTTTCTGTAATCTCCTTGTACTGTTTTGTGGTTTTCAATAAAGAATAATTGTATTGTATTGTTGATATTGGCTACAGATGTAGTTGCATGGCGAGCATGCGTGTGTGTGTAACGATTGCGCAAACACGTACATACAATGACTGTTCAATGTCCATTATCAAATAAGTAGGTACCTAAATTTACTAAAATTGCCAAACCGCTAAAATTACAATACGATACAAATACAAATATTCTTTATTGAAAACCACAAAACAGTACAAAAAAATAATGGAAGATTATTACTAAAATGAGCTTAGAAGAAAATAAGTCCACAAAATTCCGCCTACAAAGTACTCCATCGTAGAAACCGCATTTTCTTAACCAGTGAAATACATACCATAACGAAGTAACCTTGTTAGGCTTGTATCACTTTAGTTATAATCACAGCGTTTAATTGCCCGCTGTAAAAACGAAGCGTCTTTAGCCGAGTGGCCACGCTGTGCTATGTAGCATAGAATGCTTAGTACAATGTGACTTGGCCACTTAAGGCTACACATCCCCCAGAGATGTGCAAGGTAGCAAAGCGGTGTGCGAGGTATCCACCAATGGGATAACTGCGCTGAGAGAGGCTAGAAAAATGAAGTAATCCTATTGGTGTATTTATCATCGCGCGCCGCATAGCTGCAGCGCGCAGCTCTAGTGGACGCCTTAGTGTAATGGCAACTGACAGTGCTTAATAATCGTTGACAGGTATTATTACACTAGTGGGTCTACTTGTATGAGCTGTATAGACCTACACAAATATTTTTAAAATTGTTTGTTATTTGTTATTTTATTTTTTTCCAAAAACTGACATGTGGACAGCCAGATAGACATACGAAAGCATTTTTATCCCAGCTGAAATCAGTCAATCATAGATTTATTACAAAGGTCACTTAGTTAAAGTTTTAAGACGTTAACAGCAAAAAAAAAAAAGATTTTGGCACCGTTATCGAATCTAAATTGTGCACATGTCCGTAGAAACTCAGTAGTGACAAAAATCCCTCATGACTTACATTACCGGCCCACAGAGCTAATGAATCACGAGTGATTGATCTGGGGCCGCAGTGTAGAGCAACTCACGCGATTATCCCGCATAGAGTAACATAATTAAGTTAAACTCGCTATAAAGTATATTTTTTAACTGTTCATTAACCAGTCGTCAGTTCCTTGAAAGAGATCAGAGCCAACTACCAAGCCTGCACTTACCACAGCATTCCTAGAAACAGCTAACCCACTTTAAAAATAAACCGCAATTAATGTCAATTTTATTTATAATTGCGGCGGCAGCGTTGAAATCACATCAAAATACCTTTAAAATTATCACATGGTATTTTACTTAAACATATAAACATATGAATTTTCGTAATAAGCGCTGTGGCCAGTGGCAAGTTTTTTTTTATTCGTGACTTTAATTTTACATTCGTCGTAGGTTTTCGAGCTGACAAACAATCGCTAATTGAATCAACATAATTGACAGTAAAAAAAGTAATACTTTTTCATACATAATTTTCTATTGCACTATTATGTGTCATTAATTTAACATACGACGACTTTTGTAAGTGTTTTCTTAGTGTCCCAGTTATATAGAACCTTTCAAAGATCTCTTTCATGTTACCTTGGCCACTCAGAGACGATGCACTACTGTAATATACGCAAAAATCTTAAAAATTTAAAAAAAATTAAATTTAAAGTACTTACTTAGGCGCAGTTGGACAGTTAAAAATAATTTGCAGTTTCTGAGTGCAACAATCACGTACGTCTCCGAGACTCCCGGTCTAAATGCGCCGTCTAAAAACTTTCCACCCCATGCATCCCTCCTACAATCACATACTTACCTCTTATAAAACATTCCCAATCCCTAATCAGCGCACACGCGCCACAAATCAAAGCCACTCGCGCATCGACGTCCAAAAACGTCGCGACGTTTTCACGACGTTTTTGGACGTCATACTTTGAGATAAGTGCGGCCCCACAAAGGCAGATATCGGAAGGAAAGGGTAATGCGGGCATAAGATGCGCATCGTCACACACGGCCTAATCACCCCCACCTCCCCTTTTGCATATTGCCCAAATTGCCCGCTCTCCCCAGCGGCTAGGGTTGCTAGCTGCGGGATAAAGAAATAAAAAATATACCGCGAATTGCATTGACTTACTAACATAATGGATTTTGGGTCTAGTACAAAATTCACGAAAAATGTGTCCCAGTCAGCCATACGTCAGCGATAACTAGGTATATTTCACGCTCAATTAGTGGTCTTTTTTGCAATTAGTGGTGTTTTGGTTCGGACGTTTTCAAGCGCTAACCCGAAGTCCATGGTGTTGTTAAGTCAATGGGGAAATGTTAAAAAGAATACTGTCAGAGACTATTAAGTACTGTTATCTACTACAATAAAACGACGATGCCTTTTTGGAAACAAGGAAGAATAGAATATCGGTCAAGAGCCATTGCCTGATCATATTTGAGCTACTTTACGTACAACCCGTTCAATGTAGGGTAGATGGACAATAAGACAGCGCCATCTCTTGTCTTATAGTTAAAGTAATATATATTTAATTATTTCTGAAAAACTACACTACTAAGAGACATTTTATTTTATTTAAAACATTCCGTTATAATTCCAAAACTATTAGGTTTTAAAAAAAGAAAACGGGTTTAAATGTGCAATGAAAGGGCTCTTCATATGATACCGCACTTGGCCTAGTAATCCCACTTTGTTATATATTATCAGCCCCTTTCAGACCTTTTTTGCAATAAAAATAAATTTATTTCATTTATTTCACTTTTTTTTTCGATGTCACATAATTACAATAACGTATTTCTTAAAAAATTGCTGCCAACCCTGCCACTAATGTACCCCATTTTTGTATAGCCCCTTGCGTTTGGAAAACCGTTTGTCATTCGGAACTGATCTTTATCCCCGCGGATTAGGGATCCCACATTGTTTTCCCAGCTGCAAGGTAAAGGTAGCGCCTTGACGTTTGAGGGATGCGACTCCGTTCTTAATTGTGAGCTCTTTTGATATCGATTTTTTAATACGTTGCTAACTCGTGTGTATTGGGGACTCATATTTAGCTTTGATGGGCAATTTTTTTATGTTGGCAATACTTGAAGACTTCAATATTAATTCTTTGACTTAAAAGACTGCTATGATCAAAGTTTTAGAAAGTATGAACAGCGAATTAATGTTTATGATAACAAACATTTTTCTGTTAGCATTCTTGATGCAAAGCTTCGAATGGAAAGAGTTTAGCTTCTATTACAGAAAGTTGACAAATTGACATATATGTATGAGTGACGTAATGATTAGTAACCTAAGACCAGTTTCGACTCATAATTGTATGATGGCCTTCACTAAGCCATTGCTATTGTGGCACCAGTAATAGCTGTTTATAGGCCAGAGCTAAACCCATGGTTAAGTGCTATTACAGTGTAGTAAATACTTCGTATCAATGAATAATTGAATAGAAATGTGTTTCATCATAATACTATGAAGCAAGTGTGTCGTTAAAGGAATATTGATCACTACTGCTAAATTAAAAAGCAAGAAAGATACTTAAAAATTTTAGTAACTGTTTTAAGTTCGGTGAAAAACTCGCTCGAGATTAAACTTAAGCTTTGTACACTCGTAGTCAAATTCTTTTTGATTATTAGATCCAAAGAGTAACTGTCCCAAATTGTAATCATTAATTAATATTCAATCCAACTTCGTCAATAAACATAATCTCCAAAAACAAAGTTGATCAAACTCCTCAATATCCAAACCAAACTTCCAGTCACAGAACGTTAATACCCAATTAGCTGAATCCAATCCGAACTCCACAATTAAGCAAATCTAATAATAATTAGTGATACCAAAAGATGTCTGACTCTATCACACTTTCTCGTATCTTACACACACTTCACAGTCTTTACACTAGGCTCCCAGTTACCACCAAAAAGGGAAGCAACCGGAGGACCGAGGACAAACTAATAAACTTGAATGTTTAATATTCAAAATCTTACCCCCCCGATATCGAAGTATTATCCACGCGTACAAGGTTGTAAAGGGTGGTGGAACGCGCTCGCTTGGAACCCTGTCGCAGTTAGAGTTAGAGTGATTTCCCTTGGAGCCAATGTAGCATATAAATACCATTATTCTGAAACAATTCGCGTCTTCGCCCCCTTTCGTATTGTTTTTGGCGTTTTGGAAGGTGTTCGCAAGATTTGTTGCTACTTATGTGGGTAACGGCTGTAGCTATAGCAAATTGATTTGAATATCCAAATATGTTTACGTTACGTTGACATCGATGGTAATGCTAGTGATATGTGATAATATGTGATAAGTTAAAAAATAAAATATATTTTTTAACTTATCTCGAATAAAGAAACAAAAATCATACATAACAAAATTAACCTATAATCCTTAAGTTATATTGTAGGATTGTTGCAGATTATTTAATAACAATCTTGGCACATCAATAGGTCTGTAAATTACAACATTTCAAAAACTTTCTTCTAAGATACACCAATCGCTAAACAATCCAAACCGGCATCAATAAATAAACACTATTTACCACAACAAAATCAATTAACACACGTACACACTTTCTTAACACGCCCATACACACACACATATGAATGAAATCAGACTTCCCAATTGTAGATTCAATTAGTACACAGCAGTTACTTCTTATCGAGAGACGATTTCACGAACGAATTAATCCGAAAACATACGATTCCTATCTCCCCTCCCCCCTATTGTTTGGGGGGAGCAATTAAGTACATGTGGATTGGAGTCTTATGACGAGTCGGAATCAGTTTAAGACGGTTCCGCCAACAACGGTACTTGTAAATAGTTGATGGAGGAATAATGGAGACATATTTTTGGGAATGATCTTGAATGAAATGTACATATGGATGTTTTTTACTGTTATTTTTGGAGTTTATCTGATTTATAATAGGATCCTTTAACCGTAAAAAAAAATGTGGGATATATTAATGAAACATTCACAAAGGAAAGTTTCGCTATAACATCATAAGGTAGAAATGATGGTAGGTTCATTGGCAGAGTTATAACTTTAATAGGTAAAAGTAAACTTCGTTCAGACACTGAAAAGGTATGACTTATTGAGCTGAAGTAGCGATGACTTACAAGACTAACTTAAATTGAGAGTTACGTAAAGATCTTAATAAGGTTTCGTAATTAATGCGAAAGAAAAAACAGTTACCAAGCACACCCCTCTCCAAACTAATCTTACAAAGTAGCTTGACAGATATGTAATACAAATCAATAAACAAAATAACTAAATTAAACCAAGTCCCCATACGTCAACCATCGAATTCATCGAAATGAATATGCTAACCGATGACGCGTCTCCTATTGCCCTATTAATCCGATTCGATGCCGATACAATCGATTAAAAAGAAATAATTCAATAGACGACTCTATTCGGCAATCACAACAACCATAGATAAAAGATTTGAGGGGAAAAAATGGGGTATTTTTTTATCGGCCTTTGATCAATTGCTCGCGCCTCTATTGACGATTATTGATAGATTGATATTAATGCTTTCTACAATAGTTGGTTAGGGTGACGTTTTTTTATTACGCACATCATTGACGGTACCACAATTGGTTATTGTGTCGCGTTCGATTCCATTATTTTGTTTGATATTGTTTGTTTACATGTTTGGGGTAAAACCTTGTTGAATTTGACCGAGTGCTTGATCTTATAACAACGCGACACAATTCAAACTTCTAACCACAACATTCATTCCACAATACGCGCGTGTATTCGCGCCAAAACTTTGACGGTTACATTTTTTAATTCGCTGGCAGCAAAGACGTGTACCACAGACAAAATCAATAAGACGCCATATAAAACGGAATTACAAAGCTGCCAGTAATATATTCTCTCACTTCAATATGCGTAATTGACACCGCAATATTACAAACAGAAATAATACCTCCACCCCCGGGGTGGCACTTTATTGTACCAAGACGTCTCCACGATTGAAACCAATTGTTAATTGAGTCGTATCTATGAAAATTGCGTCAGCGATTCTTATCGGAATTTGTCGTTAAATTTATTACAATGCCGGATTTTACGGGGCTCGTTATGATCGGGTTTATAATCGTATTAATATTCCAGCCGATTATTAATTTCCATTCACGCGGTGAAAATTTAATTACAACTTTTTAACGCTGGCAACACAATCGTCCGCTTCGCAAACGCCGCTCCAATTTCGAATCCATTCGATAATCAAAACATCGCTATAAGCAGTTTATTACAATAACTCAAATCGTCGGAATGCCGACAATGGGCTAGACAAATGAATAAATCCAAATGGAAATTTCCCTATTCGTGAACAATAGTTAGATTTTAGAGGCTGTATCTCATACAGACAGATTGATTGGGCCCTTGCTCCGGCTGCGAGGTGTGGATGCGGCTCATTTTGAATTAGAACGTTCCAATTCGAAAACTGCCAGAAGCACGCAGTTCAATTATTTTATTCCTGGCCACTAAATTGTTCTAATTTACTTTTTAAACGTTCTTTTTGATTACCATTTTGCAATCGGCCAGTACTTCCATTCGCATTAAGCGAAGATGTTTTTCCGTCACCAAAATATCGTAACATTTATCAAAATAAGATCGCGTTCGAATAAATCGCGTTTCTCTCTTCATATTTTGTTACCTGGCCCGTTTGTTACCATTTTATTATGAAAATGAATGGCAGCCGAGCGGGTGTTGGGGAGGGGGGTGGAAGGGGTTCCTAATTCGTACATTCAGCACTACAACTATGAGAGTTTTATGGAGCGGATCTTTTATAGGATAATCAAATTTTGTAATATTAATGCGCTTAGCGTTCGGCAAATCGATTTGAGCAAGTTTAGATTTGTTTTTAGTTTGGCCGGGACGGTTTTGTATTAGTTTTGTTCAGTCGAAGGATGGTGCGGGTTGTATTCGGGAAATTGGAGTTTAATTTTATGCTAGTTTAAACTTTAACTAGATTTGTATTGACATCTTTAAGCCGATTGAATATTCGTTATACAAAATGTTGTGTACAGCCTTTCTTCGTTCTCGTAAGAAAGGCATTAAGTAAACAAGACGGTTGTGTGCGTTCAAACGTCTGTGCACACAAATCGCCCGATACGTTACAATACAAACCAACTTCGTTGTGAACAAACATTAATTAAATTAAAAGCAAATACGTTTTCTTTGTGTCGTCAAGTTATTTTTGACATTCGGTTTCCTTCGGAATTAATTTGCGGGTTGTATGCCGCCATATTAAGACAAATATGTTTATTTATTTGTTACGTTCTTTGTGAGCACCCTCGTTATTTAGTTTCGCGTTTTGTTCGTAATAATTGGAATTTACATTGTTCGAATAACATAATTGCTATGCCAAAGTCTCACGTTTTAAAAGAAAATAAAGTTGCCGCTGTCTATTGTGTAATTAGTACTGGCTGGAAACACTGTAGGTGCTTAATTGGGTCAAATACATAATGATGTCTAAACACGGCAGTCAAATTCCGGTGTCGGTGGAAACTTTCGAACCGCAAAAACAAATGAATTCGAATGTTACCGTAAACAATTTGAATTTAGAACGTTGTCCACGGTCGATTTGGAATCGAAAGCGGCTCCACCTCGCGCGCGATCGTGGAAACCTGTGAAAATATGTAAATTGATCCTCCGAGACGGACCGACGGACGGCGCAAATTTGAATATAAACTTTCACAGACAACCGTATAAGCGTCATTTATTTTGGCCTCCCATAAAATATAATGATTTTTGACGAAGCCCGTATATTAATTTTGCGGGTAACGCCTGGGGTGTGTATTAATATTAATATTTATACGCGATACATATACTCGTATTTACTTAGTCACGCTCGGCGAGGCTATCGGTTAATATTAGACGAGGGCACGGTTGACATGAAAAAAAAAATCGATTTCGAAATATTAAAACAGCAAAATAAAACTAATAAAACACTCGTAAACTTGTGTCCCACATTCAGAAGCCGACCCGTGTGAGACGTTTCGCAACTGCTAATTGAAGCGCCACGTAAAACGGAACGCATCTTCATAAAAATTCCCGAACGTCTAAACAATAAATCGGAACGAAAAAGGAAAAAGCCGCAAAATGGACGCCACTCGTCTGAATAAGAGATCGGGTATTTACATAAAAAACAGATAGCTAACACTCGGAGACGGGATGCGCGCATAAAATTAAAATCGATGTGAAATATTCTACCCTTCGAATTAAATATCATTGCCCCTCACACACACAGACGGATCTAGATTACCGCTCAAGGGTCGGAGAACCGATAATTTTTAGGGTTCCGTCTAAACAACAAGAATCCGCACCAGTATCCGAAACGATACCATTTTCGAACTGGCGTAAAAAAGTTCCGAACCATAGAGAACAGATATCGGAACATGCGACGACAATTGGGGTTGCTTAAAATATCGGTCCGTATTTGCATACTAACTAAAATAATTTATTATTTTTTCGAGGGGCGACCGTGTGGGGTGAGCACAATAGAAATAACTAGGACCTAAGTGTTATTGGCGCGATTGCGACATTAAAATCGAAACAGAATCTCGTATCATAAGTCGGAGTAGGTATGATGTACGCAAACTATTCCACAACAAATAACGAAATTAAACGAACACGGAAATGCAATATCGTACGTCAAAATACTGCTTAAAAGTTGGTATCAAAGCGGTTTGGAAATCAAAGTACGGTGCGCAAAGGACTCGCATCCTTACAAATATGTGATTGCGGAACAAAGAGCGGAACAGATAACTTTTGAGCGGAAAAAGTTTCACTTTGCGGTATTTCGCGTCGCATTGTCGAGTTCTGTCGACGACGTCCATTGATTTCGGAAGCGTACCTTATTTGAATGAAAAACAAAACAAAATCTGCATTCCTTTTTTAGAACACTAAAATCTTAAAAGGATTTGAACGCATTAGGAAATGAGAAGCAAGAGCAGAACGGGAGAAAGAGTTAACCAGATAATTTTAAATGAAGAGAATCTGTCTGAATCTGTATTAGCAATCTCCATTCCCTCAAATGAGAGCGAAAAATCGAGTCCCATATTTTCATTTTCACCAAGCATAGACACGCTTTTTACTTTTTAAAGGCGAAGGCAACCATGTCCATACTGCTTCGCGTAGACAACTGTTTTGCCGACGTTGCATAGACACCGAAATTATTGGAATCAAAGGGAATATTTTATATGCAACATATATTATATGTTACACAAACGGCCAGACGCGGCAAGATTTATTCACATGATACGGCCAACGCGCACTGAAGCATTATATGTATTTTTTTTTCGTCTGGCCTTTGTTTTTGCGAGTGCGGTTTGCAAGGCGCTTGGACGAGGGAGTTATTAAAATTATGGGCCATTAATTGATGAAGAATATTAAGAATTTCAAATGTGAGGTATTGTTCGGAGTTTCTACTGTTGTCGGTGTTTTCCCGAAGACTGATAATGAGTCATTGGCGAACAAGGATGCGAGTTTTTGTATTTGTGTCTAGAAGTTTTAGGTTTAGCTTAGCCTGGTCTCCGGAGCTAGAAGAATCAAGGCTCTGGCTTCAAATTACCTTAGGTTATATTCGAAGGCTAGAAAGTTTTATGTAGAATCAGCAGCAGAAGTAGCCAAGCTCTTATGTCTATAAGAATAGGGCCGTGCTTAGATCAATGTGACCGCTTCGGTTGCTTAGCCACTTAAGAGCGCCTAGTGTAATCGCCGACCAGGCCAAGAAATACGTCTCGATCGCGTTCGCGTTTAACAATTCTCATACTATTTGACACTTTAACGCAAACGCGATCGAGACGTATTTTGTGCTTTTTGATTACACTAAAGGCACTGCTGCTGACTACGTACTTGTATTTATTTTAATGTTCAGTAGGTAAATCGTTTTTCACAAAGCGATTAAAGATTATGAAGTGTTCTAACTTTCATAGTGAAATAAACGGAAACAAAAAAAGTGTTCTAACTTTGTGCAACTAGTAAAAAACAATGTACACTTTGATCTTGAAGATTGTTCTACATACTTTATACAGACGCCACCATCTGTTAGATGTATTAAAATAATAGTAACATGAACCCTTTCATAGAAGTTTACTGCCGTATTTCTTTTGAAAGCTTTCATATGCAAATGTTTATAAAGAAAGGACCCGCCAATTTTATCGGCATCTTTAGAATTCGATTCGTCACTAAATTATACGGTTAAATGGAAATATGTATGTCGAAGCAACTTATTTCGGAGTTGGTCTCTTGCCTAGTTTACTATTTTCTGTATTCTACGTATTTTTGGATTAAAACTTTCGAATAGTGTAAACTGTTACCACAGTTACCAATAACTGATGACTTTTGTGCCGTGATAGTCTAGTGGTTTGACCTATGGCCTCTCAAGTAGAGGGTCGTAGGTTGGAGCCCCAGCTTCCATCTCTGAGTTTTGGAATTTATGTGCGTAATGACATTTGTAACTTATTATGAGCTTTTCGGCGAAGGAAAACATTGTGAGGGAACGTGGGCATGAGAGGCGGCCTGTGCCCAGCAGTGGGACGTCAAAATATCTGATGATGATGACGATGATGAAGACTTTTGTGCTTTATCGCGTTGACACATTTCGACAGAGGTTTTAAAGGGAAGATTTTGAAAAATAAAATTGGAGAAATATTACAAAAAATATGCTAATAGAGTGTACGTTATATGTTATATCTTGATACTTTTAGCAAAGACTAAGCGATAATATTTGTAATGTCAAACGCGACGAAACCCACTAGGTCGGCGTATAAAACAAAACACAAGGGGAGATGCATCGAGCAAAAGATATCGGACAGGAAAAGGGGTTGATTTTGATTGAATATCTGCTATTAAGACCCTCCCTACTCACACAGACAAACAAATATTAAATAATATACATACTTAGTTTATAAATATGCATGAGGTTCGGTTAAATTCGGCGCAGGACGCGAGCACGGTTGAGTCGTTCGGGTGTGATTCGACGAAGAAAATGCATTCGTTTTGGTCTAGCTTTGAGGGTGTATTGTAATTTTTGAGACACGAAAAAGTCTCGATCGCGTTCGCGTTGTCACAATTAATATGGGATCAAATAAATAGAAATAACGACATTGACAATCATCATGTCAGTCGAAAGACGTCCACTGCTGGACGGCGGTCTCCCCCGCGGCTCTCCACTCAGACCGGTCTTGTGCTTTCCGCATCCACCGCGATCCCGTAACAACGACAAAATCTTCCTTTGATTGTTGATAGATTTTAGGCTTCGTTTCTACCAGAGATATATTTGACAATAAGTTCGACAGCTAATTGACAAATTATGTAAAGAAACCTCGCATCCTCGCACATATCTGGTGGAAACGCAGCCTTAGTCAGAAGTCCTTAAAGGCCGGCCACGGACTAGTAACTCTCTTAGGGTTGCTGGTTCTCATGGGTGGCGGTGATTGCTTACCATCAGGTGACCCGCTTGCTCGTTTGCCTCCCTCTTTCAATAATATATAAGTGATGTGACTCATTGGAAAAAAAGTTCTAGCAGCCATTATTCATACAAACGTCCGTCTATGACATTGACTGTAAGACGCTTTCAAAAAGAATGCCACTCACTTTCCTTAACAGTTCATTAGAATCACGCGGTCTCGCAAAAATCGTCCTACACGAGATCACGTGTTTCCCCCAATTGTAAATGAAAATAATCGATTTATTGATTATTTTTGTTTTTATTTTTATGAAACATTCATAGAATGAAATTCAACATACAATGACAATGCAAAGAAAAATTCGTTAAGCAGCTGGACTTGAACCAGCAACCTCGGTAATCCGTACCACGCTCCACCAATTAAGCTATACTTAACGTTGGTGTACCTAACGAATTTTTCAATGCCTTGTGTCATATTTTATTTGGAAGATCTCTCCTCAGCGCACTCTATGAGTAGCTTAATCAAGCAGCTCACCCACTACGGAACTTCTACAGTTACGCATTAGTGGCAAGAGATGGAGCTATTTTCTGAATCAATGAAAATAATCGATTTATTGATTATTTTTGTTTTTATTTTTATGAAACATTCATAGAATGAAATTCAACATACAATGACAATGCAAAGAAAAATTCGTTAAGCAGCTGGACTTGAACCAGCAACCTCGGTAATCCGTACCACGCTCCACCAATTAAGCTATACTTAACGTTGGTGTACCTAACGAATTTTTCAATGCCTTGTGTCATATTTTATTTGGAAGATCTCTCCTCAGCGCCATCTATGAGTAGCTTAATCAAGCAGCTCACCCACTACGGAACTTCTACAGTTACGCATTAGTGGCAAGAGATGGAGCTATTTTCTGAATCAATGAAAATAATCGATTTATTGATTATTTTTGTTTTTATTTTTATGAAACATTCATAGAATGAAATTCAACATACAATGACAATGCAAAGAAAAATTCGTTAAGCAGCTGGACTTGAACCAGCAACCTCGGTAATCCGTACCACGCTCCACCAATTAAGCTATACTTAACGTTGGTGTACCTAACGAATTTTTCAATGCCTTGTGTCATATTTTATTTGGAAGATCTCTCCTCAGCGCCATCTATGAGTAGCTTAATCAAGCAGCTCACCCACTACGGAACTTAACTAATGCGTAACTGTAGAAGTTCCGTAGTGGGTGAGCTGCTTGATTAAGCTACTCATAGATGGCGCTGAGGAGAGATCTTCCAAATAAAATATGACACAAGGCATTGAAAAATTCGTTAGGTACACCAACGTTAAGTATAGCTTAATTGGTGGAGCGTGGTACGGATTACCGAGGTTGCTGGTTCAAGTCCAGCTGCTTAACGAATTTTTCTTTGCATTGTCATTGTATGTTGAATTTCATTCTATGAATGTTTCATAAAAATAAAAACAAAAATAATCAATAAATCGATTATTTTCATTGATTCAGAAAATAGCTCCATCTCTTGCCACTAATGCGTAACTGTAGAAGTTCCGTAGTGGGTGAGCTGCTTGATTAAGCTACTCATAGATGGCGCTGAGGAGAGATCTTCCAAATAAAATATGACACAAGGCATTGAAAAATTCGTTAGGTACACCAACGTTAAGTATAGCTTAATTGGTGGAGCGTGGTACGGATTACCGAGGTTGCTGGTTCAAGTCCAGCTGCTTAACGAATTTTTCTTTGCATTGTCATTGTATGTTGTCCCCCAATTGTTTTCAATGCCACCAACTTTTCTGTAATTCGTAAACAAAATATAATTACAATTGTATAAGGACGGCTTCCAAGAAGGCTTCCTTTTGTTGTTTGTGGAATATTTTTCCGAATGAATGAACCTCCCGTTCGATGTTGTAACGGGAGATTTTATTTCATTTTCATTATTAAATCTTTATTACTGGTTTAATTGGGGGATGCTGGGTTGGTTATGTGGACGTGTGTTTTGAATATCCACATTACATTTGCTGCTTACGTAGTGGAACGAGAGTGGTCGCAAGTCAAAAATCAGCTAGTCTGTCGAATGAGGTCTAACTGTCGATTTCCACCAATCACAGGCTAGTAGCTTTTCTCTCATTGGTGGAGAATGACAGATAGAGCTCATTCGACACTAGCGATTTTTGACACGCGATGCAATCATAGGTAGGTTAGTAAGACGCTTAAGTTAAATAATGTATGGGAATTAAAAACTAAATAAATAAATAGGTAAACAAAAAAAAACTGGTAGGTACACAGAGTACACTGTTAGCTAAATAGCACAAAAAAACATAGGTGCTGTATTTTATACCGGCATCAATAAAACAGGATCGCTATGCGAGAGAAAACGTGGATTTTATGGTGTCCTACTATCTAACTATATCTTTCTAGATATTCCTATTGCACGGCCAATTGCTACAAAAAAAAAAAACTTATTCAAAGCTTTGGCTACCTTGCCTGTTTTGAGGTTTTCGATAAATAATATTTGTGTTGTATTGTTCTTTTACCTCCAGTGACTGATAAAATATGTATAACATACAAACACTTATAAAAATTGTGTACGTACGTCCTATAGTTAGTTCTGACCTTACATCCACCTTTCGAATAAGTAGAGTCACGACCCACTAAGCTAATCGCTTATAGAATAATCTTCGAACATCCATAACTACTATATTACTATGTCTAACATTGAACTCACAAAAGCATAAAGATAATTTCATTAATGACAGCCGAAACTAAATATAGCTACACTGTGATTGGCACGCCATAATCAAATTGGCAGCACGCGGAATAGATGGCGCGCGCGTCGCCCGTCATTAGTAGCTGTCAGTTGTCAGCTGACACGGCGTACGACTTGAGATTTGACAACTTATGTTGTTCGGGCGTTCTTTTCTTTTTTTTTTTTGATTTTTTGGCCTGGTTGCATAGCCATAACTTTATTTTGTTTGAGGACACTTTGCAGATTTTAAAGTTTCACTTATAATTTTTGCACAGTATTTTTTATGTATTTGTATATTGGTTTGTATGTTTCAGTGTTCTTTAAAAGTTCATTAAGCGGCGGCGGGCGGGAAGAAAAATCACTGTATTTTTTACACATTTCACTTTCACTAAATTCGCTTGCAAGAAGCAATCTGTCAATTAAAAACTTTTGACAGCTGAATATGATGTGATCCATTGTACCTTCTTCTAATCCACAAGATGTGCAGACGTTATTCTGTAATACCAAGTCTTGCTAGGTGTGATGGTGCTGTATTATGTCCATAACGTAATCGATTCATGGTGGTGATAAAATCACGGCTGGTACTTTTTAGGCTATCATACCACGGCCTTACTGGTAAGTTTACTTGTATGCTGCCATACCATAGTCCTTTTGTCTCTTGATTGAAAGATATCAGTGTTGTGTCGTTTTATTTACATGTTCAAAACTTGTGCCTATTGCCAATAGTTTTTTTTGTGTATGTTAAATTTCCGGGAAAACAGCAGACGTCTGTCAAGCAAGACTTGCAAATAAAATATCTAGTTAACAATTATTTCCTTTTGTTTTGTGATGTGTATGGATTTCTTTTCGAGAGGCAAGTAGTAGTTTTTCAATTCAAATATTCGCCAGATTGACAAATGTTGATTAAAACACTTTGTCGAAGGTAATGAAACTTCGTGAAGCGCTTTTGGACACTTTCCAGTTGTCTCTAAATTATTATTTTTAAAACTAGACTAACAACTAATGGATTTGATCTAATATGCGTACAGTTTAATGCTAGTTTTAAAGTTAATTCTCAGTTAAATTAAAATAAACCAGAGGGCCGAGTCTGGGCTTGAACCCTCGACCTTCTGCTAGAGGCCATAGGTGAAACCACTAGGCTATCACGGCTTTTTAAGAATGGGACTTCGCTAATGTTATTTCTCCGCCAAAACACTTTCAAATGTGAACATCAATGGAAGCTTACGGAATGACATTTTCATTTTAAAATATGTAATCAATATTGATACATCGGTCACTCACAGCGTGCATATTAAGAAACCCCTTTTATAGGGGTGGTTCACCTTTGGGGTTAATACGGGCGACGGGCCGATTTGATCCGCCATCTTTGTTTTGTTTTGTCTATTTGCGGGTATGAATGGATGGCAAGCTTTTTTAAAATGTGTCTCTATTTTATTAGTCCACGTTATTGACAAGTCATCATCATCATCATCATGTCAGCCGGAAGACGTCCACTGCTGGAAGGCGGCCTCCCCCGCGGCTCCCCACTCAGACCGGTCTTGCGCTTTCCGCATCCACCGCGGTCCCGCTATCTCTACCAATCTTTATTAGCAAGTACACTGTATGCAATGACAGAAGCTGGACGTTTGCTTTAGGAGCAGAAACTCGTGGATTGCTAAGTCAATCAGGTGAGCACGCGTTAGATTAGTTAGAATATGTGGATGTATGTATGTCATGGGACAATTTACACTAATTGACCTAGTCCCAAACTAGGCAAAGCCTGTACCAAGCAAACACTCGTATTAATCGTACAAATCTCTGCCCGACCGGGGATCGAGCCCGGGACCTCAAGCTTCAGAGTCAGGGTCTCTAACCACTAAGCCTGTCGTTGGTCGGTTATGTACTCGTATGTTTAACTCTTTATGCAGGAGAGGATGAACAAGGTGTAGTGAAAATTGAATAATTTTGCTCATTATCGTGTAGAGTTTGCTTCAAAAGTAGCAACACTACACGTCTTGTGGTATTTATATAGCTCCAATTTTTTTCAACCGAAACGAATGGAGCGTACTTATTTTTGAATTCCTTAGCCGCTCCATGCTGGGATATAGGTATAGCGAACTTTTCCCACGGCCATGCAAAAATCAGTCTTCATAAAGATTTTGATATGGAGAAACTCCTCGCTTTGATTATACCCACGTTCTGTCTTAACCCAACCCGTTCCAGCTACCAGAATATATCGCTACTCAACTGAAGCCTTTTTAGTGTTACAAGCAGCGACAAAACCGAAAAATATGCAAACAAATGCTAGGGAATAGGCGCCGATTTACGACTAACAGAAAAACAACTTTCTGCTGTAGGCTGATAATGCAGTTTTATTATCAGTTGCCACGCGATGCTGATTGTTCAGTGCAAAACGCTTTGATAAGGTTTTTGGCGATTACCGGCATATACTTTGCTGTCCAATGCGTGGGGAAATAACATTTACTCGCTCGTCCAGTTTTTTTATGACAAGGAAGGCAAACAACCTAGGTGACCAGGCCCCTGCTTCACCAACTTTACAAATTTCAGTTACAATTCGGCCTCAATTGCTGACTTGAAGAGCTTTTGTTTTAGCGCGCTTCATATTGGCAAAGAAATGTATTTCGAATTGTCATTGAAAACTGAATGTAAAGATGGTGAAACAGGGGCCTAAAGGTAAGTGATCACAACTGCCCGTAGACACTCGCAACCTCGGAGGGATGCAGATGTTGACAACCTAAAGGGCTAAGATGATGCCTCTTGTGCCTGTGATTTCCTCGGCTGTCTTACTCTCGACACTGGAGCACAGCAGTGCAAGCACTGTTGCTTGGCGACAGGATTAGCGAGTAAGCATAACTTGGTCACTTTAAGTGTTTAGCTCTAGATAAGTGTCTGACCAGCAGATTGTAACCCGACTCCAAAACAATATATTATACCGTATGTCGCTCCCACAACTAAGACAAATCGAATGACACCTCATTGTTGAAATCCATCCAACGGTTTAGGTCACAGAGCGTGCCAAAGAATTAGACATATATACACAATCACTGCAAAAAGTGATAAAAACGAGCTGAGATTTGAATACATCGAAAAAGTTCGGCCTATGCCCATAACGGAACGTCGAGGATCCGGATTCGATTCCCGGAGTTGGTATTTTCTGTTTTTTTTCTGTGTATTCATGTTTCGCAGTAGAACTAAGGTTACCGACATAGCCAGAAGAATTGCAAGACTTAAGTGGAAGCGAGCGGGGCACATTACCCTGTGAACTGATGGCCGATGAGGTCAGAAGGTTCTCGAATGGCGTCCACGGACCGGGAGACGAGCTGTCGGTAGGCCTCCAACAAGATCGCGGGACCGCGGTGGATGCGGAAAGCACAAGACCGGTCTGAGTGGAGAGCCGCGGGGGAGGCCTATGACCAGCAGTGGACGGCTTTCGGCTGTCATCATGATGAAGATGATGATGATTCATGTTTCAGTGAGTATTTGAAAAGTATAATACATACGCTAGAAAAACGTAGCCCTCCATAGGCAGTAAATAAATAAGACTAGCATCTTTTTAGAAGCAATGTACTAATTCTCGAACTACCCTCTAATGAGAATGCAGTCGCGTGCGCCACAGGCGTGACATGGCGGGTAGTTCGCACTTCAAATTTCGCGTAAACCCGTTTTTCGTATTTGATGGTTATCTAGTCCGGCTTGGCTGCGGTAATAGCTATTTTAGGGGCTGATATTTCAGTTAGTATTTAGAGTTTTGTGTGATCTGTGATATGTGTTTTGAATGCAACATTTTTGATTGATGTGTGACAGAAATCTTGCGTATAATTCTGTTTACATCCGTCCGTCATTAGATGCATTAAAATGGCCAAAGTGTTCAAAGATATTTGAACCATGACTTCATGGCAACTGTATCCTTAGGGATACAGGTATTAGGTATCAGGGGTCAGGTATTTAGATACCTGAACAAAAAACCACTAGATAAAACTACTAGCCTAATGGGATCTACGCCACCGCTTCACCGCGCGTGGACAAGCAATTATAGGTGATTCGGTGACTTAGTATCCCTTGATGTTCGACATTATGTCAATCTAAGGACAGCTAATGAGTGAGGGCCGCATTTTGTCAGCACTGAGCAGGTGCGTGGCCTATCTTTAATGTGTTATTAAATCGATGTAGGTGCCTGAAAACAACATTAACAAAACACGTCCTCTTTCCAATCAAATTCGCAAGAAGCCCGGCATTAACCCACAAGCTGTAAAAAATAAATATTAATGACACACACACACACACTCTCACACGGGAGTTAACCCTTTTCTTGCGCCCCCATCAAACATATCGGTGGAGAAATTTTACTAATAAATGAGTGCAATTAATCACACAATGTGGGTAGCACGGGTTAGACTAAAAAGCGAAGGTTCCAAAGTTAACCATTAAACTAGAACAAATCGTGAATTAGGTATGCACTGCATGAGGTGACAAGGAATATGCTTGAATTTGTTTAGAAAACGGAAAGGAAACTTTAAGGTGACCTTATTGATTTATCATTAGCAAACTTAAGTGTTACACGGGTTGGCGGTGGTGTCTTCCAGTCATCTCTCCTATAAGCCAGTTCCGTGACCTCCTGATACGACACGAGACCGGCCTTCTCCTTTATCTGGTCCGTGTAGCTTCGCCTAGGGCGACCTCTTCCTAGAAAGGAAGAGGTCGCTCTGTTCTCTGTCCTTCAATTATCCCTTCTAAACTGGTCTTAAAGAAGTTGTCGTGTCGTAACAAAAGTCCAATCATTTTAAATTTTCGGTGAAGGAAAACATCGCGAGGAAACCAGCACACTAATGCAAAGCAATTTAATTTTGTGTGAAGCTACCAACCTGCACTGCGTGCGGGAACTTAAACCCAAGCCCTCTCATTCTAAGAGGATGCCTGTGTTCAGTGGACGTAAATTCGCGATGAACTAAAGTTAAAAAGCCGCGAAAGTTTAAATCTACGTCTAAGCTATCACTTTACTATCTTTTAAACACAACCCTTCATCCCACCTTAATTACAATTAATATCGATTTTCTCCGTTTTAATTAATCATGGTGTATTGTGTGCATAAGATGATTTATGTGGATGCTTTGAGGCGGGATGGATCATTGATTTTTGATGACTCTGGATATTTGCATGGGAGGATGACTATGTAAACAGGACATTACATACACACGTCTACCTCTAAGCTAAGTAATTGACGGAATTTATCTATCAGCTGTCTTAGACTTTCTTCAAAAGTGCCATCATATCTTTCTACTATACCATTACCTCTTGGCTAGTATGGTGTTACTTTGTTAGAGATTTTGTTTTTGCTTATTTACATTTCGCATAATTACAGTAGAAAAGCCGAAGAGAAAATGTACGCCAGTATCTATAAGTAGAAAAATGTGATCAAAGCTTTTTAATAATAATGTTATTCTAACGAGATCCAGTGGTGTCATCAGCGAGACAAAAGCTCTTACATAGAGCGACATTAAACGTCACTACCCTTGCAATATTTTAAACTACCCCTTTCTGCGCCCCTGTCCTTGGCAATCAATGACCACCCTATCATTTACTTTATGTCACATGCCATGTAGCGATCGGAGAGATCAGATTGCGACATTTTAAGAGTCCTTTTTAATATCGATCGACTTTGGAATTGCAACTACAATATTTTCATCTATATTTGTCCGTTTTAAAGCTACGGATCTATACGTGTCGAATAGGTTTGACTCACAAAAGCTAGGACGTAACTTCGCATCACACAATACTAGATAATAGTACTGGTATTTTTGAAGTCACTTTTTGTCGGTCCCTAGTAAACTGTTTCTCTCCACCACTCTAAGGTTGGCTGTAGAGATCCTTGCTTACTTGTTAGTTTTTTTTTTTTTACTCAGTTTTCAAATTTAAATTTTCACAGATATTTGACCTGGAGACCCTATACATCTCCTGCTCAATTAAAACGTGCCAGTAAAGTAGTGTTCTGGTTTTGCTGTTCTAATAATTACTTTTTACACTTGTTTCTAAAATGCGGTTTTTTTTTTCTCTCTTAATCTTTTAATGACAGAGTGAGGTTTCTTTGTGTGGTTTGTCTGTGGTTACGTATTGTAAGAGCTAATGTAACTTGTTTTTAGAAAAAATTACTTTGTGCCAAGTTTCTTGCGGCGCATTCTTCTTGGCAATCATGGTCTTTCCGAAAGCGCTGGTAGACTCAAAAAAATGACGTGTAAAAGAGCATTCAACTGCCTATTTGCTGAATAAATTTTTGATTTTGATTTTGATTTTGATTTTCGGTTTTAAACACATTTAATCCACCTCGTCTATTGAAGGCTGGCAGCCAACTCCTTGATTCTTGCCCTTACCATGTGACAATCTTCATCCTGTATGAGTCGAGAAAAGGAACCAATTAGAAAAAACCAGCCAAGTGCGAATCGGACTCTCGCACCGAGGGTTCCGTACAAGGATTTTCCCTATTTCACCCCGGGTTTTAAGTTGTCCTGTATTAGCAGAGCCCTGCTCCTAAACGTACGCAGTGTGGGGTCCTTTTATATTGGCCCATGACATAATAAAGACAGACACAAAAACTTGAGGTTTTGAGATTTTTCTGAGTGGTTGTGCTATAAGAGCTACCTTATACGAAATTTCAAGTTTCTAGGACAACTGGAAGTAAGTTTGTAAGGAAACAACCTTTTTAATTACTGTATCTTTTGACTGAGTTGACTTAGAAGTTTTTTCACAGCTTCAAGGGACTGCAGGCTTGGGTACTCGATATTAATTTCAGCATGCTACCTTCACGCGTTCCAGAGAAAAAGGGTCTTGACAGACAGACGGACAACAAAGTGATCCTATAAGGGTTCCGTTTTTCCTTTTGAGGCGCGGAACCCTAAAAGTGAACTTGTCTCATCACTAATCCGTCAAGTGCTACCGAAATGCCACGAGTTACCCGAATGCCACGAGTTACCCAAATGCCACGAGTTACCCAAATGCCACGAGTTACCGATGTGTGCTTTCCCATGAAGTACAGCCAAGAAGAGACTTCAAAGCCATGTCTAGAAACAAAATGGTAAGCCTGCACAAGTTGAAGCATATACGCACTGACTCTACATAATTGTATCTATACTAGCATTGCCAAAAACCAATCAATACCCATGTACTTATCTTAAATATTGACCCCTAATGTCACCCCTCACCCAACCCTTTGCAGGGATCTATAGGGTTTGATCGAGTTTGATTTTTGCCCTCTCAAATTTTAATCCCCAGAGCCCACACCCTTGGAAAGCGCAATTATCTATATGTACTAAACATACATTAGCTGAATTATGTATTGTGTGGAAATTAGAATGAAAGGATTTGATAAGAAACTGGTGTTGGTAGGGTGTCGCTTAATTCTGCTGGTTAAGGTTTTAATTCAGCGATATTTTTTATAGTACGCTTCAAATTTTAATGCACCTCTGAAGGTGTACAGGGTATCGTAATCAATGAAGCTTTCTTCATCATTATGTCAGCCGAAAGACGTCCACTGCTGGCCGACGGCCTGCCCCGCGGCTCTCCACTCAGACCGGTCTTGTGCTCTCCGCATCCACCGCGATCCCGCGATCTTTACAAAGCCCTCGCTTCATCTTGTTTGTTGTAAGCTTCTCCACATCTAACTATTAACTTAACCATCCAAAAAAATACAATTAACTACCAAAAACCCATTATTACTCAAATGCGAAAACATTGGCTAGAGTTCTCATAAGAAACAGTTGAAGCCAACGGGTTATTAATTCAGATCGCTAAATATTAATTATTTTCCTTTTTAACGACAGAAATATGCAGATGGGGCCGTTTCCAGTTTTCTTTTATTGGCATTTTATGGTTCGGAAACCGGGAATGACCGTCGAATATTCAAGAATATTCAATAGAGTAATGATGCCAGGAATGATGTCTTCGGTACAGGGAATGAGTTACCGGGCTCTAGCAACTGCAATTTATTTATTTTATTTCAATGGATTTTATGAGGGAATTAAAATTTGCAAGTTTAGCAGCCGAAAATAATGACAAAGACGTCCCGTACCGTAACTAGTAATTTTTAACCCCCGACGTAAAAGGAGGGGTGTTATACAATTATGCTTAATCGAATGCTAGTTTTGTTAATCGAGATGGAGCTTAGCTGAGTTTCACAAAAATCGGTTTCACCGTTTTTGAGATATTGAACTTTGAAATAAAAATGTCGGAGGTTTTTTTCATCTTCTCTAAGTATGTTAGGTTAAGTTACCTTACAAAAAAATGGACGAATTGAGGATTCAAGAAAATATAGCCAAACGGAGTATTTATAACCTAGGTGTTTTTTGTAATTCCCTACGTTGTAAGCTAAGTTACAACCAAAACCACTGTCCTTGACAATAAACTATCACAGTGACCCCAAAAGAATTACTCACACATATAGGTACCTACTTACCTAAGTCGAGTTTAGCCCGACATAGAAGGAAGAACTACGAAAAATGTCCAGCTCAGCTCCGACTTACATACGAGTACGTGAGTGATCAGAGCGCCTAGTGTAATCGCCGACCAGGCCAAGAAATACGTCTCGATCGCGTTCGCGTTTAACAATTGTCATACTATTTGACACTATGACGCAAACGCGATTGAGACGTATTTTGTGCTTTTAGATTACACTAAGGGCACTGAGCGCCTAGTGTAATCGCCGACCAGGCCAAGAAATACGTCTCGATCGAGTTCGCGTTTAACAATTCTCATACTATTTGACACTTAAAAGCAAACGCGATCGAGACGTATTTTGTGCTTTTTGATTACACTAAGGTTCACGTTAAAACCTAATGTCACCGACAAACTTCAATTGTTTACCAAAAGATACTCACTACAGTCTACAGTCACCTACAAAGAGTATTCCACGAGAACTCGCATCAATCCATTTGATATCAAAACGTTTAGTCAAAACTGTCAATGCACAGATATTTATAAGGGTGATTGTACAGTCAGCAGCAGAAGTAGCTAAGCAACGAAGCGGTCACCATGATCTAAGCACGGCTCTATTGTTATAGACATAAGAGCTGTGCAGATCATTGTGACCGCTCCGGTTGCTTAGCTACTTCTGCTGCTGACTGTATAGCAGTTTGACATCTGTAAAGGATTACCGCTCCAGTATTGTCTAGCAGACGGCCGATAAGGAATTTTAAAAATGGCCGCTTTTAATAGACATGCGATTTGACGTTTGACGTTTTAGATTACGGCCATTAGTTTTTAAGGGGTTAGAGCTTTTGAATTAATCTATGGTTTTATAGTTTTTTTTATTTCATTGGTGTGAATAATTGCTTAAGTAAGCTCTGAGCTCACCTAAGTGTTTGATGTCATTTCACGTTCATGACGATACGAGTGAAAATGATATCGATGCAAAGTAACTGATGTTTTTTTTTATAGATTTTTTTTTATTGATTCTTTGATCGCGGGAAGCCATTGGCTGCGGGTAGCACAAGACCGTCGTGGAGATCGTTGGGGAAGGCCTCTATCCAGCAGTGGACGTCTGTCGGCTGATATGATGATGATAATGATTTTCAACATACAATGACAATGCAAAGAAAAATTCGTTAAGCAGCTGGACTTGAACCAGCAACCTCGGTAATCCGTACCACGCTCCACCAATTAAGCTATACTTAACGTTAACGTTTGCATTGTCATTGTATGTTGAATTTCATTCTATGAATGTTTCATAAAAATAAAAACAAAAATAATCAATAAATCGATTATTTTCATTGATAATGATTTTGCCAAATCCCATTTTGTGTCTAGAGGTATTTTCTAAATTAGTACCTAGTGTTGTATATTTTTTTAGTTAAACACTGTCTACTGCAATATTCGGCATAAGTGTAAATGTTATCAATTTTGAATAACAAAAGAAACTGCAAACAAAACCCTTCATATCCCAATTAGCGGTACATAAATTTTTCTACAACGTGCCAACTACAAAACAAAATCACAGATTTTTAATCACACGTTCGCCTTAAACAATAGTTCTGTTTATTGACTAATGTCCCATTACTCTAATCAAACGGTAAATGCGTTTAATCGGTATCATGTCGAGACTGACAGAGGACAAAGCGACGTCTCGTACTACCTACAACCACAGTATATATATATATAAGCTAAAGCAGTACAGAAACTAGGCCTTTTTGTTGAGATGATGACGTAAGCGCCAATTGAGCGTTAGGGTTGTCCTCTTATTTTTTGTAAAATTTAAAAAGTTTTTGTATAGTTAGCTCTATATCTCAGCTATTTAAGCCTTTTTTGAGATAACTAGCTAGTTTTCATTAGAACATTAGGGTTGTCACTCTTAATTATTATAAAATTAATGGGTTTTTATTTGTTATTTACTAAAACGTTTCTTTGGGTTTTATAATGATCAAATAATCGAATGAATTGACTGACTAGTTTATAAACAAAATTGTGTAATTATATAATCATCAACATATTAAGAAAACTTCGTTTTCGTTAGTTATTAAAAATGCCAAACAGTCATCCGCCATCTTGGATCAAAAAAATAATGTCAAATTCGAGCTCACCGTTGCCAAATTACACGAAATTACAAACCCAATCCCAATCCACAATCTTAGATTGTTTTTTTTTATTCCACTGATTACAATTCGAATTAAATTAATAAAAAGTAAATAAGTTATGTCACTATGCTATTACCATTATTCACCATTAAATTATACCACCTACCTAATAACTATCAGGTTTTAAACACAAAGAGTCGCCACTCGTCTCGACGCGGCACCCGCGACTGACAGCACCGCTATTCCCCCTTATTAGCCTTGTAAAGACTCTGTCTGTGTGCGTGTGTCATTTCGAACGTTTGTACGTGGTTTCTGTACTGCTTTAGCTTATATATATACTGTGCTACAACCGAAGTCACAGAATAACAGTACTAACGCACAGAAGCTCACTCTCGAACAAAAGCCAACTTTGGGTATAAAAATTTGCCTATTACGACCGGTAATTGCTTGCACGCGAAATTGAAACTTATCGTGTGACACGGGCGTTTATATTCCATTGGGTACCGCCAATTTGACACCGCTATGGCGGCAAGAGCACAGGGTTGTTGCTCGCTGATATAATATAGGTAAATGTTTGAAATAGTGTGTATTTTTTTTAAGTTAATGTTCTTTGCAAAAATTACAGAATAGATGCTTAATATACGCGACTAGTGTGCGAGTCAAGCGGCAACTTACTGCCACATGCCTCCCCAAGAGGCGCTATGCTTGAACGTACTTAAGCTGCGGAGTGACACCCCTCTGGCAGCGGGAAGGCAGGATGGTGGGATGACTTACCTGGAAAAAAGACAGGGGAATTAAAAACGGGTGAAAATAGTCTGTATGTGTAATAAGTTGGCAGTGGCAAAAAAATGTCTTCCATACCTACTTAATTGCAAAATAGACGACGCCCGAATAGCCTAGAGGTCTCTAAGACCCTAACTATGAAGCTTGAAGTCGCGGGTCTGATCCCCGGTCGGGACAGATGTTCGTATGATGGATACGAATGTTTGTTCTCGGGTCTTGGATGTTTAATATGTATTTAAGTGCGTATTAATCTATGTAAGTATCTTTATCTGTTGTCTAGTACTCATAGTACAGGCTTTGTCTAATTTTGGACTAGGTCAATTGGTTAATTGTCCCATGATATTTGTTTATTTATTTAAATATCGCACAAATTTTCTCGATAGAGATACGACAACGTTACTACTCGATTCAGCGCATGTAGCACGACGCGCCATTTTGTCGCTTGTCGCGCAGTGAGTCCCTTTCATAGTGACGGAATCAGTGAAAGACGCACTGAGCGACAAGCGACAAAATGGCACGCGTGCTAGCCCCCCTGGTAGAAAGTCATGCTCGAGCTACAGCCTATTTCATTCAACAGCTATTGTGCTTATTGATCTTTCTTAAAATAAGTAGTCTAATTTAATTCCTAGTATATGCTAAAGACATTCGCATTAAGAGTCGACATGAAGAGGGTGCGGCCCATCCGGCCGGAACCACCGGACCGTTGCCAAACCGTATCCGAACCGTATCGGAACCGTATCCGATTTATCGGGCCGGGTAACCGGAATCGACAAAAGAAAAGCGTTTGATCGAAGACGAGTCTTCATCCGTGACGATGATGAGTTACAGTCAATGGAATTAAGTGCCCTTTTTAACCAACTTTAAAAAAAGAAGGTTCTTTTTACCCGTTACTTTGTATGTACGTATGTTTTTATATATATATATACGACAAGAAAGGCAAGCGAGCAAGTGGGTCACCTGATGGTAAGTGATCACCACTGCCCATAGTCACCCACGACCCCGGGGGTTTGCAAACCCCTAAGCTAAGAGCTAAGATGAAATGCCTCTTGTGCTCGTAATTACACCGGCTGTCTTACTCTGAGCACCGGAACACAACAGTGCAAGCACTGCTGCTTAGCGATAGGATTAGCGAGTAAGATGGTGGTAGCGATCCGACAACTAAAAATCGGCAATCGGTAGTTGTACAGGCACGTTGGGTGGTAGAGAGGAGTAGAATAATAATAATAATGTTTGTAACGCCAATACTACAGACGAATGGACGAAATACCTTTTTTTTACGTTACATAATGAATGTGTAACGTCACGTGATTGGTCAAATGTCAATTGATGTCAATGATTGGCCAGTTCTACATGTTCCCACTCCACTTCTAAGTTGAAATACATATATATATATATACATATGTATATAGTTACTAACTACTATACAAAAATGACAGTATTCAATATAACTCTACCCAAATTTCAACAAAACTCAATTGCAGTACTCCGTTCCGAAAATACTAACAAACTCTTCTAAATTGGATATTCGAAAGCGATTGTTCGAATTGGCGCTATTCAATTTAATTGTAATCAATTACACACTCAGAGTTGTCACTCAGGGTTGCCTGACAAAAGATGCGTGTCGCGTTTACCGAGTCCCATGTTGGGGGTGGGGAGGGGGGGGGAGAGGAAGTTAGGAGGATTGCACGCTGCGTCTTGCAGATACATTTATGGAGTAATAAATAAATATCATGGGACAATTGACACCCATTGACTTAGTCCCAAACAAGGCAAAGCCTGTACTATGGGTAGGTACTAGACAACGGCTAAAATATACTTATACATATAGATAATATAAATTCCTATTCATCATACAAACTTCTGCCCCGACCGGGATTTGAACCCGGGACCTCAAGCTTCATAGTCAGGGTCTCTAACCACTAGGCTATTCGGTCGTCAGTGGAGGCGGAGATGTTGCGTGGAAATATACATTAGTCGCATAGATGAAGCTATTTTAACTTATGCTACATACTCTTCTTGGGAAGATGAAAACTTGTCACGGGATGCGGACAAAAGCCTTTTTTACGACAATGAAGGCAAACGAGCAAGCGGGTCACCTGATGGTAAGTGATCACCACTGCCCATGGACACCCGCAACCTAGGGGGTTTGCAGATGCCTTGAAAGTAGGCTACAGTTAGTTTTCCTAAAAGTAATATTTTGTCCAACAAGATGGAGCGACGACCTGGTAAAGATCGCGGGACCGCGGTGGATGCGGAAAGCACAAGACCGGTCTGAGGGACGAGCATGACTTTACGAATGCTGCGTAACGTTATGGTTATCGTATCGAGATAGAGAAACCTCATACAAAATTTTAGTTCCAAATACGCTCACGGGCGGGCGCTGTTCGAAACGTCATACAAACCCGACAACGTTTACTATTCAATTTTACGTGACGCAGTATTCGTAAAGTCGTGCTCGACCCTCTGAGCGGAGAGCCGCGGGGGTGGCCGCCGTCCAGCAATGGACGTCTTTCGGCTGACATGATGATGATGATGATGAATATTTTGTCTCTGAAAATGATGATGAATATTTTGTCTCTGAAAATGTTATCGTAATTTCGGATTCGTGTGCAGTCGCCCTACAAGGGTTGTGCCAAAGAATAGGAAGGGAATTAATTGTATTATTGTAAGGATCGGAAGAATTATCAATTAGGGAAAGAAGCGGGGTTGCTTTGATGTAAGTATTTATTTCTTTGCGTGTGTGTTCGTGCTTCACTCAAAGGGTGTGGCGGCTTTTAACTGTTAGATGACGTGGTTAAGAATACATATTTAAAAAATTTAATATGTATCCATTGGCGTTTTTGGATAAATCAACTTTTCTTTGCCACTCGTTGCCATGGAGACGTCCCCTGGGTCACTCGTACAAAAGAAGATTTTCTAAGGCACCACTCCATTAAACGTTAGGAGTTTCGACAGTTATATCCAAATTCCTTCATGCTTCATGTCCTAAGCATGCAAATCCTGACTTTCGGGGGAGTGTGGTCTTAGAAAATCATATTTTTGCAGTGTTACCCAGGGGACATCTCCATGGCAACGAAAAGTTGATTGACCCTTTTACATAAAACTACCGTGAGACTCAATCATAGTGAAATAAACTAATCACTCACGTATATAAGTCGAGTTTAGCCCGACTTGTTTCGGACTAATTCGTAGTCCTTCCTCTGGGAGCGCCCGACCCAGCGGCAGCGAGACGCACACGAAGAAGAAAGAGACCCTAGAAGGGAGAGTTCCCAGAGGAAGGACTACCAATTAGTCCGACACGTGTCTGGCTAAACTCGACTTATATACGTGAGTGATCCGTTTTATTTTACTACATTTGCGTTTTGTTAATAATACTTTTTTATGTTTGTCACCTCTTGACACCTAGCGCGTCAACCAATCTTGACGAAGTTTGGCACGCACGTAGCTTTTGACAAGGAAAAGGATATAGGATATTGTTATCCCGGAAAATTGCTTAATTCCCGCGGGATAGCGTTAATCGAATTCTATGCAGACGACGTCGGGTTGCCAGCTAGTGCTTTGGCTGCATCTGGTACTTATCATTAATACTAAAGTTTTTAAAAACATAAAAACTATTGTCCAATATAACTGACAAGACATACACTACAACTTTTTTCAAATTATTATTATAATTATGTACTTCTATAAAAAAAAAGGCTCCTCCCTAAGGCAGTATTTGACACATTTACGTGAACGCGATTAAGAAATTTTCTTGTGTCAAAATTTACACTACTTAGAATCTCTGTACACCTGGCCCCAATTTCACCAACTTTACAATTGCGGGTGGTAGGACCTTGTGCAAGGTCTTACTCGCTAATCCTACCGCTAAGCAGCAGTGCTTGCACTGTTGTGTTCCGGTGTGGAGAGCAAGACAGCCGGTGTAATTACGGGCACGAGAGGCAATTCAACTTAGCTCTCTAGGTTGGCAACACATCTGCAAACCCCCCGGGCTTGTGGGTGTCTATGGACACTATCATCAGTGATCACTTACCATCAGGTGACCCACTTGCTCGATTGCCTTCCTTGTCGTATATAAAAAAAATTACAGTTTTCAATGACAATTCGGTGTCAACTGCTGACTTGAAGAGCTTTTGTTTTAGCGCGCTTCATATTGTCAAAGAAATGTAGTTCGAATTGTCATATAAAATTGATCTTTTCCGAGCGCCCAAAAAAGAAAACGTCGTAACTCAAAATCACGTATTAAAATGTACAAAATATTGCAACGCCCGTAAATCAGGGGAGGTTGGGGCGGGGAGGCTTCGATTTTCCGCAACATTCGTCTCGGCATTAGTACTACAAGTCCCCGCTCTCCTCTTTAATTGTATCGGCCTCCTTGCGGAGTGAATTTTAAGTATTTTATTTATACATGTATTGTTTAATCTCGTAGTAATGTACACTAGCAGACGCTTCATTTGTATACACAAATGATTAGATATGCCAAATGGATATTATCTGCCTTTGAATTGAATTAGGTAAGTGTGTAACATGAATTCAAAAGTATTGGAATGTCTCCTTTTAATCCCCAACAAAATGAGTGGTGTTATAGATTAGATTAGATTCACTATTACTTATTGAAAATTACATTAGATTTGAAATGTCAAAAATATACCTAAAGGAATAAATCTAATTTAAAAAAAGTGAAAATGCCACAAAAACAAAAGCAATAATAACGAATGGAATAAAATAAAATAAAGCTGAGTATAAAGTCTGATGTTTGTATCTGTGTGTCTGTGTCTGGCATTGTAGCTTCTAAATAAACGGACCGATTTAGATGCGGTTATGTTTAATTGAAAGCTAGTTTAATAGAGATGGTTTTTATCTAAGTTCAAGCAAAATCGCTTCAGCCGTTTGTAAGATATTGGACTTTGAAATAAAAATTCGTATGTCCTTGTATTGTACACAAATATAAAAATAAGGATACGGCTTCTTATTACACAAAATCACAAAAGTTACAGCTAAAAACTAGTCATTAATGAAAACAATATTGCTTTCCATTATCTTATAAATAAAGAATTGAATCATAAAATATCAAACATTTCGACAACGAACCGCAACACGAACGTTTGATCAAACATCCGCCAGCATTCGTCCCCAACACTCGATAATTAAGAAGGATTCCATTTAATAAGTTTCGATTATTTACTTAAGTCTTTTCCCACCTGGGTCGAGAAATCGGCAAAAAACAAACAGCGATCGCGCGGGGTGATTCGAACCCTGTTTTTAGAGGGTTAGGGGTGTTTTTTGACTGCGTTTTTTGTTGAAAGGGTGTGGTCGCGTTTTCTTTGGAAGTATTTCGCCTAAGTAGCTTAATTTGTACTTTAAATATTGGTCGGACATCGGTAATTGGAAGGGTACGGTAGCGTTTGAGTTTAGAACTGAATTGTTACAATTTTAGCTTTATTCCTATAGGCTTCTTGGCGTCGGGTTAAATTTTAAATCGGGTTTTGAAATGTTTGTTTCATTAAATTAGAAAGACAATAATGTTTTTTTTTGTAGTGCGTACCAGGTAAGATAGGTGTACTGAAATTAAAATAGATTGTTCTTTTTAAGACATTGGTAACATTCTGTTTAGTACCTATTATCTACTTAACTGTTATCAAACTTTTGCAAGTACCTATTCAAGAAATATACAGTATGGTAGTTTCATAGCGATTTTTATTTTCGCGTTTTTTCACAATCACCTGACATATGGAACTCGTATCAAACTTTCGATCGAAACAAAAATACAAAATGAACCGTTAGAGCTCCACGCTTCACAAAACACAGGCGAAACATGCAATTTTCAATTGAATCATAAAAATCGGCGTATTACTGGTAAATTACTTCCCGCGCGGAATCGAACCCATTATTCATGGCACGACAGTCAGTCAAGCGGGGACTGTTCTAGAATTATATCAAGTACCTTGTCATTGTCATTTGTTTTTAAACAGGTGACTCTTTTCCTTATGAGTGTATTCATTATTAACACTTACACACTTACCAAAAAATATGTAAGGAAATTACAATAACCTAACCCAGGGGTGGCAAACCTTTACTGGTGAACGTGTCATTTTTATAAAGAAAATACATAGTGAAATAAAAACGGATGACTCACGTATATAAGTCGAGTTTAGTCCGACATGTTTCGGACTAATTCGTAGTCCTTCCTCTGGGAGCGCACGACCCAGCGGCGGCGAGACGCACACTGCTCGCGCGACTACTAGACGCAGCTGACAGCGGCACACAACTACCCTCGTTTTCATCGTCATTTTTATTATTATCAAGTGCAGGGTAGCACACTACACTGACCACAACACTCTGTAACATGTCGGGCTAAACTCGATTTATATACCGTGATCCGTTTTTATTTCACTATGATTGAGTCTCACGGTAGTTTCATGTTAAAAGAAAATACATATTTGGATGTGACGTGCCATCCGAGAATCTCAACATAGGGATTTAATAGACAACGAGTACCGATTTTGGCTAAAACAGTAATTTTCAACAAAGGTTTTTACCTGATTACCCTTGCTCTTTCAGGTCAATCCGACTACTGAATTACTGAAAGTGGGCCAATATCCACTAGTAGTAGTAATATTCGAAGCACAGGCACAGTTATAAGTACTGAGGGTCGAGCACGACTTTACGAATGCTGCGTAACATTACCGTTATCGTATCGAGATCGAGAAACCTCATACTAAATTTTCCAAATACGCTCACGGGCGAGCGCTGTTCCAAACGTCATACAAACTCGTTATAGTTTACTATTCGATTTTACGTGACGCAGGATTCGACAAGTCGTGCTTAGGGCACTGGTGAAGCTTAATAAACGATTTAAAGAAATAACTAGATATCAGTCGACATGGGTCTATACAAACAAAATTAAAAATAGGCTAACAACCACACGAAGAGCGATGGAGAGAAGCATTTTAAAAATAAGGAAAATACATAACAATTAGAAGTGAAATTATAAGGAAAAAACCAAGCTAACAGATGCTTTGGAATATGCCTTGAAACAAAAGTGGCAATGGGCTGGACACATAAGTAGGGTAAAAGACAAAAGATGGTCGATAGAAGTAAAAAAAAAAAATGGAAAGGATCGGTAGGGAA
This sequence comes from Clepsis dumicolana, assembly GCA_963691665.1. Lineage (NCBI taxonomy): Eukaryota > Metazoa > Arthropoda > Insecta > Lepidoptera > Tortricidae > Clepsis > Clepsis dumicolana. The sequence continues at coordinate 1,174,817 of OY829525.1, forward strand.
ACGACATGTAGGAAGACCCAAAAGACGGTGGGCCGATGACATAAAAGCGGTTGCAGGAAACGCATGGATGGAAATAAGCCAGGACAGAAAGCGATGGAGGAGGCTTTTACCCGAAAGGGGTCTGACTTAAATAGACAAATTTAATTTTAATCATTTTTTTAATTAACAGTACTTACTAAAACTAGTCAAGTAACAAAATGAAATAAACTTAATACTACTAACACTCACTTGACATTTGAAATGAAATTTAAAATGTAATTCAAAAATGTAATTGATTTAATAATAATAATAATAATAATCAATCAAGTTTAGTAGGTGCGCGTTCCACCTCGGGCACGCGTGCTATTGGTTTGCCATCCCTGCCTAGCCTAAGCCACTTAGAAAAGTTGAAAAACCCCAGACACTGTCATTTCAAAGTTCAATATTTCAAAAACGGGTAAACCATCTCGATTAAACTAGCTTTCGATTAAAGAAACCGCATCGAAACCGGTGGATACGTTTGGAAGCTATGATGCCACAGACAGATACACAGACACACAGATACACAGGTCAAACTTGTAACCACTCGTTTTCGTCAGGGGTAAAAAAACCCCGAGGTCGACAATAGTCGGTCTTATCGCTTAAAAGCGATCTCTCCCAGACAACCAAGATGAAGAGGTTAATTTAAAGTGACTAGGCGTTGAATGCAGAGGCGACAACGTTCGAAGCTCTACATTAACGATAGCCTTACCTGTCACACTCAGAAACCTCAATTACCTAACCATAATGGATCCTAAGCTCGTTCCACTTTAGTTTTTAAGCGCATACTTATCTATACCTATAAAACAGCACCGTGACTGACTGACTGACTGACAGACAACGCACAGTCTAAACTACCGGTTTAAATATTATGACGAACTAAAAATTTTTTTATTCATTAAATAAAACCATCGTCATTATACAATTTTCATGTCCATGTCAAATCCTAAATACTACTAATTACAATAAAAAAATAAAAAAAATAAAAATAAAACTTAAGACAACCTAAGTAATGACGAAAGAGTTTTACATGTATTGATAAATATATTTTTTTATACGACGAGGAAGGCAAACGAGCAAGTGGGTCAACTGATGGTCAGTGATCACCACTGTCCATAGACACCCGCAACTCCGGAGGGTTTGCAGATGCGTTGCCAACCTAGAGGGCTAACATGAAATGCCTCTTGTGCCCGTAATTACACCGGCTGTCTTACTCTCCACACCGGAACACAACAGTTCAAGCACTGCTGCTTACCTAAGCTAATCTAATCTTACAAATAAACGTACCCCACTTTTCTCCGAAGTCGGTTAAACAGAAGTTCCATCCACTCCAGCGATCAGTCAAATTAGTTCCAGTCATTTAATTCCGATAATCTTGAAGTATGAAGAAAAATGGCAAGCTTAAATGCTTCTCAAACTAAATTCGTCTGTAACTCGTACAGATAAAGTTGAGGTTCCTTTGCGACTGAGTGTTTGAGTACACTCCTGTACTGTCTTGTAAGGCATCCGTCAATAAAGTGGATCTAAGTTGAGGGTGTTAAGCGGAATACACACTCTTGCTATTCGGCAGCGAATGTTCGCTTCGGGAGATTTTGTTTATTCGTATGTTACATTTTTAACTAGTACCTAGAACTAGCGAGCTCATTTTTGAATATTATTCATTTTGTTTTTCTTTAAAAAAAAAACAAAAAACGACACGACGGTAATAGTAGTTTATGCAACTGCTACATAACGCTCCTTACAACACGAGTGTGTTTTTATGAAACGAGGCGAAGCTGAGTTTCTCAATAGGATCACACGAGTGTTTTAAGGCCTAATTATGTGGAGTTGCATACATTACTTTATCTACACACATATTATAAGTACTCTAAGATGGGTTCAGAAGCCGAAGGCCGTATCATACCCACACCTGTCACGAATTTGACTGTTTTTTTTAATCATAGACAAACATACCGAGCGGACGTTTCGTAAACTGTTTTTTTTATTGTAAAAAATTACATCACATTATTATTTATACATGTCTGACTGAACTCTACTTATATACGTGAGTGATCCGTTTCATTTCACTATGATTGTAAATAACGTTGGTTTTCAAATTTGAAACATCGAGTTCGATATCGAAAACTCATTACGATATCGAATTTGATGTCGTAATGACTATTACTTTACTGGAGGGGGTGGTGGGTGGTGCTGGGGCTGGTGCTGTCGGCGAGAAGGCGTCCTCGTGCTGCAATGCTGGTCATTTTCTACGGTTTCTGAACGCATTACAGAGGACTTATGATATGTGTGTAGATAAAATATAATTATCGTACCTGCTTACAAAATTTCACGAGAATCGGTTGACAATTGCGAACAGAGGCCCGAGTACGGATATTCGAAACCTGCGTCACGTAAAATCGAATAGTAAACGTTGTCGAGTTTGTATGACGTTTGGAACAGCGCCCGCCCGTGAGAGTATTTGGAACTAAAATTTAGTATGAGGTTTCTCGTTCTCGATACGATAACCGTAACGTTACGCAAGATTCGAAAAGTCGCGCTCGACCCTCTGTAGAGAACAGCCGGATATCCGGACTGACATACGAAAGCATTTTTTTCCAAGCTGTGCCCTAAGCACGACTTGTCGAATCCTGTGTCACGTAAAATCGAATAGTAAACTATAACGAGTTAGTATGACGTTTGGAACAGCGCCCGCCCGTGAGCGTATTTGGAACTAAAATTTAGTATGAGATTTCTCGATCACGATACGATAACCGTAACGTAAAGCAGGATTCGACAAGTCGTGCTTAGGGCACTGAAACGGAGACGTTTCGCTCGCTTCGCTCGTTCAGTCAATAATAGTAACAGGCCCCTATTTAACCAACTTTACAATTGTCAGTTTTCAATGACAATTCGGTGTCAACTGCTGACTTGAAGAGCTTTTGTTTTAGCGCGCTTCATATTGTCAAAGAAATATAATTCGAATTGTCATATAAAACTGATAATTGTAAAGACGATGAAATAGAGGCCTGATATTTGTTTCGTATGCACTCCAATTATTATTATAGCTGAACAAGTCGTACGTACACAAAAAAAAGGTTTTGTACGAAAAACTCCTTTAAAATCATCGTGTTTTTGATGTATGCTATAAAAAGTTGTACAAATACAAAATTTCCGCTTTTTCTGACATTATCAAAGTGAGGAATTACACATGACACTGGCCTTTCACGAGAGTGTGCATCTGTCATTACGCAGTGTCATAAATCGTAGCATTAATTTAACGACAACGCATTAGATCTCACTATCCTAAGGGAACTATTCCGATAGATTGGTTCGCAAGCCTGCCTTAACGAGACTGCCGAATCTCGACTATAAGCATCAGCATATAAAGCTTGCAGTAGACCTGCTTATTCCAACACTTGTGGATACTTAAACACTTTCCGAAACTGGGACGTATCTATCGATTTTTAAGGTTCAATTCCGGATGGATTTATCACTGAGACATTAGGTAAATTGCTTAATGTTCTAAGGACTGAAATGTTTTGTTGTTCCGTTCGTATTGTGTCTTATCGAACGTCTGTAATTGAATTTGTGTTGCATTAATTGGTTTATTTATGCTTTGCGTTAATAAAATGGCTTCGGGATCGGCATATCCGATCGTAGTAAATATCTCTATTGGGCGCGAGATGGGAACAAAAGACTGGTTGTTTTGTTTGCGCCGACGCCGACTGGTAGTCTTCAACGGTTGTTATACAATTATATTGATGTCAAATACCTAACAGCCTTATTACATATCACATTGGCGATTTGCTAGCGAGTTTTGTATTGAGGCGATTACTCAACGTGTTGGCTGCGAGCGATATTAGTATGAAGCACTCGCTCGCAAATCGCTGGTGTGATATGATATGACTGTAAGTGTTGGTTAACGCTATACTGCACAGATTGAACTGAAATTTAATAAATAAATATCATGGGACAATGACACCAATTGACCTAGTCGCAAACTAGGCAAAGCTGTACTATGGCATACTTATGTAAGTTTAGTGACCAATGACGAGACAGTAATCTGGTAATAAGGTTCTGGTGGTCCAGCCGGGATCGTCTCCACAGGAGGGAACTCTTCAGCAGCTGACGACATCGACTTGAAACTTGGTATAGACATGTTGGATGGCAACAGAAGCCGCCAAAAAGGCTGGTATTCAAAATGTATTTTTTAAGGAAACTTACTTTTAAATTAATTAAACCAACGAACCTCCAATAATCACAAGCGCGTTCACTTGATAACTCCCGAATATGAACTACTAAGAACAACGGTCATCGGTCAATATAATAATAAACTATAGGTGTATTGATCGAGAGTAGATTCACAACAATCGGCGGTTTGTTCTCAAAGTTTTTTTTAGGCAAGTATAAAAACACATAGACCAATTGACACCAATTGACCTAGTCCCAAACTCGAACTATGGACACTAGACAACGGATAAACATATCCGTAAAGCCGAAAGGGGGTTGTTATAAAAAGTCCATTTACAATATTTGAATCACTGCATGTTTTTTGTTTCATGCTAGGTATTATGCAAACCCTAACCCTTTATTTTTTACGGGTTATTTTGTAAAACGTTGTATAATTATATATTGGTAAGAGCAAGAGTTGAATTTTACGGCTCCAACTCCGACTTTCGTCTTAGCTTGCTATGAAATGTCCGAAGTCTGAGGGTCGAGAACGATTTTACGAATGCTGCGTCACGAAAATCGAATAGTAAACATTGTCGAGTTTGTATGACGTTTGGAACAGCGCCCGCCCGTGAGCGTATTTGGAACTAAAATTTAGTATGAGGTTTCTCGATCTCGATACGATAACCGTAACGTGACGCAGCATTCGTAAAGTCGTGCTCGACCCTCAGTCTATTACCTCAGAATACAGAACAAACCAGAACCCGCGAGCGCGAATAAAACTGAAGCCGCAAATATTATACTAAAATAGCGTAGTTTCGTGCAGTCTGTGGACGCGGCGCATCGTGACGTGTTGTACGAATTACAGTATTAATTATTATTATGCCGTCTTGTGTCATTCATACATGCAGAAATGCCGTTGGGCTTATAAAAAACAAGATGTGATTACCTTTCAAGTGTAATACTTATTGCTTTTGGATACAGTGCGCGGCGTGCGGGCATGATTGGAAGCGACTTCTGGTTTATTCTGTATTCTGAACCTCTATTATATACTTTTGTGAGCCTATTACTAATACTTTCAACTAAAGTAACCCTTAAGCTAGCACAGTTTGTGTTCAAAAAAACGAATAACCCAATTTGTTTGTCCAAACTTTAGGAAGCAACATAACAACTATCGGCTATTGATAAGAGCTCTCGTAAACCGACAAAAAATGGTTAAAATGGCGACCTCAGCGATAACACTGTCAATGGCTTACAAAGGAAACATCGAATATTGAATATCTGCGCACACGACGCTATTGCGTCATTAATCATTGTGATCACTAGAAGGGAAAAGGGGACTTTCGAAAATTAAAGATAAGTGAGCCGACTAAACACAATCGTCATCAAACAGTATAATTTTTCGGTGCTAAACAGAATTAGGAATAATTATTTGACATTTTAATATTTTTTTAATATTTTTGTTTTGTTTTTGACATTATGGGTATTTTCGTAATAATTGTAATATTACTTCAATCATTTGTACGTCTGCATGCGCTGAATACACTGGGCAAAATGCTGTAACATCTCACATCTGTACAACAAACTGTATTATAGCAAATAAACATTTCGTTCTTTCTTTCTTTCTAAAATGGCAACCGATTTGACACTTCTGAAACAGCCTCAATAAACCCCTGGCCCTTATTTCACCAACGTTACAATTGTTAGTTTTATATGACAATTCGAACTACATTTCTTTGACAACACGAAGCGCGCTAAAACAAAAGCTCATCAAGTCAGCAGTTAACACTGAATTGTCATTGATAACTGACAATTGTGTATACGACTACAGGTCGCAATAAAATTCTCTCGATTCTCGTGAAATTATGCGAGCAGGTTCACCAGGCCTCTAGTTCACCATCTTAACAAATGTTAGTTGTCAATGACAATTCGGAGTTAATTGCTGACTTGAAGAGCTTTTGTTTTAGCGCGTTTCACATTGACAAAGAAATGTAGTTCGAATTGTCATTGTAAAATAAAATAAATAATAAATAAATATCATGGGACAAATTGACACCAATTGACCTAGTCCCAAACTAGGCAAAGCCTGTACTATGGTTACTAGATAACGGATAAACATACTTATATAGACAAATACATACTCGTATACATGTTAAACATCCAAGACCCGAGAACAAACATTCGTATTCATCATACAAACATTTGCCCCGACCGGGATTCGAACCCGGGAGCTCAAGCTTCATAGTCAGGGTCGCTAACCACTAGGCCATCCAGTCGTCTAACCGACAATTGTAAAGTTGGTGAAACAGGGGCCTGAACTTACCGTCCTACCTTTCTTACAAGGTCACCAGACAAAGTCGCGGACAACCAGTTGTCTCTTAATAACACCCTTTACTAAAGGGCCTTTACACAGAGGTGACAATCGTAAAGGGATCACGACCCTTTCTTCAAGCCACGGGTCAGAACTACCTATCGGTGTAATTACAATAACAAAGAAACACAAATACGAAAGGGTTCCAAAAATTAATATTAACGATATCCGCCACAATGGTGAGGAAAAAAGCGAAAATTTATTCGAGACATTTCTTTTGACGCCTTTGTCCGAATATTCAATTTAATTGGATATTTGCGTTTTTTTCTCAAACCCCTTTGACGGGTCATCAGTTTCGCAAACAAAAGAGGTGTTCCGACAAATTTTTGAATAAATTTGGGGTTTTTGCGTTTTGGTCGAGATTTATCTTTGGTGTTACATCGAATCGAACTTTCTTGTAGCTATGTAAACTCGTAATCCAGATTATCTAGACACATCTCTTTCCTAAAGCATAATGATGAAAACTAATCTACCTGAAGGTCAACTCCTGGTTACATTCATGAAACTATCAGTAAAGTATATGCAAAATTCTAAATATGTTTCACGAAAGTCATCGAAAGAAGAAACTGTGAGCTTGACAACTTTTAACAATGTAAAGAGATAAGAATCCATAGTAAAATTAGTAAAAGTAATAAAAATAAAATCATGAATAGCGAACGGCGCGAGAGTTGCCAATAGTAAAAAAAAATATCAATAGACCGTTCGATTAAGGGCAGCTGGACACTAAATCCAGATTGTGAACACCGTCCCACACAAGCCACACAACAGAAGCAAAACAAACCCACAGCACACGAGATAAAGTTTCTTTTTGGCCGTGTTTCATCCCTGTTTTTGTAGCAACACGCGTGGTGAGGTGTACGACGTTTTGAATGGTGTTTTGAATTAAGAACCGGTTAGAATTAAAACCAGTTCGGGGACACGTGGTCACTCTGTCATTGAATGTATTAAAATTATCGGTTTTTTGTCCCCTCACTATTGTGTTCGATTTGTTTGAAATCCACTGATTTATAACACCCGTCCGTCCATCTGCAGAATATACGTACTTATAGATGCTCATATGTTTTTTATTCATTCACGAAAACTATTCTAAAATAAAATCTATTAATAGAGTTATTAAGATGTTAATCGCGTGCTGGAGAGATGAAAAGATTAAAGATCAAACTAAAAATGTTGAGAATCTTTTAATTAAGCCACTTGTATTAAAATCAGACATCAATAAGACAACGCGAACCGTAAAATGTATCAAAGGATTCCGATATTAATATTCGGAATATCTCAACTACCCTCCCCAGGGGGAAGGGGGGAGTCACCCCATGAATCCTTAATGAGTAAATTAACAACACCTATTGTTTAGCAGCTTTTTTAATATTAATATTTCTCTATTGTCTCCCGCTTGGGGCGTAAAGAAAAATGTTATTCCATTCAAAAGAGGGGAAGTTGAAATTGATTGATTTTTGCATTAATTTTAATAAGAACAATGGCGCTGTCTGCGGTGGACACTTCGTAATTGCATTCGAAGAAAACCAAGTTGCAGGAGAAGTTTTCGATGAACTAAATCTTGTTAAAACGCGAGCGAAATAATTTTTTGCTTCCGAAAACGGAAGCTAAGTCACAGCGATTCTAGGGAAAAAATTAACATCAAATTAGGCAGTTTAAGCTTTATTACACGTGACTCAAACAAACGCTGTTTAAAAGAATATAGATAACTCGGCACATCAAATAACTAGAACCGATAACGACAATTATGTTACTAATCAAACAGAAAGCCATTATGAGCGTCTTGTCTTGAAATTCGTCAATTACTCAGAACCGGTCGAACAATAACGCTCTAATAGTGACACGTGTGTGGATACAAAATGACGTATGTGTAGTTTATCGTTGGTGCACATACGTCAGTTTGGGAGGCAAAGGGTATAGTACAGCATTATTCTGTCACAAATCATCCGCGTACGTACAAAGTTTGTAATGAATTGACATATTCAGTACACGTGCGAGCCGAGCGAGCAGATGAACCAAATTGAACTTTAATCTAATCAAGATTGAACTCTCAATCGATTGGTTAACCGACAGCCGATACTGGCGTATGGCGGCATGTTTTGCTGCGCCCTATTTTAAACTCAAACGAACACGTTTTGAGTCCAATTTCAAGTCTCGGCGAAATAGTTGAGGTCGAAATGGTAATACACTTGGAATCTTACGGGAATCCGTTTAAAGTTGGTTTTGATCGAGCGGATGCAGCGGTAGGGTTGAGTGTCGAATTCCAATAAGTAGTGTAATATGCAAACTGTTGATTGTTATTATCATTAATATTAATGAAGCCGTAATGATTTTCGGATCGTTCGCAAGACGCTTCCTCGTTCCAAGTCGTTACTACATCGACCAAGCATCTGGTATAAATACACCGTCTGTCATCCAAATTTAAAATTTCAATGTAAAATCAATTAAACTTGTAATCGAATATCTTTCCACTCCGATATGACGTCTCAAAGACGGCGCCCGAAATATAGTAGAAACAGATGGGATGCCTCAAGCCGCACTGGAGCGACAAAGAATGAAAGAAATAGGTACGTAGACGACATTATACGTGAGAGAAACAAATTTGAAAATTATAAATGTACCAATATGTGTCACTACTTCAGCGATCCCTGAGTCAGTGTAAACTATATTCAGTGACTAACGAATGACTAAAGTATACATAAAATGATGTCATTAAATACTTTAATCGACTTGGCATCAGCCGTTATCTGCATTTATTTGAGCGTTCGTTATCTTCAAATTTATGAAGCGTCCTTAATACATCGTTACGCGATAAAAGAACGCAGTTTGCTTGATAATTGTTTTAATAGCACCCGTGACGTCCGTCAAGGATTACTCCTACATTGTAAGAGAAACAAAAGTTCGAAAATAAGCGACTCTTTGAAGATACATAATTTATCGCCCCACTAAACCTGCATAAGAAAGAATTGTTGATAAACATCGAACATTAAATATGTAACTGTTGACGATCGTAAAAGATGAACCAGACGCGCGTGGAATATCACTTCGTAGGAATCGTAAGTTATATTAGTTCCTCGGTACTTTCAGAGTGGGATTAAAAACGTAATTCCGCGGATCGTTTGCGCGCGCCGTTTGAAGCGGCCCGCCGGGTAATCGCCGGATTTTTCTCAACGCATCGGCTGCATTGATTTACGCGCTCCGGTTTGTCTCCGATCGTATCACCGGACGCCGCTAATAGACGCAACAGGTGTGCCGGGGTGGTCTCTGGCGCTCCTTTTTTGTTTACATTTCACGAATTTATCGCGCGCGGTGACGTCTCGAGGCGCGCGCTTGATTCATATGCTTACGTTGTCGCTTTTTAATACTGATTTACAATAAAAACAGAACTGTTCCACCGGCGATTGATGTGAGTTATGATTAATGTTGCGTCTTTGATGTTCCCTGCTATGAATCTATCAAGTCGGCTCCTGGATATCGACGCGCGCCGTATAAATAAACCTCCGCGCGTTTTAGTTAATTATGAGGTTATAAAAGAAGCTCGGTTTACACTCGTGTCTGTAGCAGGAAACAATCGGCGTTACCAAGAGATCCTGGTCACGGCACCACTTTGTCACGGTATCAACGAATTACTTTTTTTCGAGTTAAAATTAAGCTTCGGGTACAAAGAAGCAGATCGCTTTCATCATCGACAAGATGATGTTTACGTCGAATATTCTGAGAAATGGGGCGTTCAATACTTGGAAATAAATATGTGAGTTTGACATTTGCTTTCATGTGTTGGCTTGCGTGTCCGTGTAATTACGGGCTGGCCTTATTGCGTGGTGCTTGGATTGCTTTTTGGTCTATCGCTGCTTGTGTGTTTTTTGTTATTAAATTAACGTGCGTGCCGATTCTGACAAGATGATAGGTTGTGTTTGATGCCGCGTCTGATTGCCTCTTGTCGACATTTTGGGCTTTCTCTTTGATTGACTTGCGTCTGTAATCTTGTGACGATTCGCTTTGAAAAAGGTCCGGCTATTTGGCGGGAGTCGGGTGTGTTACCTCTGCTTGACAACTTTGATCTTACTCTCTTAAGATAACCTATCCAAGTTAGAAAAGTTAAAAAAAAAAACCAAGATTTTTATTTCAAAGTTCAATATCTTAAAAGAATCATCTCGATTAAAGTAGCTTTCGTTCCGTTTCGTCCGTCCGTTCATCCGTTTAGGAGCCACAAACAGATACACAGATACACTCAAGTCAAGTCGATTGTTATTTAGTGCTTAAAGTGACACCTAGTGCTCTAGGCTACAAGTGATGCTGCATTAGAGAAATGCTACTGATTTTAATTAAATGTATCAAAAGCACAAACTTCTAAACGTGAAATGATATTTACATTTATTTTACGACCAAGTTGTCGTGGAAATGATAACATAATAATATAACAAACTTTTTTTTTGCATTCTTCATGATGACCGAGCAAAAACAAGGGGCTGTCAATCTAGGCTGGTATAGTTTATTTGAGAAATGTTTTTACATGTCAAAGCGTTTGACCTATAAGTCAGTGATTTTGAATTAATGCTTCTATGTATTCCTAGGTTCATTAAAAACTAGGTATTACCAACCTAGTGATGAATTGGTACGTTTGGATTCTTTTATTATCATCATCACCATATCATGAACTAAAAAACGATTACTTTGCTCACCCGTGACCACAGTGGTCGTGAGCAAAGTAATTGTTTTTTAGTTCATAAATATGGACCTCCGCAAAGTAACGCCTGATTCAATAAATTATCACCATATCAGCCTGAAGACGTCCACTGTTGGACAACAGGCCTTCCCCAAAGATCTCTACGAGTCCACAACGATCGGTCTTCTGCTGCCCTCAGCCGATGGCTTCCCACAATCACTCTTTATTGGCAAGTGAATTTTCAAGCTTATCCCAAGCTTATCTCGTCCTATTCTTCTGTGAAACTTCAGTCTTTCAGGGTAGACTAATGATAGGTAATGGTAGACTGATGCTACGGTATCGGTAGAAGTCGATGCATTTGAAATAGCAGCTCGCCTTCATTAGTCAAACGCATCCGAATATACTTCACTGTCGAACCACGCGCTTTACGACGCGCTTAATAAGATGCGCCGACAAAAATAACAAAATTAAAATAAATCGAACGACAGACAGACGTCATAAACTAATTTCGAGCGTTTTCGTTTTAGATACAAAAATAGCGTCATCACTCTTTCATGTTCTCCGCGAGAGTGACATTAAAGAAGAATTACTGTTGCTCGGTACAGCGCCCTCTAGGATGAAAGTAGGGTTTTATTATCCAAAAATAAAGGTGTTTATGATTTATGCGCCACTATTGCTTGGAATTAAACGTCGATGCGCGCGTCTGCTCTTGTTTACATCTAGCAGGTGTTAATGTCGAGTCCACATTAAAAGGAAGTTAGGAATTGGATTATGAAAAAAATTGAAAAGTTAAAATCAAATCTCAGCCGCAATCAGTCCCGATTCAACCGCCGTAATCAAAAAAGTTCCGAACGTTTATCGAACGTCATCAAAAAGAAATAACATTTCTCCAACCCTTTCACGAACTTAATTAAAATCGAGTAAGATCTCGGGGAAAAAACAAAGCGGAAAAAAAACTTTGTCCCCTTCAATACGGTTAATAAGCCCAACTGAATAGCCCAAAGTAACAAAAAAATTGGGCATTTCCCTGAATTCCCCGTGGTCCTTTGATGGCTGCACGTTTGATTTTATATCGATGTTCGATTTGTTTCGCAACTCTTTCAATGGCTGAAGAACCGTAAGTGGTGGAAAAGTATTTTGAATAACCTCTTTTGTTTCAGTTGGCTGTGGGCGCCGTGATGAAGCCATGCCTATGCGAACTTCTTTAGTCGAACTTTTGCAACCAATGGCAGACTGACGTCAACTTTTTTTGAAAGGCACAATTTTCCAAAGAACCAGACGAAGGGCAGAGTGGACATAACCTAAACGTAACCCAAATAGGGGCATTGATATATTCGATTGGAGGTTTCAGTGTGAATGAGATTGTAGCATTTATTGGGAATAAGCACGATAAGGATAGGTCAAACGTCCCAGCGTAATAGGGATTTAAATGGAAGTTTATTCTCATTTACTTGGGCTATAGTTCCCACGTGGGCCCAGTGCGGATTGGGAACTTCACACACATCATTGAATTGCTTCGCAGGTGTGTGCAGGTTTCCTCACGATGTTTTCCTTCACCGAAAAGCTCATTACAAATGTAATTCCGCACATAAATTCCGAAAAACTCAGAGGTGCAAGCCGGGGTTTGAACCCACGACACTACTTGAGAGGCCATAGGTCAAACCACTAGGCTATCACGGTTTCATAAACATTTGGTCACATTTGATGTCAAGTATCCTTAAAAAATATATATTGAAGTTGACATACTGGTACTGGGAGGATCGTTACGCTAGTTCGAGTTATACCATCCCATAATCATCCCTAATTCATCTTTCCGAATATTTCCACATAAATAACCAAAAAGTGTACCTACTGCATTCAATTCCAAAAGCGAGCCAACAAAAAATCCAAAACTGCATCCAGAACCAACTATGCACAAAGAAGGATCCCCTTTCAAGTGCTCCTCAGCACTGCAGTATTTGCAGTCTACGTAAAGCGTTACAACCCATTCAAGCCAGTCATTAACCATTGAAACCCCGAAATTGAAGAAGCTTTTTCAATCATGAAAAGCTCTCCACTGGCCATCCCGATGCCAAAGCTTTTTAGATTCGCCAGAAAAACAATGTTTGCAACGCGGGAAATTTGAAAATTTTTGATTGTGCACTGCTATTTCATTCACTGATTCGGCGTAGGGCTATTCCTTAATTTGACGTGTAATTAAAGCTATGGAATTCGGGGAAAAGTGACGCAATAATAGCTGTCACAATGTAGGCATTGTAGCATGCGAGTATGTTAACTCCAACTTCATTTCAACCATTTGTTTCTGAGGTGCGGCCATGTAAATTTTTCTTGTAAATCACGGTCTTTATGAAAGCGCTGGCCCCCTATCTCACCAACTTTACAATTGTCGGATTACAATATTATGAAGCGAGCTAAAACGAAAGCTGTTCAGGTCAGCAATTGGCTCCGAATTGTCATTGACAATTTGACATTTGTAAAGTTGGTTAAATACCCTGGTAGACTCAAAAAAATGACGCGTGAAAGAGCGATTATCCGTCTACCTAGTTACTGAATAAAATTTTGATTTAGTAGTACTAGTAGTTGCGCGAGCAGAGCTTTAGTGTGTACGTTTCGCTGCCGCTGGGCCCTGCGCTCCCAGAGGAAGGACTATGAATTAGTCTGAAACATGTCGGGCTAAACTCGACTTTTAAACGTGAGAGATTCTTTCTGTTATGTGCATGTCATCCGTGCAAGTACCGTACGGATGTGGGCGAGTGTTGCCAGCAATTGAAAAGACCGCCGCGTCACGGTGTTGCCACTTGCTTTAATTGCGGCGTCGATAATATTGATTGATTGATTGATTAGTGGCAACGATACTGGTGGCAAGATGGATGGGTTCGATACACTGTGCACAGGGTGCTCTAGTATTTAAGAAAAAATGTTTTCGCTGTCAGAAAATAATTTGTTCCCACTATACATAATAAACAGCATGTATTAAAGTTAAACCCATTAAAAAATGGATATAAGTCTACATAAACCAGCTAGTTGGTACATACTGTACAATCCATAATTACGAAAGGTTTACGAAACTTTCTTAACATTGTTTATTGGTAGGCACCGACTGTATGTATAGTGTAATTCTATGGAACTTGCTAACTATGTAAACAAACCGCCATACTGAAATTGTCTGTGAATGATGAATTTACTATGGCGATTTGTTGACATAGTTAGCAAGTTCCACAGAATGACACTATACTAATGCACATGTGTGATCCTGAAGTCGCACTCGGTTCGGAAGTGGTCGTGCTACACGAACTTTGCCGAACTTTGGCAATGCATCCACTAAGTTGCGCCGTGGCAGTCGTGGTTGCTACCCCATTTTGAAATGTAGTCTTAAAAGGCTGCACATATATTATAATGTGTGTACGTAACTATACATATTGTCACTTGTTTTTATTCTGACATCGCTTATTTTTGCGGGTGTTAGGACCATCTCACTCCAGTACTCGTTGGTTCCAGTGTGGAGAGGCACAAAAGGCATTTCATTTTAGCCCTCTAGGCTGGCAACGCATCAGCAAACCCCCCGGGTTGCAGGTGTCTATAGGCAGTGTTGATCACTCACCATCAGATGACCCGCTAGCTCGTTTGCCTTTCTTATCATATAAAAAAACAATCTGACCCATATTTACTAAGATACCACACATCACCTTTTCTACGTCCCACTGCTGGGCACTGGCCTCCTCTTAGAATGAACTTCACACACTATTGAATTCCTTCGCAGGAATCTGCAAGATCGCGGGGTCGCGGTGGATGCGGAAAGCACAAGACCGGTCTGAGTGGAGAGCCGCGGGGGATGCAGTGGACGTCTTTCGGCTGACATAATGATGATGATGAGTCTGCAGGTTCCCTCACGAAAAAAAAGCAGTGACAGCCTAGCGGTTTGGCCTCTCAATCCGAAGGTCGTGGGCTTGAGCCCCGGCTCGCAAATCAGAGTTTTTCGAAATTTATGCGCGAAATTACGTTTGTCGATTCATCACCAGATTTTCGGTGAAGGAAAACATTCGCATGCAATTTAAGTAAGTTTTAATGCAAGTAAAGTCGCAGTACTGGCCAACTGCGCATCAACACTAAACAGCCTATATAAAGCCCTCTAATGGAAACACGTCATCTGTTATGACTGCTGGTTATCGCCTATTGCTGTGCCCAGCCAGTAACCTAAACTAAAAAAAAAACTTTATAAAATTCCTCCTAAAAACATTCGACCTTCATGCTAAAAAACATTAAAAAAAATATCACGGGATAATTTGACACCAATTGACCTAGTCCCAAACTAGGCGAAGCCTGTACTATGGGTACTAGACAACGGATAAACATACTTATATAGATAAATACATACTTATATACATATTAAACATCCAAGACCCGAGAACAAACATTCATATTCATCATACAAACATCTGCCCCGACCGGGATTTGAACCCGGGACCTCAAGCTTCATAGTCAGGGTCTCTAACCACTAGGCTTTTCGGTCGTCATCTTGCATCTTGCAAAATTATACAGAATAGATCTCTCCTCTTTGTTATTTGACCTTGACACCTAATTTACTGCGTCATCCTGTATCCTAGTCATAAAGCAACTCTTTACTTTATTACCGATCGAGCATAGTACGGTATTTATTTAGTGCGAGGATCGCCGTCCGTTCGTGATCAATCATCCCATTGAATGTATCCTGTTTCCTTCGCTAGGGGCGGTCCGATTGGGCATATCGATGGAGCTAGTTCCGAATTGTGCTACTGGCCACTGTGTTCCAAATTTAAATCTGTACTGGCCACTTGTAAATAAGTTGTCTGATTTTTTTTAAACGAATCTAGAAGACGTTTTTGGGTCGGTTGTACTGGCCACTTGTAAGTTTTCTGTTTTTTTTAAACGGACTCTTCTAGAAGACGTTTTTGGGTTCAATTTTCCGGCTTTCAGCTAGTCAAGTCGGTTATAGTTGCCATCCTTTATGCGTGTTTTTAAGAAATGAATTCAATACCTTTTTAGTTACACCAGACACGTGCGAAAAAGACGAAACAGTCCAATAGAATTTGCGGTTTACATTTTTATCAAAACCGAATAACGGTGACCTAAAATATCCCACGCATCATAACGCATTGAATAGCTTTTCCGAATAGCTTAATTTCTCCGACACACCTATCACAAAAAATCGATAAAAATCCATCGACTCCCCCCATCCCTAGATCTAGCCAACTGTCAAATCCAATTCACGTTGCCCCCGCGCATGTAATTGATTTATTGATCGTACGTTACATTCGATCCGCCATTGCATCCTTTTACTGTTACGTCTCCCGCTAACCGGCTGACCTTAGGACATAACTCTTTGTTAACTGGGACGGTTAAAGTAATAAGACGGTTATAAGCTTATAAATAATTTCGATTGATTGACGTTAGTTTTTGGGAGTATGTACTTATGTTTGTAAACTCTTCATTGCTCATAACAACAAAATTAACCGAATTTTTTCTCTTTTTACTAGTTTAGTAGTACAGTTGACACCTGACACATTGTAAATTGACCTAGTTTCAAATTGCAGAGCTTGTATTATGGGTACTATATATACATATTAAACAACCAAGACTCTAAAGTAAACATTCCTATTCATCATCGAACACGGGACCTAAAGTTTCATAGTTTCTCTATCAACTAGGCTATTCTCTCGAAATTTCATCATCTCGAGCTAACTGATTTAATCCATTACCTCAGACTCCTAATTCATCAACTTTGCAAATGTCAGATTTCAATGACAATTTGGTGTCATTGCTGACTTGAGGAGCTTTTGTTTTAGCGCGCTTCATACTGACAAAGGAATGTAGTTCGGATTGTCATTACAAACCGACAATTGTAAAGTTGGTGAAATAGGGCAAAGAATACAGAGCAAACCAGAAGCCGCGTTCGGTCATAACCACACGCCACGCACTATGTCCATTTTTCATTGACTTCACTACACTTAAAATAATCATACTCTGTTTTTTATATAAAACCAACAGCATTTCTGCATGTAAGAACGACACGACAAGCAATTAATTGGTATTGTCATTCGTACAAAACGTCACTATACGCATACGTCTATTCAAGAGTAGTTTTAGTTTCCTCAGTTCAGCGCGTCCGCGGGCATCTGGCCCCCATTTCACCATCTTTACAACTGTCAGTTCTATATGACAATTCGAACCACATTTCTTTGACAATATGAAGCGCGCTAAAACAAAAGCTCTTCAAGTCAGCAATTGACTCCGAATTGTCATTGACAACTGATATTTATAAAGTTGGGGGCCTGGTAGACCCAAAAAAATTACGTGTGAAAGAGCGATTATCCGTCTACCTAGTTACTGAATATTTTTTGATTTTCTTCGAGCAGAGCTTGGGTGTGTACGTTTGTCAATGACAGTTGACACCGAACTGCCATTGAAAACTGACAATTGTAAAGTTGATGAAATAGGGGACAGGACCGTGTTTTATAAAACTACAAGTTGCAATTTACAAGCGGAAGTCTCATTCTATCACCTTTTGTTAGAAAGAGACTTCCGCTTGTAAATTACAACTTGTAGCTTTATAAAACACGACCCTGGTCTGTTCTGTATTCTGAGTCCATTACTTGATCTCTTACCTCTTTCTCCTTGGCAGCCAGCTCACTCTCCAGTCCCCCCTGCGGGCTACTCCTGGCAGAGTTACTCCTCGCCATCTCCATTTTGTCTTCTTCTTTCTCCTCCTTGATCTCCGGGCTGAACCGGTCTAGGTCCTGACCGGGCTCGTGGGACCCATTGGTCTTCAGAGGAACCGAAGGGCTGGTGGTAGCGAGCTGTTCCTTGAGAGTCGTCACTTCTTTTTCAGCCAAGGTGGCTCGCTGGAACAAGAGAGAAGGAGTTTAGTAATAGATATTTGACAGTTGCTGTAACTGTTTTAAATGATTCGCGGTTAGACATAATGAGAACGGGATATTGACCGCGCAAGAATGCGGGTAGACAGACGCCGGTTTACAGGTATAAAGAAGCCGTGATAGCCTAGCGTTTTGACCTATGGCCGGTCAAGCAGAGGGTCGTCGGTTCAAACCCCGGCTTGCACCTCCGGGTTCTTCGGAAATTATGTACGGAATTACTTTTGTAATTTATCATGGACTTTTCGGTGAAGGGGAACATCGGGGGGAAACCTGCACACTCCTGTGAATGATGCGTGTGAAGTTCTCAATCCCTCATTTTGATAGGAGGCCAGTGCCCAGCAGTGGGACGTAAAGAAATTCTGGTAATGATGTGGTGAAGTAGATATACGTACATAATTGTGTCAGACCATAAACTCTCAATGACAAACGAACATAGCCCATTCATTCAATAGCGGAAACATTGACAATATGTACGAGCGTATGTATGTCTGTCTGTCTGTAATCTAATTATCAGTTCCCATAGTTTCATTTTTTGTCCGCCATCCGCTGCATTCATGGACGCCATTGAATATGTAATCGGTTCGATCTCGGTACTGCGGAAGTCGTATTGGTACAAGTACTTGGTAATTTGAATAATTAAAATTATTATTATGAGGCCTAATTGATCGTTGCAGTAATTAAAAGTGGTCAGAATCATTTTGTGTCGGTACCTATATGGTTGGAGTAATTTATTAGGAATATTGTTATTAATATTCGAGCAGTAGCCGTAATCCAAAATTGTTTTTTACACACCTTACAGAACCTTGTGCGAGGTCCGTCTGGATCGCTACCACCATCTTACTCGCTAATCCTACCGCTAAGCAGCAGTTGTTCCGGTGTGGAGAGTAAGATGGATGATGTAATTACGGGCACAAGAGGCATTCCATCTTAACTCTCTGGGTATGCAACGCATCCGGGGTTATGGGTGTCTATGAGAATTGGTGATCACTTACCATCAGGTGACCCACTTGCTTGTTTGCCTTCCTTGTCGTATATAAAAAAAGTTGCGCTAACTTTTTTTTTGGTTTTTTTCCCACTGTAGGACACTTACTAAGTACTTATCTACCTGAGTAATTTATCTTAACAGTTTTAAATGAATCGCGGTTAATAACATTAGACAATTGACCGTGATTACGTTACTAACTAGGATTAATTTAAATATAACGTAGTTAAATAGTCCAAGTAATTCATCTATCTATCTAGGTACTTACATGTATACATGCAAATTAACTACAATGTCGAAAACCGGAAGAAGATTAACACGGAATTTTACATTTACTATTTAAATAATTGTTTTTTCTTTAGAGTTGAATGCAAGGCAACTAAGTAATTGAATAACTAAATTCGTAATTAGTGGAAGAAAGCAAAACTCCGATACGCACGTCTGTGCACGCGCAGCGATCGCATCGTTAGGCCGGCCGCACACTAACGACTGTCGCACGACTGTTTATTTAATCGCACGATTCGTAAATCGAACATAAAGGAGAATTAAACAGACTCATTAGGGTTTTATTAAAATTTATTTACTTAAGGTTCGATTTTGAAATCCTTAGTTAAGCGCTTATTCCTTAGATACCCGTAAGATAAGAGCTTATCTAGGGACTGAAAAATCAGCTCTTAATGTGACAAACATTACAATCAGTTTCAGATTCAAAATATAAGATTCTTTGTTGAGATTTTCCACAGTAGGTAATATCAAATTTCTGCTTTAGTAAGCAAAAACATAACTATACCCATACTGGAAAGGTACCGAAAAAAACTGTGTCACAATCAGACGCCCTCATAATTGCCACAATAATTACAATCGCTGACTTCTCATGTCCATAAAAACTTTAAAGTCTATTAAAAACATTTTAACATTTCACTCGAGCCTCTGAAATATTTC
Organism: Clepsis dumicolana; assembly: GCA_963691665.1. NCBI lineage: Eukaryota > Metazoa > Arthropoda > Insecta > Lepidoptera > Tortricidae > Clepsis > Clepsis dumicolana. Next base: position 1,194,853 of record OY829525.1, read on the forward strand.
ATCACACGCATAAAAATGTCATCCACATAGTACCCGTTAATGACAAGCACAAATAAAACGTTGTCAGTATATTTTCGCACGATTTGCATGTATTAAAAATTACTATTTCGCTTGAGACATGGTCACGGTTCATAGTTGACTAATTAAGATGTTTCACAGCGTTTACGTACGCTTTTCGTCGTCCGTGAGAGGTCATTGTTTGTCCCTTTCTCACGCGTACACGCATTCCTGTCACTCTTCCGTCAGTCATAAAATTCAACAGTCTAAATACCTATACGTAACACATTTGAAATAAACTGAATCGTGAATACTTTTGACCAGCAGGCGTAGTTGGTAGCGCGTCACCACGGTTTGGTAGAGGTCTGGGTTCGAATCCCAGTCCTAGAATTAATTTTTCGGGTCTTTCTGTTCATTTAAGTTACTGTTTAAAATTTGAAAAAAAAAGGATTCTAGTCTAGTTATCAATCAAGAGATCAAGTTGCTAGCCACAGCTTGAAGTCCTTGTCTAACTTGGATGATTAAAGAAGGACACACGAAGCGGTTATCGTACCTGGACTATTCGATTAAGTCTTTTATGAAGAACAGAATGCAAAATCAATTTTAACGTAATATTACTCAATAATTTCAATTACTAATTAACTGAATCAGGCGCTACCTTTCGGAGATCTATACAAAAAAAAACACCTCCACACGATTCACTGACAGTAACATAATGCTTTGAGAATGGGCTTGTAAAAGCTTTGAACGCGTCAGCGTATCGAAATAGTCCGTAACACGTCGGGCTATACTAGACTGACTTATTTTTTACAATTACTACCTTACTTCACTATGATTGAATTTCCCGATAATTTCAAGCAAAATAATACGAACCTCTTTAAAACAAAGCCTAATTCTTTTTCTGTAGCCAGTGTGTAGTGAGCCTTAGACGCGCGTACGCATGTTTTATTGCGTAGTTTCTCGATGAAACCAGAGATATGTTGGATTAGTTCTGAAACGCCTTGTGACTACTTCATTTGTTAGAGAAAGCCTTAGGAAGATAGGCCATTTACGAGCTATAATTGCTTATGATTGTGCTATCGATATAAATCAATAATTTACAGCACCGCAAATAATGGACCACAGTTGGAAACTCCGCGGAGTTACTACCTACTACTACCTATGAACTCTCGGTAGGCCTCCAACAGGATGGAGCGACGACTAGTGCCCTTAGTGCCCAAAATACGTCTCGATCGCGTTTGCGTTAAAGTGTCAAATAGTATGAGAATTGTTAAACTCGAACGCGATCGTGACGTATTTCTTGGCCTGGTCGGCGATTACACTAGGCGCTCAGAGCGCGTATTTTGTGTTTTTTGATTACACCAAGGGCACTGGCAAAGATCGAGGGACGGCGGTGGATGCGGCAAGTACAAGACCGGTCTGAGTGGAGAGTCTTGAGGGAGGCCTATGTCCAGCACTGGATGTCTTTCGGCTGACATAACATGACTGATTTATGAGAACGTTGGTGTTATGTTAGCTCGTCTACATACTATTCCTATTATTAGAATTTCTGTTTAAGAGTCGAGTATGGTAGGTAAATCGAATGTATACGTACTTCGTTTATTTAAGCATTAAAAAGGTCGAAAAGGTGCGGACCCTAAAAAACACCTTTTGAACCATAGCAGAAGTGCACTAACACTCGCCATCAGGCATGTTATTCTCATTGTGCACGGAACACTATCAGATTAGAATCAAAGCTAAATTAGAATCAGATGACTCAGACAATGACTTGGTTTCATCAATCACGCTCAATTGAGTGTTGCGTAATCGGGAGATGACAAATCTTAAGCTCAATTTCAACCCACGACTTCTAGTTGTAGCCAATGATGGCCGTCATTTCTCTAACCAAATAGCTTCCCGGGGCCCGAGCACGGATATTCGAATCCTGCGTAACGTTTATCGTGTCCAAATTCCAAACGTCGTACAAATTTCTCGATAAGATACGTACAGTAAAATAACCTAACCAACTTAGAAAAGTTGCAAACCCTCCGACAACATTTCAAAGTTCAATATCTCCAAAACAACTGAACCGATTTTTACGAAACTTAGCTAAGAACATCTCGATTAAACCAGCTTCCGGTTAATAAAAACCGCGTCGAAATCCGTCCATCCATTCGGGAGCTATGATGCCAGGCAGATACACAGGTCAAACTTATGACACCCCTTTTTTTGCGTCTTGTCTAAGTATGAATCAAAATGAAAAGTCTCAAATCGCTGTCTGTCCGTTGCGACATCTCCGAACTGTTGGCCAAAGAACAGACCAATCAGAACCGATTACGCCTCTTGTTAGCGTTCGCAATGCTTACTAAAACCATCCAAATCTGTAATCATTCATAGCACAAACCGTTAACATAATTGCCCACCGTGAGAGCCACGAAATTACTCGCTCTAGTATGTTGCTCAAACACGATGGTTCGAATAGATAACTCTTTGTTTCTGACTTAATGAATAAATCGACTAATGCTCTAATTGTTGTTTAATTTATAAATAATTCCGTTCGCGCAAAGCGGGCTTTCTATTAAATATTGTAAATACAGGCGAAGGCAGCGCCATTTTTAGGGTTCCGCACGGCAAGAGGAAAAACGCAACCCTTACAGGATCACTTTGTTGTCCGTCTGTCTGTCAAGACCCTTTTTCCCGGGGACGCGTGGAGGTAACAGGCTTGGACTCAAGCCTGCAGTCCCTTGAAGCTGTGAAGAAACCAAACTTATAAGTCAACGCAATCAAAAGTTACAGTCATTGAAAAGGTAGTTTCCATACAAATTGCCGCACTGCGAAAACCTAGAGTTGTCCTAGAAACTTGAAATTTGATATGAACACAATCTTATAGCACAACCACTCAGAAAAAACTGAAAACTTAATGTTTTTATGTCTCTGTATAATGTCACCGGCTAATATAAAAAGGGCCCCTGGATAATGGATACTGGATAATAAAAAACATTGGGGAAAAGCTGGAAAAATCTTTGTATGGAACATTCGGTGTGCAAGTCCGACTCGTGCTTGGCCGGTTTGTTTTTCTGAGGCATACGAAATGAAGGGTATAGATACCTCTCTAATGAAACTAGCGCAGCAATCTTATTATTGTAAAGGGACACGTCATTGTACAGACATCGGCAGTCTTCTTGATTTTAGCGTCCTTGCTCTACAGGGTGTTACAAAAATACCCCTAAAGCCGAAACGGGGGTTAAATGGTCCATTATAAAGAGTTCATTTAAAATATTTCAATCTGTATTTTTTTTTATACCAAAATAAAATTAAAGATTTATTACAACAAAACAAACAAAAACAAAAAGAATAATAATAACAATAATTAAATTTAGAACCTAAAATGGAATCTGTATGGAACATAAAAATATTTTTTTCATACAAACCCTAACCCTATATTTTTACGGGTTATTTAGTAACACGTATATGTAGACTGAAGTTAAGATGTATATTTTAATATGACTGGTTTCCCTTAATACAATAAGTATGAGGTGAATGGGACACGGTTCCATCTAAAGTCATTAATGTTACCCACAATTATAACTTTACGAGTCATGAATCAATGTCTTCAGATAATCATCATACAAGGTCCGCTTTCTAGCGACAGTGTATGTTTGTATGTATGCGCTTTCTCACGTTACGTTTGTAAACCCCTAAACTACGGGCACAGATACATATTAAGAACAGTAAGCTAATGATATAATTGGATAAGGCGGCTGCATGCACAGTGGACATGCAGTAGTGTCGCAGCTGTAGTAGCTCGAATCGCAATACTTTGTCAACACGCGAACGAAGGGGATGTCGCTTTAATTATAAATTTAAGGATAGATATAAAAATGCGATCCTTTAGCTAGTTAAACTTTTGGCGATTCCATATAAATAAAATAAACAAATATCATGGGACAACTGACCCAAATACATATTAAACATCCGAGACCCGAGAACAAGCATTCGTATTCATCATACAAACGTCTGCCCCGACCGGATCGAACCCGGGACCTCAAGCTTCATAGTCAGGGTCTCTAACCACTAAGCTATCCGGTCGTCAAATGTGTTTTTAAATCAAATATGTTTCACAACTTTTAACATAAAACTACATTGAGACTCAATCATAGTGAAATAAAATAAACGGATCACTCACGTATGTCGGTCGAGTATAGCTCGACAGTTTATAGAGTATAGTCGCCACCGGCGTGGCGTGTGCTCTCAGAGGAAGGACTACGGATTAGTCCGAAACATGTCAAGCTATACTCGACTGACATACGTGAGTGATCCGTTTATTTTATTTCACTATATTTCACAACTCCTAAAAGCTGAGTTATTTCCCCTTTTCTCTTAACACTGCGTTCCGTACCCACCCAACCGACAAGTGAACCGCTTCGTACTGCTCTCTTCTGTTTACTGCGCAACCACAATTGTTATTGTAGCAACCGCAATATTTAGGCTTCGGTAATTTTTAATGATACTTACTAAATTATTTTTTTATGTCTCGGTTCACACAGGCAGTAATTGAATGGGTTACTTTCATGATTTTTTAATGAACTCCTAATGATTTTTGCGTCTATGCTTTCTAGTTGTAAATTTTATTATTTGACTGGAATTAACGGGGTTTACGTAATGAATAGCTGTTTTGGAAATTCTCGTTGAGATTATATTGTAATCGTATTCAGCATTAATTTGTTTAGTTGGGAAATTTTCGATGTGATACGAGCACGTGATCATTTTATCAACGATAGCAAAATGATAGTAAAATCGTCACGATATTATGATAAATTAATGAAGTTCCTAATTTCGTATTAACATTCGAATTCTAAACAATCGTACGCAATTCAAATTTTCCCGAAACGGATGCCGTTTAAAACTATAAATCGAACAATTTAAATCCCGAACTCGGGACGTCCCGAATTTATAAACAATTGATTGATTAATCTCGATGAAAGGACAGGAATTAGACGGTCCGAATTGAGCCGTTCATTGTTCGAGCGCTTTTGTGCTCTAATCTAATGCGACACGGAACCTTTCTTTCGAAGTTTGATGGTTCGATTTGGAACTTTGTTTCGTACTGGCCACATTTTGATTGAGGATGCTTCAGTCGTTTAAAAGAAAAATGGTCATTTGAATAAAGAACGCAATGACAATTTGTTTTCGAAAAAGTTTCATTGCACGAAGGGTGTTTTCGAAATACGTATTTATTGGAATAAAAATTTTGCGCGAAAGTAATATTAAAGTGGACAATATGAAGAATGATGATTTTCGTGCGAAAAGCCAACGTTTTTAATAGACTTGTACGCAACCGTCTGTCTGTATGTCTTGTCACATTAACATCGTTGACATAATACTACGTAATTAGCAAAACATACGCTTCCTTGTTATATACCTCTTAGATAGAAACAAACCAGATAATTTTCTTTCGACACTTGAATAAAAATATGTACGAAAATGAGTGAAAAATAATGAAAACTGCATTAAACTTGCATCTAATGGTCAAAATTGAAGACTTTGGAAAAAACAGTTTTAAATGATTCGCGGTTAATTGCATTATTAATAATGAGAATGGGATATTGACCGCGATTACCTTATAGGTTTGATGAGCTCCCGATATTTCGACGCAGTTACATGCATCATGATCACGGGCAAACTTCGGGCGGACTTTGGGAGTTTTTAAAGTAAATAAGTCTTATTATACACGTCTTATAGTCTGAAGTATACGAAACATTAAAAACCAAATTAAGAATCTATAACTGTCATAATTAAATACCAATTAAATGTCATAATTGATTCAATGTTCACACAAATACATACGAATATTTAAAATAACTATGCTTGACTCGATCCGGATAAATCGTATTGTATCTAATACTTCTCACATAATTATAAATAAAGCGATTTATAAATGCGTTTGTTATAATTCAGTGCCGTTATCAGATGCCAGCCATGCATCATAATAATTGATACTCCACATTTTTCTTAATTAGGCAACATCATTTTGGGCGTACTGTTTTTTTATTTCTTTATGTTTTTACGACCCGGAGCTACCCACGGTGGAAATGGACGAGTCGAGAAATGATTGTTATGACTTTATTATTTCACGTGAGTTGCTTTCTAGAATTTTAAGATGCGTTATGCTTTTACGCAGTTTTCAGTAAATTTTATAACACGCAGTGATATTACATATTATTATAATAACCTAACAAATTTAGAAAAACAGTTTTAAGTGATTCGCGGTTAATTGCATTAAGCGCAATGAAAACGGAGCTCATCAAACCTATAAGGTAATCGCGGTCAATATCCCGTTTTCATTATGTCTAATGCAATTTAGAAAAGTTGGAACCCCCCGACATTGTCATTTCAAAGTTCAATATTTCAAAAACGGGTGAACTGACTTTATTGAAACTTAGCTAAGAACCATGTCGATTAAACTAGCTTTCGATTAAAAAAAACCGCATCGAAATCGGTATCCGTTTGGGAGCTCCGTTGCCAACCTAGAGAGCTAAGATGAAATGCCTATTCCGCTAGTCGTAAAAAGCGCTAGCAAAACTCAGCTTTACGTAGAAGTATAGAAAAAAACTACGTCTTAGTTTTAAGTGTGTTTTAAAATCTTCAACAACAGATTTTTAAGATATTATTTCACGTGTCCAATCACTATATTGCTTTGATCCTGATAATCTTTTAACAGTCGTCTCGCAGTGGGTACTATCTTAAGTATGGCTTTAATATATTTGTTCAAGACTAATGCCTAAATCATTTGATATAAGTGAACTGATTATTAAAACAATGGCAGCGAATGAAGATAAAGACATTAATAATATCAATAAAGATAGCAAGCACATACAATTATTAAAAAATCTGAGTTTTTAGTTACAACTAAAATTTTATACAAAGATGATTTTAAACATGAAACTACCGTGAGATTCAATTCGGCCGCGCGAGCAGTAGATATGCTCCCAGAGGAAGGACTACGGGTCCGAAACATGTCGGGCTATACTCGGTTAACATACGCGAGTGATCTGTCTATTTCACTAGAAAGATGATTCTCAAACCGTCCACGAATCCTAACTTCCTAACTTCCTAACTAATATTATAAATGTGAAAGTAACTCTGTCTCTCTGTCTGTCTGTTTGTTACCTCTTCACGGAACCGCCGCACCAATCTGGATGAAATTTGATAAGAAGATAGTTTTAATATTGAGCAATAACATAGGCTACTTTTTATTCGGGAAAATTGTATAGTTCCCGCGGGATAGCGATAACCGAAATCTACGCGGACGAAGTCGCGGGCCACAGCTAGTGTACTATAAAATTAAGTTCCATCGTGCATTTGTTGCGAAATTTTTTGTTTTTAAAATTGGGAACATTTCGCAGCAGACAGATTAAAATCTAAAGAAATCTAAAGTTAGTACATAACCCAAGTAATTAAGACAGACAGACAGCACATTGTATTATTATTACACATCGGTCAGCGGTGTCCATGGAAACGTGCCAGCGCCGATATAGTTCAATCATTCTTTATTTCTTTTGCGACTGCAAAGATATGACACCTCTGTTTTGACGTGACTATTTTTTTTTTTAAGTGCTACTTTTATCGCTACGTTGGAACACAGACGGCTCCTCTCGTGGTAAGGTAATTACCACTGTCTTTGCTTCTAACATTACCGGTAAGTTGATAGGTAAGGTAATTACCACTGTCTTTGCTTCTAACATTACCGGTAAGTTGATAGGTAAGGTAATTACCACTGTCTTTGCTTCTAACATTACCGGTAAGTTGATAGGTAAGGTAATTACCACTGTCTTTGCTTCTAACATTACCGGTAAGTTGATAGGTAAGGTAATTACCACTGTCTTTGCTTCTAACATTACCGGTAAGTTGATAGGTAAGGTAATTACCACTGTCTTTGCTTCTAACATTACCGGTAAGTTGATAGGTAAGGTAATTACCACTGTCTTTGCTTCTAACATTACCGGTAAGTTGATAGGTAAGGTAATTACCACTGTCTTTGCTTCTAACATTACCGGTAAGTTGATAGGTAAGGTAATTACCACTGTCTTTGCTTCTAACATTACCGGTAAGTTGATAGGTAAGGTTATTACCACTGTCTTTGCTTCTAATATTACCGGTAAGTTGATAGGTAAGGTAATTACCACTGTCTTTGCTTCTAACATTACCGGTAAGTTGATAGGTAAGGTAATTACCACTGTCTTTGCTTCTAACATTACCGGTAAGTTGATAGGTAAGGTACGGTCGAGGAAATTAATTCCTGACCCACCATGGAACCTTTTCACAGTAAACGTCATAGTGACATCGCATAGCTTGACAAGGCAAATCGTTATGACGTTTGCTATGAAAATGTTCTATGGTGGGTGAGGAATTAATTTCCTCGACTCTACCTCCATTTGGTTTACACTATTCCTACAATAGGGTCGTTGACTGGTGTCCGAATAAAATGATTTTACATTTTCACTTCTCAAGCTTCCGAAAATACTCACAATAAACCGATGCCTCACTTATTATTATTATTGCAATGAAAACGACTTTTAATTTACCAAAAAATAAAAAAGAGGCAGTATTTTTAACATGAAACTACCGTGAGACTCAATCATAGTGAAATAAAAACGGATCACTCACGTATATAAGTCGAGTTTAGCCGCGGCGCGCAGTGTGCGTCTCGCCGCCGCTGGGTCGTGCGCTCCCAGAGGAAGGACTACGAATTAGTCCGAAACATGTCGGGCTAAACTCGACTTATATACGTGAGTGATCCGTTTTTATTTCACTAAGGGGCAGTATGATCACTGAAAATTATGACGTCAGAGTTCTGTAATTCAATACAAACTTCATACTAACGGATCCGATCAAAGCGTTTTGAAATTAAAAAAAAAGTTGCTGATTTGACCAAGAGGCTGCTGAGTGTGTTTTTGGAGGCATTACTTTTCAATTTGTAATTTTCATTGACGTGTAAAATAATATGTTACAACTGTTACGATACTGAGGTGTTATTCTCTATAAGTAAGTACCTAACAGCGTTACGTTCACGGCTGTCTCGGCGTCGAAATAAATTTTTCACATTTTCGATATTAATATGACGGCTAATTTGATACTTCGGTTCTGAAACAGCCGTGGCCACTTTGCTGAAAAACTATAATAAGTACTTAATAAAAACCGTATTCGGAATCATCTTCGCTCGAGAAGACTAGACTTATCGTGTCTTTATCTTCTATGGAATTCCCGCTCTTTAAACCAGCCAGTACGGCCAGCACGAAAAAAGAGAATAGTTTTATTTTTATTTTTTTTATACTACAAAGAAGGCTCAAATGGCAACTCAAACGGAAGTAATTCGAAATACGAAATCCGATTGTTTTGGAGCGAAGTGACCAGTATCAATATCAACACATCACCTAAGTTTGAACGCCATATTGCAGAACGCGTTCGAAATTTGACTCGGGCTCGGGTCAAGATGCAATCGGACCGTTACGCATTAGTCTCAATATTTTAAAGGCCCGCGTCAAACGCACTCCCCTCAAGAAAAACGGGCGTCCACTAATTAATGGAAAAGGATTAAACGGTTCGAAATAAAATAAATATGAAGGGTCTTTGGGTTTTTCGGGGGTAAGGGATTTTTAGGTGGACACGTGAGGCGGTGGGGTGATTTAATTTTTGCCTATAGATTTGGATGGAGATGTCGGAACGGCTTGAGGTTTGTTTTTGCTTAGCTTTGGGAGTATATTCAGATTTGCGCCATCTGTGAGATATGCGCTACTACGGGATAGTTAGGTTAGGCTAGGTTGAAATCAGACACCATAGCATCTTTTAATATTAAAATAACAGAAAATACGTAAGTACAGTCACTGCAAGGTTCTCGAATGGCGTCCTCGGACCGGGAGACGAGCTGTCGGTAGGCCTCCAACAAGATGGAGCGGCGACCTGGTAAAGATCGCGGGACCGCGGTGGATGCGGAAAGCACAAGACCGGTCTGAGTGGAGAGCCGCGGAGGAGGTCTTTCGGCTGACATGATGATGATGATGAGTCAAGTGCAAAATTATGGGTGCATAGAACTTACTAAAAAAACATGTCCCATCACTCTTACTTAATATGTCATCGAATTAAGGTTGTACTATTGTTGTTGTAGTGGATTTATTAGACATGTGTTTTACACTTGACCGTACTTAGGTGCTGCAATTAAATTAGGTAGGTATTTTTTTTTGAATCTATCTCAGATAGCCGCGACCAATTTCACGAATTTTCTTTGAACTTAGCTTATTTTATCCTACATCACCATTAAGACTTGTTAAAAAAAAGAGTCAAAACAAAGCCTCAATTATTTGCTACAAATTCTAAACTTAAATGGATGCGGTTCAAATTGTCTCGGTCCCTTCACACGTCCGTCTACACTTTCTAACCTTATTTGCCTCCACCCTCCGGTCTGACCATTGTCTGCGACCGCCCTCAAAAATATAATCCGCACAAACCTCTAAACAATCGATAGAACACCTACTTACATTCGTGTACCTTTCGCACAACCGTTTCTATCTGTACAAGCAATTGGCGCCAGAAAAAAATAACCGAAAAACAAAACACCGTCGACATTCCAAATTTAAATAATAAAAGAGCACTTCTAAAACAAAACACGATAGTGGCTCGAATTCGAATTTTGATTTGTTCTTTTGTTGCTGATTAGGCGCTGTTCTGTATCGGTGTTAGTTGCCATATTCAAAAATTGTTCGACGACGGTAAAAATGTTCGCCTATTTCTCGGCAGTCGATGCCGAACTCAAGGTGCGCTCTTAATCTCTCAATGTCAGTTTTAATTTGCTGCTGGCATCGAATTACCTTCCAAGAGTTTTATTTACGAAGCTTGTTTCGTAGCGGCAAAGGAAACGCGTTTCGACAGCCAGAAAAAAAAGTTAATCCCGCGCTAAAATATTTGAAAAATCGAACGGACTCTCCGCTAGTCTTGACGGATGAACTACGCCCGCCGCCCGCGTCTATTCGGAGTTACGAAAGCTATTTGAAAATGGAAGCGTTCAAAATCCAAAGTATTGATAATCGGGGCACCTCACAAAAGAACGCACCCGAAGCGTAAATTCGTCAAACCACATGGCAGGTAGATCGCAAACAAAACCCGAACCGAATCCAAACAGAATCCAATCGAAAACTAAATAATTCAATTCAGTATAATTCGGAACGAACTCAAACTTGGATTGACAAATTCAAATAGGACGCGCACCGAATTGAGAAAGTTGCGTATTGGCGATAGACAGGTTGGTACCTAATCATTATTAGATATTGAATTTTCCCAACTTTGGACTCATCCGGTTTCTAATTTACTAATGAATCCAAGTGCTGTTGCCATTAGCCCCCTCCCAGTGGGGGGAGTGAAAAGGGGTAAGAACTCGCGCGAATTTTCGTCTTTTATACATGTAGAACGATAATCCGATTGGTGATTCGGGCGTTCCACATTTGAATATTCGTGTGTTTTCGGTAATTCTCGCGTGCGGTTTGACTGTAGTGACGTTCCATTTCCAAAATTGGTTTCTCGAGATAATTGATCTTTTTGGACGTTTTAACGACTGTTATGTGACTTGTAGTGTTATAATGGTAATTTATGCGAATCGATGCCCCAGTTTTCTGCATCTCAAGTGAAGCGTGGCGTCGTTATAGTTGAAATTGGAATTAGTTTTGTTAAAGTTTCCGAAGTTCGTTAGTCGATACTGGGTTGTTGGAGGGGCAGGAAAAGGCAGGGAAAGTTGGAACTAAATCGGGCCCGTCCCATATGTCGTGGTGCATTAATAAGCTAATATTGAGTTAGCAACTCGAAGCCAATAAAACCGCGTTCGCACCTGCAACGGTAGAAACTACCTAGCTGAATAGGGTGGATTATGACACTTATAGGCGACTAGTTTTAAAGTTTTTTTGAACTCGTTTAAAAATTGCAGTGTGTCGTGTAAGAAGTTTAACGCGAAGTTAGCGCTTAGCGGTAGGTCCTTACAAGAAATCTTGGACTTTAAATTGCCCTGAAAATTTAACCTTATTTACACTTAACTATTATAGGTGAGTCCACTACAGGTGTCACTACATAATTCATTGAACGAAATTATTACACTTAAAAAAATGTTTATAGAGAAATTGCTTAAGATACTTAAGTCAATCATTTTCTCATGTGTGTGAAGGGTATACAAATAGATGACACATAATAATAATTTTATACATCCCTGCCAGCTTTCTTATGGATTGATCTTTTGTAATTTTTCATATTGTTCTTGTGCGCTGAGAATATAAATAATTGTTTTGTTTTATTGTAAACCTGTAGGATCTGAATCAACATTCTATAGGATGCTTATCTATGGTAAACTTTGGCATAGACTAGAGAGGCGCCAATCGAACTCGTGCTCGTTACGAACTTTCAGAATTCGAATCCGAACGCTTTGTTCGATATTCGGGCGTTTGTTGACGTTTGAATTCGGAATTGTTTAACGGTCGTATAAAGTTTTATGTGACTTGTTTTGAATTCGGTTGGGCTATTTTATTTTCTTACACGACAACAGGTCTTTCTCGAGCTGACGCTTAAATTAAATTAACACCTTTTAAGTGATTTTAGTAAAAGAGCTGCCTCATTTATATATTGGTTTTAACTCGGGTTTGTTTTACTAAACTTTTTAGGTAAATTTTTCAAGTAACTATACGTACAGTGACATTGTTGTGAGGCACATCATGACCATTACTAATTTGCTCTGTAGCTAACTACAGCCAATGGGCGGCAACGTAACCTTTTTGGTCATCGCGGTTACTCTTATACGACATAAATTACCTACCCTAGATCAGCCCATCACGTTAACCTAACTGTAACTCGAAACAATGGATGTGAACCCGATAACGATCTTAATGAGCCGGTTAAATATTGTTTAAACGAAGCTTAACTCGTAATCACAGGCTTGGTTAAGCTCCTAAATGCTAATTTTGACTCTAACTTTCAAAGTTCAGTTTAGGCGATCCGTCCCAGTTTCGATTTTAAGACAAGCGTGCACATTTCGAAATTAAACTGTTAATTTATGCTTTAGTTGAACTGATGCGAATTGTTAAATAGTCAATTATTTCTTCACACCTTTATTTTAATTTTCCCATGAGCAAGAGAAATGTAAACCGAAGCTGTTGAGATTGGTATCTGTTGAAAAAGTATCTAGTTTCATCAGCATTGCCATCTTTATTGTATTATATCTACATCTATAACAGTTTTAAAATTATTCGCGGTAATTCTTTTTTTATGTATTATGGGACAATTTGACACCAATTTACCTAGTCCCAAATAAGGCAAAGCCTGTACTATGAGTACTGGACAACGGATAAACAAACTTATACAGATAAATACATATTAAACATCCAAGTCCCGAGAACAAACATTCGTATTCATAGCACAAACATCTGCCCCGATCGGAAATCGAACCCGGGACCACAAGCTTCACAGTCAGGTTCTATAACCACTAGGCTATCCGGTCGTCACACTGACACATCACTGACAGTTTGACATATCGCTTCGCGTGCTTTTATTATGGTTGTATATGTATACCAAGGTTGTATGTACCCATCCGTCTGTCAATGCGACTTAAAGGTGTTAACGAATGCTAATAAACGACTACTCGACTTTAAATGCCAAGAATACACCTTTAAAAATGTTACACTTTCGTTCTATTCTTAAACCAACAAAGTTGGCGATACTGAAAAAAGTTTTCAACTTCCTTGATATCCTAGGAACCCGTCAAGGGTTACGTCAATTTGTTATGTGACTTGAAGCTGTATTAGGATGTTATCTGATGTTTTCTAATGACTTAGTGAATTTTCTTTATGTAATTCGTTTGTGGTTATGTATTGTAAGAGCGGAAAGTACAGACCAGTCTGAGGGGAGGCCTATGTCCAGCAGTGGACCTCTTTTGGCTGGCATGATGATGACAGTGATGATTCTAAGAGCTATTGTAACTTGTTTTAAGTAATACTTTGTGTTAAGTTCCTTGCGGCGCATTCTTCTTGGCTATCATGGTTTTTCCGAGGTCGCTGGTAGCCAAAAAAAATACGCGTAAAAGAGCCTCTGATAAACCGCCTTCTTACTAAATAAATTTAGATTTTGATGATATATAGGTTGTTTAATAGGTATGGAAATGTCTAAGCGCGTTGAAAGCATCGGTAGTTGCCAATAACGTCCCTTTTAAGTGCCGTAGAGTAATCTCATTTAGAATCTTACTTAAGTGTTAATATTGGAGACTGTAGAGCTGTAAATGTTGCTACTATACAACTTCAAGAGCACACTTTTGACTTTATTTGAAAATTAAAAAAAACATGTTAAGGTGGTATGTCACTTGGATTAAGTATTTTCATTATCTGTAGATGGGATTGAAATACATAAGATTTTAGCCGTTCTTAGTATACTATAGTTTAAGAAAAGTTTTCAAACAAGATGTAGTAGATGTGTCGTGACAATCAAATACCGAAACTCAAAAAAAAAGTAGAAATGTATCGAAAACAACACTGTCGTCGACGTAGACTTCCCGAGAAAGTTAAAATTAAGCACACTATCGAATTTAACTTGGGAAACTCGTAACTCTTTAAGCGCGTCAGACACAAGTATAGATAATAACCAATTAGCCGTAATTATAAATTAACGGCTCGAACTAAAAGTCGGGGCAAATATTGCCGGAGCGAGGACAAGTTCGCGAAACTTCGTAAAACTTCGGCAAACTTCGGCAAAACTCGATGAGCTACAAATAGGCATCGGAATGGAGTTCGGTTTACAGTTCGCCTTTTAATTATTTCTTTGGGGGATCTCCAGGTGGGTTGATCGGGGCCTTTCGGTTCACTTTTGATTTCCATTCGAATTTCTCGAATTTTCGCTTAAGTACGCCATAATTGCGTTAGGTTCGGATTGCTCTTAAATGTGAGACGGTGTTGGGTAAATGGAAACGCCATCGCTTTCGCTATTAAATGACAGCGCAATCGGAACGTAGTTCAAATTAATTGTGCAAAAAAGTGAAATTCAATGCCAAAAGATATTTTTTACACTTTATCTGAAACACGATAGGAAAAAGTCCACACGAAAAGCTGCAGGTGCAGTACTTAGTGATAATTATTAACAAAAACCCATATCATACCCCATCTTTTGTCATTGTCTGATATTCCAGACAAACACACCAACATACCTCAAACTAACAAATTCCTTTGAAATAACGGCGCCACTTATCCTCAACCAAAAATAGCCCCCAATACACGAAAGTCCCGAAACCCGATCGCGTTTCAAAATTCGAATCCCGAACAAAGATGGCACCGCTCCAGATCGTCACGGGAGCTGTCAGCGAATGAATGAAACGTCCATTCACTCGCGGACGCGTCATTCGTTCATTCGTTCAAGCGGCCAATCGCTCGCATCATTTGATGCATCTGCTGTATAGAACTCGTATATCAAGTGCGTTCTAATTAAAGATCAAGTTGAAGTTGTTTAGTGGTCGTATAAAGGTAATGTTTTGACTGCAAGATGTTGCTTGTTTCTTTTGTGTTGTCTAGCTTTTCTTGACGCGGAAACTGCGTCTAAGATAATATTGAGAATGCATTGTAAAAACAGATGGGCTAAAATTGACACGGAGTGGATGTCACAAGATGTATGGCGGTGACATAGTAGGCCCAGCACATGTAGCACGAGCGCAATTTTTCGCTTGTCGCGCAGTGCGTCCCTTTCATAGTAATGGAATCAGTAAATGACGCACTGAGCGACATGCGACAAAATGGCTCGCGTGCTAGCCCCCCCAGATAGAGATGGTGGAATGATTGTGCTCCTTAGCAACTAGTGGAGACTGCTCGAAATCTGGACAAATCGAGGATATAGGACAATGGGACATTTTACAACGCTAATAATAGTTATTATTAAAAGCAATATTAAACAGTTTTAGACAAAACTATGAGTGAAGTCTTTTAATAACTAGATAGTCACTAAAATAAACATCCAATCAAAATCCAGAAAGATATTGGCGAAGATCGGGTTCCGTGAATGAAATAAATTGAGAGTTATTAGTTTTGTGCAAAAATATAAGCATTTAAACTCAAAGTAAATACATAGTTGCGGGTTCTCGCAAAACAACATGTATCATCAGTCTTTGCGTTATTAAATACTTTGTAAATAGTGAAAATTACATTGATAACTGTTTTTGTATGCCACTTTATGCATAATTATTATGTTCAGAGCTATAAGTTATATAAGAGTCCGAGAAACCGCCTTAAAATAAAAACAGTGAATATCTGTTTCAAATATAGTAATTTTTTCAAGCTTATTAAAAGAAAATATACTAAAATCCTTATATTTTAAAAACCAAACCGAACCATTATTTATCCATTAAAGTTCTTTTCATAGAATCCTGCAAAGACTAAAAATAAATCGTTCTACTCCCAAGCATAACACACGCCATAAAATTCTATCCTAAAAACCAATTAAACAAGATCTCCAGTTCTAGAACCCATTAAAACAACTCCAGTTCATCTTAGCCTGGTCTTGATATGCAATCTAGTAACCTGAGACCTATTAACAAAGACCTTTGGCTCTATATCTTATTTATAAGACCTTAGTCCAGCTTAGCCTGGTCTCGATACGCATTCGATACTAATTACTACTTCGTCGAGTCTAAATGAGGTGCGAACCGATGGCGATTGTGACCGTTATACGACTTTGAAGTTTGTCCAGAGGGCGCTAGTGGCGACTAATTAGCTTTTTAGTAGCTCTCTTTGCAAGAACAAAGGCGATTGGATGATTTGTTTCGTGTGTTTAAATAGAATGAAACAATGTCGTTTGTTTAGTTGTATAAGGGTTGTATAGTGTTTGACAGAATGCGTTTTTTAACAAGTTTTAAAAATATTTTTAAGCATATGCAAATTTTTGATACAAAATTATGTTGTGTCACATAGTGATTTTTGATACAGAGTCAGATCTAGTCATATAAAGGTCATCCCTGCCTCTTGTCATTGGCTATTTAGCAGTTTAATTATGAATTAAATGAACTATGAGTCACCCATCTATTATAGTCAAAATTTAACCAAGTTTTTTAAAAGACTAAAGTACTTTTAACATGAAACTACCGTGAGACTCAATCATAGTGAATTAATCGGATCACTCACGTATGTCAGTCGAGTATAGCCCGACATGTTTCGGACTAATCCGTAGCCCTTCCTCTGAAGACTAAAGTACTTGTACATATTTAGAATATGTACAAGCAAACCTCCCGATGTACAGTCAGCCCCTTAAACTCGAAGTTGGGTAAATCGTTTAAAAGTTAAGGAGGTATTTATCGGAACTGCGATTTAACTTGAACCTTAGTTAATCCCATCGAACCCTATTTGTGCTTTTGACTTAATTATTATTGATCTTGTTAAGCATCGAGTTATTTTGGAACTTTTAGTTAAATTATTTTTGACAAAATTGATAAAATGCTTAGATGAAAAGGGAATATTTTGATACTATTAGCAACTAACTCTAGTTCACAAATTCGTAAGACCGCGATCCTTCAACAAGTCAAGCAGATAAAATTAAGCTTAGATTAATAATAGGATTTACAGCTACATAGCTTTAGTGTCAACTTAGAAAAGTTGAAAAACCTCCGACTCTTTCATTTACAAGTTCAATATCTCAAAAACGGCTGAACCGATTTTGATGAAACTCAGCTAAGAACCATCCCGACCTAACCTCCTCGGTCCACCTGTTTAAGAGCTACGGTGCCACAGACGCACACACATAAAACAGCCGTCTTTTTGCGTCGGGGTTTAAAAAGTTTCCGCACAAAGGTGTACCTGATTCTTTTGTCCCCAAGTATACCTTAAAGGGCCCTTTTAACAAAACCCTTTAAAAAACGTAAATCGTGCCCAAAGGCAAAGCACACATCCCTTCAGTTAAACCAATTACTCGGATCGAAGGGAAAAACTTGTAACGAAGCACCCTTCGTAATCACATAATCAAACGTACTAATTTTGTCTTTGTTAATTACGTCTTAGCCAACCGATGGGAAGGGTAGTGATGGGAAAGGAAAATGTGAGAATGAGACACATTTTTATTAAAAGAAAAATTAAAAAAAAACCCGTCATAAAAAAAGCAAAAAATAAAATTTCAGGACCTGGTCCTTTAATAAGGAACTATGTTAACTTTTGGTGCACTCGGGTGCCGTATTTTTGTATTTGTAAGCTCCGTAGGTACGGCACCCGACTGTGAAAAAGTTAACTTAAATAGGTACTTAATTCCTAATTAAAGGACCAAGTCCAGAATTTTTATTTTTTGCCATTTATAGGTTTTCTTAAGTCAGGGGGTTTTAACATTTTTTAATAATTATTTGTCACTTTTCACGTTCACTTTCCGAGATATCAACGAGCTCCCGGATCAGGGTTTCATAAACTTAGCCATACTGAAGACATCAACGGGCTCTTACAATTGGGATCTGAACTTGTCAAAAGCCCACCGACATTTACATTTCAAAATATAATATCTCAAAAACGGCTAAACCTATTTCTATGGAACTTAACTTAAAGCCATCTCGATTAAACTAGCTTTCGATTAAAAGTAACTGCGTCCAAATCCGTTCATCCGTTTAGGAGTAACGATGCCACAGACAGACAAACTTTGCGTCGGGGATTGATCAACATTTTTCAATCCGTTCGACATCTTATCCCGAAGATCAAATTAAGCATAATGCACCCAATCCTTTGCCTTTACAAGTGCTTACAGCAGCAGCAAAAAAAAAAAAAAACCGCCAAAGGCTACTGAAATTTCACAAAATTCCCAATAACCCAAAGCTTTTAAACCAAACGTGAAAATTCAAAGTTAATTAATATCACATCTCCTAATATTCGGCGCCTTTGTGGACCAGAGCGCCTTTTTTACCCTGGATCTCGCACAAAAGGTCGTAAGTCCCTCGAGGGGCCCGCGACATACACCCTTTAGGGGTGAAGCGTACGTAAAAACCCCTTTAACTTATGATGAATTAGCGATCTACGTTTTATGTCCTCCGTTATCTCACCCCCACCGCCCGCTCCCACCCCCTCGCCCCCTCAGGGTGCGTCAATATGATGGAATTAATATGAGCGGAAAAAAGTTTCGAGTTCAGAATTAAATAGAATTGTTTTTGTGCTTTAATTAGGTAGGATATGGAAATTCTATGGGTGTATTAATAATGTTGGCTGGTTTGAGACTGATGGTTCGTTCGTACTTGTTAATCTGAATACCGTATCCTAGTGTAAGCACATTTGTAATTTATCATTAGTTTTTTGTAAAGGGAAACGTCGTAAGGAAACTTGCAGACCCCTGCGAAACCCTTTCATTGTAAGAGGAGGCCTGTGCCCAGCAGTGGGATGTAAACAGGCTGCTGACAACGAAGATGGTGATGAAGAATCAGTTAACCTTTTTTATTTATTGTAAAAAATATTGTTTTTGTACTTTAAATACACCTATTTAATGAATTAAAAATACAAAGAAAACCAAAAAAATATGACTAACCCAAGAACCGCACCCGGGCCATTGACATTTCACATCACGTGCCATACCCTAACACTAAAGCTAGTACTAAAAACGCGTAAAAATAAAAACCGACCGAACCATTATTATGGTCATGCATTTATTTTTTAACCGCTACTAGTACACCGCACACATAGTAATAAAATAAACAACCCAAAAACACGATCATGACGCCTCGTCATTTCCATCATGGCGGCCGCTGCTGTCATTACACCGAACACCCATTTTTCTCGAAGGCTCAAAAACAAAACAATGGCTACGCTCCACCTAGCACCCGCCGTCCGTCCCTTTCACCGTGCCGCAAAGACCGCGCGTCATGTATTAGCTGATCCCCCGCTAAAAACTTAGCTCTGATAAGGGAGATGTTGTGATATACCCCATCATTCACTTATTCGTGTACACTTTACTTGTGTGCGCCCTATAGAAAAACATTAACGTAAAAAGCGGGTTGGGGTGGGCCGTCGAATGACCGCTGAGAAGGGTCGACGTTGTAAGGATAACGAGGTTATGTGCTGATCAATTTTAATGCGCGCGGCGAGGACACTGGCACAGTTTTTTGACAGGATTTTTGTTCGGGTTCGGGTATGCGCAAGTTGTACGCTATGGGTTAAACTCTTTTTTTTACACTTTCGCGGTATTCGGTATTATCTCACAAGCATGGTTGAAACCGCGGTTAATCGCTCAATTCATGCAATTTCAGGAAAATAGTAATACTTAAATTAAAGGATTTTATTCTGATGAAGGAAGGAAGGTTGTGTTTCGGTGCTGAGAGTAAGACAGCCGGTGTAATTACGGGCACAAGAGGCATTTCATCATGGCTCTCTAGGTTTTCAACGCATCTGCAAACCCCTGCGGTTGCGGGTGTCTATGGGTGGTGGTGATTACTTATCATCAGGTGACCGACTTGCTCGTTTGCCTTCCTTGTCGTATATAAAAAGGGAGAGTGTTCGCTATACCTAATTTCTATTTCACGATGTGTTGCACAATTAACTGTAATGGCGATATCTACCGAATTTAGCTGAAGTTCGTAAAATTGTTAAAAAGAAACCTTGGCCCCGTCATCATGATTAAAAGTAACGAAATATTATAGGTATATTGTTGTTTATTGTTTATTGGTGAAAAAGTACGTAAAAATATACAAAACGTTAATATAATTATTTTGACGGAGATAAATTGCATTTCATTTCTGAAAGTTACCAATGAGGCAATTGTCCCCTTTCGCCATCGTAATGTCATAAGCATGAGTATTTTAATAATAAAAATACAAGTTTTCTTCTCATTCCAGAGCAAACATCCTAACATGTACGAACCACAAAAAAAAAAACAGAAAGGAATGAGTACGGTCGCAGTTAATTTGTGTCTGTAATAATCGAGAGGGGACGGAGTTGGAGGTGCATGGAGGAAAGGGCCATTTTTATTACATTTATGAATTTATCTATTAATTTCTTTTTAGGCAAAAATAAAAACTTAAAAAAAAAGTTAGGCCCGGTACCCACCTACGTAATTTTTTTTGTAATTTTAAACGTCCACTCTGCAAGGATAAAATGCGACTTAAAATTATTTGGGAATTAAAAAATAAAACAGTTTTTTTTTTCTATACGTTACAGGAGCGTAGCGCTGTAGCGCTTGTAGCACGCGCTACGAACAAAAAAAAAAGAAAAACTTGGTATGAAATGAACTTACCTCCATATAGTAATTCCTTATTTTCATAATCTCCGTATAAAACACTAATTTCGATACCAAAACATCCATCGAAACACAACAGACAGTCACCTAAAAAAACTCCACTAAAATAAAAGAGTCACAATTACTACTCATCCGGAAATCCCTAATTATTAAAATAAGCAATTGCGAATCAACTCGGAAACAAACGAAGTTCGTTTTCCGAGCGTTCCAAGTTCGAACACCGTATTTTTTTAATTCGCGCGCGTGACGTTGCTCGTCAAATGCGCGCGTCCGACTAACCGCCACAGATAACTTACATCTCGCCTCCTTATCTCATAGGTACCTACTCACATTACCATACACACTCTCCCATACTTACGTTTCCCATACTATACCCCACGTTGTACTATCCAACTATCCTTCATTTGCATTGCAAGAAAGCGTATGCAAATCTCCTGAGAATAAGTCGATATTAAAAATCGGAATCGACTATCAATTCTTGAAACAGGTTTCGTAAATGCGATGCGCTATTGTGTTCCATATTTAAAAAGATTCATTTTCATTCATGCACTGACAAAAGCATGTAACTCCATCCAATATCACACGCAACACTAAACCTTATATGTTAAACAATAAAGTTTTCACTAGATATTGGAGGGGAATAAACTTGTGTCGTTTTGGTTATGATGGGTTCGTTTTTCTTTAAGATAGGATTAGGGTTGCAAGGCAGATGTCAACGGCGTATTGATTCGAATTCGGAAATAGATTTTTTTTTAATCTGTTTAGAAACATGTGCACGCATTAATGTTGAAGTTTGTTATTGTTACGTTTGTGTCGCGAAGTATGTTTGATAAATTATACTTTGATATTCAAAACGCCTTAGACACCACAAAAGAAGTTTAAGCTATTTAAAATGTGATAGTCATTGTTGATAAAAAAATCGGAATCGGTACGCTACATTTTCGCGCTAACTGTAACGGAAAATGGTTCGAATTTTCTAAAATGGAAATAATTAGCTCGTTCGATCAATCAACCCTTGCCGTGAGAATGCCCCAAGAAATAAGGAAACTAATTACTATTCGCATATTAAGCAGGCCGGTAAGTTAAATACAAATAATTATTAAAAAAAAACGTTACATTACACATTACCATATGCGGGCATAAATCAAAGAACAATTGAGGGGTTAAGATTCGAAATTCAAATCGATCGTAAACTGGTTTATTTTAAATGTGTTCCATTTTTACTTTTTAATTTATTGGGCTATTTAGGGTGGGTTTCGGATTGATGGGTAATTATTTGCATGATAATTATCACGGATTGGGTATTGGTGAGAACGGGGGCTAAGATTGTGACCCTTGGGTCATGTCATGGTTCACGGGTGATCGGGTTTGATGTAATTTCTATTGCTTTCCTTGATCTTGAGACAGATGTCAAAGAGGAAGAGGAATTTAGTGTGTGAAGTGTTGCTATATAGGGTGTAGAAATTAAATCGAAATTTGTTCACATTTAAGTATTGAACATGACGACTTAAAGTAAGATTGCATTCATTTAAAAATACTTTATTTAAGCTTGACTTGTCAGTTAGTCTAACTTGCAAGTCTATTTTTATCCATGTACATACGTTGTACATACGTGTATGTAGGTTCTATGACCATACAATAATAAAGAAACTTGCAATAAAACTTTTTTGTAAAATTTTATTACAACGTTATGGAATTTATAAACCAACCGCGTATTGTTACAATATAACTCGCTCGGTTACCTCTTAACTTAAGCGATAATCCAAAAATTATAATTATCAGTAACTGCATACTGTCAAAACGGGACCGGTCCGTTGAACCCGTCACGGTACACTCAACACCGTATTAATTAATATAAATAAATTACGAATAAAGCATTTTATTAACGCTCATTATCTGATTCCAAATCTGGGGCCCATTTCGACTATACTTTGAAACTAATACTCACACCGCCCAATTAAATCCAAACTCTATCTATTAGTCATTAAAGCTGATTTTAGGTAGTTACTTTTTAAATATCTACCAAATCTAATGCTTTCATCCGTTGAAACGAATTTCGACTCTACCTTTTGGCACGTAAAGTTTAAATTCGCTTGCGTTTTTTCACATGTACATAGTATAAAAAATACAGTAGTGTATCTCAGAGTTTTATCTACCGTGTCCATTTTTGGGCGATATTTTCCACGGTTGGGTAAGTGTCGGTGATAGGGACTTCAAGTAATTGTACGATGTGTAATCAATTATACAGCGTCCGGTTTCTCTTTGCACATAAATTATGTGCTTATTTTAGATGCGAAAGTTACTGTAAAGTGGAGTTAAACCGATTTCCGGGGATTAATACTTGGATCTATGTACGTACGTTCGTCTGTATGTAGTTTTGTAGAGAACAAATTGAGAAGAGATCTGCTATTTACAAAGGGATTGGAGGATATAAAAAATAAACAAATAACACCAAACACACATAACACACACACACACACACACACACACACACATATGGCATTAAAGATGTATGTCAACTGTAACTTTTTTAAAGCATTATATAAGAGCAGGATTGAAAGCAATCGCCACTGCCATGGACACCAGCAACACGAGAGGAATCACAGAGACGTTGCCAGCCCTTTAAGGAATAGGTAGACTAATTATTTGTAACCGATTTTAAAAACTGATCTTCTTCATTTACCTAACATTATCTAATTGGAATCAATAACTTACAATAACTCTTTATTGAACACCACATAACAGTCAAGACAAGAAATAAGGCACAAAGAAAATACAAGGTAGCAATGGGCGGCCTTATCGCTACAGAGCGATCTCTACCAGGCAACCATAATGGAATAAAGGTAAGAACATATTAAAGCAGGTGGTGCTAATTAAAAAGGTTTTAGGTCACGAATTTAATAATAATAAGGTTAGTAACGGTTTTAAACTGTCCATAAAACTTTAAGCAAATAATACTCTAATAATATCGATACATCCTGTAGATACAAAAACAAACGAACATCCAAGCCGAATTTCCAACAGTTCTAAATTTAAAAATCATTAATTTCAACAATCGTTACAAATTATCAACGCTCCGTCCCCATTTGAAACCCTAAAGCTACGTGAATAAAGTTGATATTCGCACTAAAGTCATCACGTGTAAACAATAAAAATTAATTATAAAGATATGTATTCATTGTCCGAATTCTTTCGAAGTCAACGATTCGGTTATCGTGTGACTGCGACTTAGTGTTTTTTTTTACTGATAATTATCTTTTTGATTGCCAAATTATAATAAAAATAACACGTACGTATGGTTTCTTTATTAAAATGTTCGTATTAATGAATAACAGTTGCTTTAGAAAATCTTTTACGCATTCGGATGCGGTTTTGTTTCGAGAATTAGACACTTATAAGACTATAACTACTTACTGTAATCTAAACGAACTTATACGACACGAGAGATTCTGTCGTTCCATTCTAAAATGTTTGTTTTTTTAAATTACGAATTTGAAAAAATCGTCACCGATACTTACTTTATTTCAGTCACAACTCGCAAACAGTCCAATTTTTTTAAACTAACAATATTCTGACGTCGATGTGTGTCTGTGTGTGTCTCAAAAACACAAGTGATCAGCCAAATATGTACACACATTGTATGTACAAGTGATGATGACATCCTGTCTAATAAAAGGTGTTAATTCGATAGTCGATGTTAATTGTTTATTTTTGTGCAGGAAATCGCTAACTACGCGCTTCCGGCTGTATAATGGTGATATAATAGCAATTGATATGACTGCTATGTGACTAAGTACTAACTGGATCGGGAACAAAGTTATTATTATTATTATAATCTGTTTTTTACAGTGTTTGTTTTTATTTTTGCAATTGAATTTTGACCCAGTTACAGTCGAATTGAATTTATATTTGGTATGCCTATGTAGATTGGAGGGCAATGCAAAGTACAGCTGACAAAAAGCAACAATAAGCAAAAAAAGTTTAGGCAAGTCTGGTGTAATAGGTTGCGCACGTGACGCGGGATGTCGAGGTACCGGGTTCGATTCCCGGGCTACGCTATATTTTTTAGTTTTTTATGTAAGTAGGTACTTATTCTTGATTCGGTAAGCATTTACAAATTTTATTTTTATTTAAATGAAGTGGTTATACGTTTCTTGACTTACGACGACTCAAATCACTAGATTGGTCATCATCAGATTTTGACAAAAAAAAAACTGACTCCAAATCCATCTTAACCCGCGGATGCCCAAATCGTTTCCACATAATTTTTTCCCCAAAATTACTTACCGAAAACGTTCAAGAATTTCCAAAGTGCACCCCAAGTCTCAATCTACGACATTTAAATTGCCTTCCCGAACGAAACCTCATTACTGCGAAATATAACCTCTATGGTTCCCATAAATAACCTAACGGTGTGCATATTTCAAAACAAGAAAAAAAAATAACACATAAAATTTCTTCGCGCGGGGCTAATATTGGGGCGCGTTTCCACTGTTAAATGACGTAAGGTTGGCGGTGACGGCGACGACATTTTTTAGATAAGCGAAAGAAATAAGTACTGACAATTGGGTATTTGACTGATGTTGAAATAAAATAATTTTACACTATCACTTGATCAAGCTTTCGACAATACTGGTATAAAATTGATGTTATCACTTGTAATTGCGATTTAGACGATTTTTCTTTTAGCAAAAACGTAAAAAAGGAGGTCGTTTGCTCACTGAAAATTATGACGTCATATTTCAGTAATTTATACAAAATTCTATGCTAAGTGATAGATTTGACATTTCAAAAAGAGTTGCTTGTAACTTGTCAAATACACAATTGTTTGGGGAAAAAGGTTCTGGTGTGGAGATTAATAGGTGGACAGATAGCTTGGTCCGTTGGATGGAATCCTTTGTCCAATAGTGGACGCCTTCCCTAATATGATAAAAGTATTATATTAGATACAAGATGTTAATGAAAAAATAATCTTACTATGTAACAATCGTTACCAATGAATACCCACATTGCTTTTTTACTATGAGATACGACTTCGTAACTTTTTTGTCGTTTTTGAATGGTCCGGCAGCGGATTCATAAGAAAATTCAAGATTGTGATGGCACATTAACTTGCATAAAACCAGAAACAGGTAAAATTCACGAAAATGTAACAATTCTGTTGCATACCTTCAGAAACGGAAAGCAACATCCATTCATGCCTTTTTTCTCCTACGTCATTCAAACCTTGCCGTACAACAATGGAACCGCTCCCAAATGCGTCGCATAGATTTTTGCATTACTTTAGTATGCAAATGTCCCGCCTATCGCGACTCTAAGAGCGATTTGAATTATTTTTACGACGCCTCGGAGTATTGAGACCCCCTATATATTGACTGTGTAAATTTTGAATGAAGTTCTAGAATCGAAATTTTGAATTCGCGAAATTGGAACGCGGACGCGGTCGCGACGGTGTTTTGTTTTGATGCAGCTTTTGCTTTTGTGATGTGATAAAAAAATACTGGCCATCAATAAAAAATGTGCTTATGGTGCGGTTTTTAAAAAGTCCTCAAGTTGTTAAAATAGTCTATGTATGTCGAATTATGCATTAGTTTGCGGATGTATGCATGCTGACATAGGTACTTTTGTCACACATACATCTCTTACTTCTTAAGTAGTTTTACTTTATGACAACGATGTAACTAAAGACATAATTTTCCATCGAACTCGAGTGGAAAAAGAGATAAAAGTTGCCAAAAAAAAATTGGCAATAACTACTAAATTATCTCCCCAACGTATTTAATCCCCAAAAACATTTAGGAAATGTACGGAAAAATCTGATTAGCCCTGATGATATATCGCCCGAATTCCGCCTTAATTTGAATATCAGACGCGTTATTGAAAAGAAAACTTTACGAACGCCCGCTTAATGGTTATTGCCTCCCTGTCTTTAAAAAAAATGCTCAGGTGTCTTCTGGATATTAAAAGTAATAACAATTCTTTGGATTTGGAAGAACTCTTTTCTTTTGTTTTCTGCAGCAAAAAAAAAACGTTAAAAAGTCGACTAAATAACAATTTGGTTTGGTGTGTACCTACTACGTTATCTGTAAACGCACTTCATGTTTCAAACTTGCAACAACGGCTCCTCACTGGCGCAAAGAATTTCAATTCAGTTTTCAAACTGGCACATAATAAGTACATAGTTTTTATTCAAAACATTCGGCAGCGCGTCATTTGTTCTTAATTGAAGTGTTCGAATATCGAACGGAAGCGGAAACGGCGCTGATTCTAATTTCATACCGAATATCGCAATGCTATTGATAAAATTCGTGTCGACATTGTATCGAACGGAAATTAGCGATAGTGTATAATAGGCCACTGTAATCATACCGAAAGTGCTGTAGGTAATGACACAGTACTACTGGTTGTTGTAACTGTTTGTGTCGCCAGTAATCGGCCGCAAAAGTGCGTCGGTTTTGATGGTATCGACAGCAAAAAAAAATGCTACTGAATTTTGATTGCTTTGTTTAGTAAAAAGACTAAATTAGACATTTGACTGAAGACGAAATATAATAATAATCACACCACGCTAATATGCTAATAAAAAAACTTGTGAAACCGATGCTGCCTTATTATTTCAATTGAAGATTTTTAATTTAACTGGGCAATATTTTGGTCACTGAGAATTTATGACGTCGCAGTTGAGTAATTCAATACAAACTTCATACTGAGCGATAGTTTTGACATTAAAAAAAAAGTTGCTGGTTTGACCAAGTCATTCCTATTCTCCAGTACACTTCACACTCTATCTCCACACCATTTAATTCGCCACTATACTTGATCAATGTAAAGTCTCTCAAGCAGGTTGTCGCGGGTTCGAAGCCAAGCTCGCACCTCAGTTTTTCGAAATTTATATTCGATTTTATATTTGTGAAGGAAAACACCGCGAAGCAGTTCAATAGTGTGTGTGAAGTTCCGCAATGGGCCCGCGTGGGAGCTAAGCCCAAGTGGTAAATAGTATGAAAATTATGAAATCGTCCTTTAAAACTGTGATGAAAAAGTACCTACTCAATATAAGCTACTATAGTACTGCGTGGGTACACACTTATATAAGCACTCTAGTCAGAAAAACTCTATATGAAATCACATCGTACGAAATGTGTTTGTTTCATCCTCTTTGAAGCGGGCTCAAACTCATACACAGCTTTTCTAATATCCATCAAAATAAAACCAAACACAAGGCAATCGCAATTTGATCTCGACGGGACCTTTATTAGCACCCCAATACGAGCGACATTACCGGTAATCATGCTTTATGAGTTTCCAGAATACGCCCCCATCGGCGACACGTTAAAAAGTTAAATTGTGCGTACTTATTGGTACCGGTGTGAGTACCGGTTTTTTATTAGTGTTGCTCTGTTATCGGTTTTTTTGGCTTGTTGAGCGGTTGTTCGCAGATGATTGCGAATATGCTGTTTATAGGAGTAACAAGTTGGGAGAATTGAGTAATTTATGTAGCTTTTTTTATATACTTAACGTAGGATATATCTACGTGTGTGTACGGCTAAATAAATAAATAAAATGATTTATAAAATCAGAGATAATTGATCAATAAGTTTCACACTAAGTATTCAACAACTGTCTTAGTTTTAAACAGGACTTGTGTGAATAAATCTCTCTCTCTCAAGGTAATCACAGCGGATTGAAATATTAAAAAATAAAATTAAAAAATATCGTCTTAACACACGACACAGAATAGGTCCCCATTCAAATAAGGAACGGCAAAAAGTAAAACTAGTGCTGTGCCCGATCCCGCATTCATAATCGATCGATTGTGAGACACAGGGAGGTCCGACGGAAGGATTACAACGCGCATTACCATACGTAATTTGTGGGCACATCACTACGCGTGGGCCGCGTATTGTTCAAATAAAAAAAAAAACATTTCGCTCCGAGACGTTATTGTGTAATACGGAAGTTGAGATCGTTTTGATATTATTGTCGGTTTTGAAAATGGATTCGTTGGAAATTGATGTTCGGGTGTTGATTTGTGAATATAGTAAGCATGATTATAATAATAGTTTAAAAATTGTAGAGACTTTGCGGATGGCGTGTTATACTGGTAGTTTACTTGGCCGTATTTTTCAAATATTCGCGTTGCATCTCTTTTCCGGCTGAACTAAATAGTTGAAATTTGATGACATTTAGCTGCAAGCGTGACGAAGTGTCTCAGCGAGCGATAGTCTTAGGTTATTTTTTTAATATTTTTTCCACCTATCTCTTCCATCGCTTTCTGTGTGCCAACAACAAATCAATATGTTCGATTCGAAAATCAAAAATTCAAATCGTTGCGAGACAAAGCGTCGCCTAATGAGCCAATAACTCGCGAGACAATGGCGCGTGGGCGTTCCGAATTCAAAAATTATCACAAAAGAATATTAATGTCACACTTATTCAAATACGATCCATATTCGTGTCGTTTAATTTGAATGGGTTGTCAGGAGACTGGAGGGTGACGGTTTTATTTGGTTTTAAAATGCTTACCATCTATATAATCTAATCTAACCCCGAGTCTAAGTTCGGAAGAAAAAAATAATTATGTACTTAAGTTCAAATTAAAAATGAATTTTACGTACATTCAGTCATCACCAGCTTTTTTACGTCCCACTGCTGGGTACAGGCCTTCTCTCAGAATGAGAGGACTTAGGATATAATACAAAAAAAATACTGATTTGCTTTTCGGCAGGTTAATTTTTTTTAACGATTTTCATTGTTTATTGGGTCACAGAGCCTAATAAACAATTTTAATGACCTTAAAATCATGTGACATTTTATCATCAACTCTGAACTCCAGGATAGCACCCTTTGAAGACTGTATTCGAGTTTAGAACGTTTTGTTTTATGAATCATTTATAAGTTCGAGACCATGATTGTCCCTTGCTTCCTGTGCTGTCACCCAACACATGTTAGTTATTATGTTATTATTAAACAATTATATATGTTTAATTTAAGAATAACGTCCGTGGTCGAGTGCCTTTGAAAGACGCCGATCGGGGTTGAAAAAGTTTTTGAAGTAATGTGATCGAATAAAATTAAATTTTGATTTTTAGAACAAAAGGTGTCGTAAATATTTACATTATGCATACCTACAATTACTACTTATTATAACTTAAGTATTTACTTTACTTTTAAATTAAGAAACAAGTTTTTTGAAACAAATAAAAATTTAAAATAGTGTAAATAATGAAGTGATGAATTTTTATTTATCAAGGTAAAGTTTGCAAGTAGATGAATTTCGAAAAATGTCCGATAGTACTTAGTAAATATGTTTTTGAAACAATGTGATGTGTCTTTTTTTACCATGGAGTGCATCACTAATGTGTTATGACTTCACTATTTATTATCGTATCCGCTCGTAATCCAAATTACACCGAACATGGAATTCCCTGACTAGTGATGTACAAAAAACCGTAACCGAATCTCGAATCTCGAATCGGTTCCTTTGTCTCGACTAATGAGTTTTTAAGGCGATTATCATTTTTCATAGAAAACCGCGTTTAGTGATGTATCGGAGGTATCAATCATTGTGTGGAATTATTACCATGTTATCGAAACACTTAGCATAGACCCTACTCCTATGGGAACAAGGCACATTTTTGCTATATTCAAAGAAACTGTTGTTGTTTTTTCCTAAAACTTAGACTGTGTTAGTAGTAGCTCTCATTGCAAAGACGCATAAGAGCGATTTTCGTTTTATTTGGTGAATGTTAAAGAATGGTTTGTATTTTGTATGGAATTGGTAGGGCCGATACGAAAATAATATTTAGATACAAATTGCTTATTTCGACATTACGTAGGGAAGTTTAATGTTAATGTAGTATGAAGTAATAACTTCATAAAACACATTTATACGTATACCTTTATCAATTTAGAATAATAAAGAGTAAACACGTACTCAGAGAAGTCAATCTTTACAAAAAATTCGGCGTAAACTACGGTTGCTAGGCAACCACGACCTAGGACCAGAAACTGCTATTTATTGAATAGGTATCTAAGCTCTACCAGTACACGATTTGAGGTTATACTTTTATAATAAATATACTAGCTGTTGCCCGCGACTTCGTCCGCGTAGATTTCGGTTATCGCTATCCCGCGGGAACTATACAATTTTCCCGAATAAAAAGTAGCCTACGTTATTCCTCAATATTCAAACTATCTTCTTACCAAATTTCATCTACATTGGCGCAGCGGTGTTCCCGTTAAGAGGTAACAAACAGAGAGACAGAGAGACAGGGTTACTTTCGCATCTTTAATATTAGTTAGGAAGTTAGGATTAGGATTTATAATAAATATAATATTAGTAAGGCGGTCCTCGTCACTCAATGGAACTAAAATCAGAAATAGAATGAAACATAATGATTCATTTTAGATCGGCATCTACACGATGTCAAAAAGACGCGGGATCGTCCATGTTCCTATGTCAAAACTGTCAAAATTGACACTTGTTCGAATTCCGACCCTTTTTCGAAAAAGGTAACCGAAAAGCACCAAAATAAACTGTTAAAAGCCCCCGTCAGTCCATATTCAAATTATTCAAAACCCCGGACGAATGAATGAATGTATTGTTTTAACCGTATAATGCTTTCAAAATCGTTAATCGACCTCTTTCACTTCATTCGTTCCACTTTTTTCTTTTTTAATTCGATTGTAGTTCAGCTTCCAACTGGATTTGAATGCGATTCGATTTTTGAATTTCGAATTCCCAATTGTTTTTCTGACGGCGTAATTCAATACGAATTAACGGAATCTGGATGGAAACGTGTTGGACGTCAACCGTCTTTGTGCGAATTCGAAATTAGAACGCGTCTCTTTTGTTTTAGCGATTATGAAGTGATGTTGATGTGACACATGAATCGTAATCGTTAATGATTGTATAATAAAGAAATAAAATAGGAATTACCTCGAAAAGACACAGCATCTTCAATTCTCGTTAACGTACCTGTAAAAACAAGATGAGTATCTTTGAAAACATAATCAAAATCGTAGCTCAGTAACATAAGAAACTAGCAGATTACAAAGTAGCGAGCTTCAATCTTTTCTAGACAAGAAAATGGCAATGAAAATCGTATTTTTCCACATAAGGCATGGGCGTGTCCTTCCAGGGCACGCCTTGTGACGTGCAACCTTCGCGCCAAAGAATAGAGACCTTTTTCCAATAACATTTATCGGTTTTCGATCGGTACCGAACGCCTCACTATCTTGCAAGTCGTCGAACGCCTTCTTAAAACTCAGGACATCACTAAAAATACCCTCCAAGTATTCCCACAAAGTCCAGTTTCGCTCGCAGCGCGGCGCCGTAAAACATATTGATGTGGTATCGGTTTTCCATTAGGGCGCTCAAGCGAAACCCAACCTTGTTGCCGTGCTGCAGCGTCGAGACTAGTATGTGTGGGGCATAAGGAATGTATTGACGTGTTATCGGAGATGGTTTTGTCCCGCTCGTTCGCGAGTTTTTCCCGTGTATGCGTCCCACTCTAACGCGCAGCCCGTGAGATGTACAGGGCGATTCTTTGTTCGAATGTCTGCGCATTTTCTTATCGAGTCTGATATCTTGTTGTAGAATGCGCGCGCTTTTATATGCCGTGTTGCTTATTTCTACTCAATATGGTTTGATATTAGATATTAGGAGCGAGATTGTATTGTTCGTGTGGTATCAAGATAATGTAAAAAAGTAGGTCATTCTTGATTTTTCTAAATTGCTTGTAGTTACGATTTACGACAAGACATTTCAATTGTTTGAAAATCGAACACGAAAAACAAATGAATAAACATGAATTTTATTGCGACAACAGTGCCAGTAGCGAACATTTTTGAATTTAAACATCGAACGTTAAAAACGAATCCTAAACAGGTGCATAGGCGAAGCGTCGTAAGTTTATAAATAAAACTTTAATTTACTTCACCGACTCGGTAAGTTATAATTTTTATTATGTTTTCTTATTCGAGGCAATATTTGTGTAGCATCAGAATGTTATTTCTGTACAGTTAGAAATAACTTCTCAAAACATAAATATGATACATGTGGCGTCTCAATCGTGTAGTTTTGTTTGATTTTTGTATGTAGATTTATTTATGTTATGATTATATGGATATTTCTCGACGGTAATTAGTTATACGGTATTAATGGTGTCGGTTTGTTTATGAATAAAATCTGGGTGCCATATATTTACATTGGAACAGGCTCACGATAATAATCTAAATTAGGGTAGCCATCTTTCAGACAGTTGTCATGTCAAAGAACTTATTGGAATGACATTAAATTTGTAAAATATTGTATTTAGTTCCTCCTCAAAAAAACTGCATTGCCTCCTGTCAAAATTGACATGAAAAAAAAAACTGGCGATGATGATAACTACTGATGAGCCCATAAAGTTTTTTTTATGTCAATTAAACTGCGTGCATAAGTCCCCCATTTTACCATCTTCACAATTGTCAGTTTTATATGACAATTCAAACTACATTTCTTTGACAATATAAAGCGCGCTAAACCAAAAGCTCTTCAAGTCAGCAGTTGACACCGAATTGTCATTGAAAACTGACAATTGTGAAGTTGGCGAAATAGGGGCTAGGTAACAAGCTATATTATTATAAATTAGTTATTATAAATAGGTACGTAATAGTTATTTAAAATGTACTCATTAGGATCTAATTGACGGCTGTTTATCGTAAACTCTAAGCCACGCGGGACTTTTGAAATCCGCCAGTTTGTCATTCAAACTCCTTAATACCCGGGTGATCGTAAGACCCGGTCAAGAGGTGTTTTATCGGGATAATCCGGGATCGGGGTTGCAACGCTCTATCGCGTTAACGAGGGTCAATAGTTCCCGGTTTATGTTGACTGTTAGTTTGACCGACACTTGAGTTCGCTATTTGTCGGTTCAACTCGGTTTTTGTCAGGACGTTTAATTGGGGATTCGGCGATTTGATGGTGTTTCGGTCGATTGGACATTGGGAACAAGAGGTTTGAATACTTTGATTAGTGACTTACAAGTGTTTTGTTAAGCTTTAGCAAAAGTTTTACTAAAATCTCGGGAGTTGGTGTTAAGGTAACGAATCAGTGACATTTCAGTTGAATCTATGAAGTTAACTTGAGTCTTAGTAACAAATGTGATATTCTAGAAATGTTAAATAGACTTAACGCTATTACAATCTACATGCAATAAAACTAAATAATAAGTACACCAAATCCTCATATCCCTGAAGTCATCACAGGATTTTTCTAATGGCTAAAAAATTATGATGATGACCTTCTTAAAAATTTTTTTACACCGTAGAGATCATAATGAAATTAACGGAAGAATCACGTATGTCGTCGAGTGTAGCCCATGTTTTCGCAAAGTGATGTGATTAGTGTAGTGTGCTACCCTAATTTTGGCAGTAAAAAAAATGATGAAAACGAAGGTAGTGGTGTGCAGCTGGCAGCTGCGCCGAGTGGCCGCGCGAGCAGATCCCACGTGTGCTCTAAGAGAAAGGACTACAGATTAGTCCGAAACATGTCAGGCTATACTCTACTGACATACGTGAGCGTCGTTTGTTTCGCCAACTTTTTTTACTTTATTATTATTCTAGTTCACGCGCTCAATCGCCGTAACCCGAACTTAATTTAACCAAGCCAATAAAAACCTAATAATCTCCAAGATAAATTCTATCACAGCTATTGATTTCATTCATCGATCCTTACACAAAGATCATTCTAAAACGCAATTATCGCTTCGAATGTGTTCTAGCGCGCTATAAGACGGTCGAGTTTCGCTCGCCGCGGCTATAACACGTGCAATCTGTTTATGAAAGGTTAGCGGATATTGCTTATTAATGCTATGGCTGAATCAGACTATTGGCAATAAAGATGATTGAAGCTGTGTCGTGTTAACGTTGGCTTTAGACCAGCTGTGGAAAGCAGAGTAATGTAAAAATTAGAACTGGACAAATTGTAACTGGGATTGGGGTACGTACCGAGGCCATTCTGCAACCGTGTGACGTAATGCTTCAGCAATAACATAAATAAATGAAGTACATATAGAAGGCAGTTTTTTATTAATAATGATACTTAATGACTTTAATAATTACTTAGCGTCCTGTATCTGGTACATGTACCTATGGCCTCTGTGCTTTTCGGGAGGATATGTGCACACTCCTGCGAAGCAATTCAATGGTGTGTGTGAAGTTCCCAATCCGCTTTGGGCCCGTTTGGGAACTATAGCTCAAGCTCTCTCATTCTGAGAGGAGGCCTGTGCCCAGGAGTAGGACGTAATACAAGGCTGGTGATGACGTACCTGATACTAGTAGTAGAAACCGTGAAAACGATCGATAATTTTTTGTTTATACAAAACGTCATAAGCCACGTCAGAATCGTATTTCTGCAATAATCCAGTTTAAGCCGGTTCGAACAGCTTTTATCCAGTTACCAACCCTTGTCTATTAGGCGAGATTTAATAAAGTATCTGTGGAGTTGGCTTTTTGTTTGTTTTCCGTTATGTTGTCTGTCTGTGAAGTTTCGCTTCCTTGTCCTTGCTCCTTGCTGGAGTTGTTTAAAAAGTTGCGTCAGACAAAAATAACAATTGAACAGCAAAAAGTTTTTATATCCCGTTTTAGTTTTTCCTGCCAGTTTTCGTAAGAAAAAAGTCGTGTTAGTAATTTTTATGCAAATTTTGCAAATCAAAATGAATAGCCTTACAGTCCGAATCGGTCATTTAGAAGCTATGGTGCCACAGACAGATACACACACATCAAAACACAATACAAATAAAGAAAAATGTTATTCAACAAATACTTCAAACATGCTCTAAATTTATAAGAAAGCCAAATAAATTCAAATACGAATGGGGCAAATATATTCAAACCCTTAAGGGTTGGGGCCGAGGGTCAACTCCCCAAAACCGATACTATGAAGTATTTATTGAGTTGCGGCTGACCGAAAGTATTTTATTGTTTAGTTACATCCTTTTGCCATCCGCCCTTTGTTCTTGGGTCCTAAGTCGTGGGGTTAAATGGTGTTTTTGAGTGCGGTGGGTAGTTTAGTATTTAATTGGAGTTTGATTTTGCTTGATTAGTTTGTAATTGCTGTTGTTTTTTCGTTATTTCGTGTTTGTTAGTTAACGCCAGTAGTTAGTTATAAACGTCCATTGAATTTATTTTAATTAGAATGTAGGTTGAAGTTTATGTGAGTTTTTTTTTAAACTGAAATGAACGAATCCAATATTATTCACATAAATACGGATGAATTGATACCACCTCTTTTTTAGGGTTTCGTAGGCAAAATGGCAAAATGGAACCCTTGTATTGCTTCATCATGCCCGTTTGTCTGTCTGTCTGTCCGTTTGTCCGCGGCTTAGCTTAGAGACTATTGGCACTAGAAAACTATAATTTTGCATGGATATAGCTACGTATTAAATAGGCCAACAAAGAAGTAGAATAAAATGTAAAAAAAAAAAATTTAATTAGTCCGTTTTTCGTTTTGGAACACGTCATGTCATCTATAAATAAGCTATATAAAAAAAGCGAAATTCGGAAATTCCCCCTCGCAATCAAAACCACATAACCCGTCAACCCCGAAAAATAAAACTCACAACCGCGTATTCTCACTTTTGGCACCGCCTTAAACATCGAACGCTCTCACTCAATATCGAGTGTCCCGCTAATGGGCGAAAGACAGGTGCCGGGAATCAAACCCGGGACAGCGACGCGGCGCATCTGCCGTCTATTTTAGTGAGGATTACGAATCTTAGATTAATTTGTAAGTTTTTATTTTTAGGTATGTATGTAAGATACTTAAAAACATTGTACAAGACAGAAAAATAAAAAATAACAGGACAACGAGCGAACTTATCTCTCAAAGGGATCTCTTCCAGCTGACCTTCGAGCGATTGTCATGACATCAGAAACAATAAAGTTGGTAATAAAACATTTTAATATTTAATTAAAACGGAGCAAAAAATGGCAGTTGTATCGTACTGCTGTGGCCAAGATCGCGCATGAACAAAATATTGTTTATTTCTGACATAAATGGGTTTTGTATTGCAAATTATTTTAACATTTATTTACCTTTATCCATAACAACGGAAAAGTTATGACCTTTCATAATTAAAAAAAAAATGCTTATTAATTTATATGTTTAATACATATTATAAAAGGATAGTTTGACTGGGTGGTACGATAAAAATATTCATTCCAAGCACGCAAAGTAACAATGAAAAATAAAAATGAACCTGGCTAAAAAAAAGTAACCAACCAGTAACCGTACATTAGCCAGCGTTTAGTTAACCGTAGATTAAGCTAACGCTAACCATCGATGGCATCTGACAATAGGTTTGTGGTTACGCCCGTCGTTATCCGGGTTCGAATCCCTGCGGTTAAGTTTAACGGTTTGATCGTTTGCGTTCGGATGTTCGGTTCTTGACATTACAAGCCATAATTTGACGAATAAGTTAACTTAAAAAAAACTTCAAATAATATCACGAACTAAGCTTTTAGTAGATACTAAACCATATGCTATGCTAAGAGT
This sequence comes from Clepsis dumicolana, assembly GCA_963691665.1. Lineage (NCBI taxonomy): Eukaryota > Metazoa > Arthropoda > Insecta > Lepidoptera > Tortricidae > Clepsis > Clepsis dumicolana. The sequence goes on from OY829525.1 coordinate 1,232,615, forward strand.
CAATGATGCAAGCTGTAAATTAATAAAAAAACCAACATGCAAAAACGAAAACTACATTTCCAAAAAATAAAACTTACGACGCTGTACCCTGCCAGACGATAAACAAGAATTCCCTCCAAAACATAACACAATCGCATCACAACGCAATATAAAATTCGAATAAGGAATCAATGGCGCGAGGGTTCCAAACGGTTCCAAATAGACGTATCGTCGGAACCCATCCGATTTCCGAAAGATACCGACCCGGAAGCGAACAGCGGAAAATAGGCGGAAGTCAGCGCCGCCGAAAAAAGAATTCCAATTCCTAAAAGGCAAATTTGCATTGTAAAGGGCACTTTTGTGTCAATGCGTTTGTCAGATTGCCGATTCATTGACAGTTTTGTGATGCTAATGCTTTAAGAAAACGTTGAATTGATATTTATCCGATTTGGGGTTTGTATTGGCTATTGGTGGTTCTCGAGGAGGGAGAAGAATTAAGTAGTCTTGGGAATAAGATTGTCGTTCATTTGTCAAGGACTTATTATAAATCCGTTACTAAGTAGCTCTAAACCTTTTCGTAAAAAGTAGGCAAAATCAATAATATTTGGATATTCAGAAAGCACAAACAAAAAGCAGCTTTCGACAGTCTATTTTCGAATTATGCGCTTCTCAAGATTCAAATGCATTCGAATCGGATTCCAGATTCGAAAAATCGCAGCCGTTAATTAGACAGGTGATTCGCTAATTCGAAAAAGGAATCCGTCCGTCCAGCCAGTGTGGGAACGTCACGTACGATTATCGGTATTCGGGCAAAAACCGGCGGTAAATGCCTTGTGAACTACCACAGATTATAAAACGACTACTAAGTTGAATTAGGGTTGTCTGTTGTGATTGCTTTAGAAAGTGTAGGATTTGTAGTTACTTATAAAAAAGATCGAAGGTAAGAACCGTAGGAAGATAATTTTACGACAAGGTTTTATTCACTGCATGCATTGCGAATTATATGTATTTTTAATTTCAGATGCTAATTTAAGTGATATCATTGAAAAAACTCAACGCGAACTAAAAAAAGGTGTGAATCGTTACGGGTGGATGCCATGCATATTTATAGCCGATTAGCTTATTACAATTCAATAATAATTAGAAGAGCTGCGGTTTGAAAAGCCTAAGCAAAGCTTACAAGTAATTTGCATGCAGAGTATTTTTTTCATATAATATAAAAAAAATACAAGCGTGTCACGTGGAATAGGAAAAAGGCTGGCAACCCTAATTGACCGTGTCTGATGAGATTGACAGTTGATTTTAAGCCGAGTGCAGCAAGGTTGCGAATAATCGTTTTTTTTTAATAGCACACGGATGTGACGTACGATTAACGATTGACAATTAAAATGGAACGCAGAAGTCGATTTAATTCGACGTAATTATCTTTATGTTTCTATATATTGACATTTTATTAACTTTTTCCAATTTTAGATAAATAATTAAGCGAAGGTAAGTGCATTTACCTTATCTTTTATGCTCTTAATTGACTGCAATTATTTCTTATGTTTTAAAGTCTACACATAGATTAATAGCTAAACTGGATAGTAATCCGTTACAAGGCCCGAAATTAAAGTAAGTTTTGCTTTATATGTTTATCTTTTTTATTTAAGAATGCAATCGGAGCTCAATTTAATAAAAAAAACTCCTCCAGTGCAAGTACAGTGTTATGTTATGATTATTGTTTTATTGCACGACCTTGGAGCAGCCAGTTTCAACGCCCTTAAGTTTTTGCCGCTCGCCGAGAGATGGCGTTTTTGTACCGCGTAGTAACCGTAGTACATTGTCGACAACTGGTTTCGGTATCGTTTTTACACACCACTAATTGTCTTATTTAGTTAAGGGCGAGTAAATTATAAGTACTTAAAACATATTTGTGTTTTTTTAGATATAAATATTATAATATTACACGCAGCTGCACGTCATTATTATAGGTTATTTATAGATTTAATTATTGACATAAGCATTTTTCAATTTATACGCCGTTTGCGATATAAGCAATAAAAAAATTAATATGTTATCGGCATCATTAATGCATGTTGTAAGAATCGACTCGGCATTCGACTGGTGAGTCGATTCGTTAGTGTCGACGACGATCGATCCCCACTTCCGGCGGGTCACGGCCGGCGCACGCGCAGAGGTACAGATGGACTTGATTGCAGTTTAATATCTCGGACTACTGCAGCTATATTTTTAGTGGCTGCCAATAAAAAATATCGATAAAATTGCAGTTACAATGGCAAGTTTTAATGATAGATAATTGCAATAAGTGCCTACTGCCTAGCTAGTAGAAACGTAAAACACTTAGAGTAGCTAAAGACAGCTAAAGAATTAAGTAAAAGAAACGATTAAGTAATGCGATGTTGGGTCGGAACCGACATTGCGACAATCAGCCGCAAACGATTAATCGTAATTGTACCAATCGATTGAATCTGAAAATCGAACTGGCTGGAATCCGCGGCGGCGGCATCAAAGCCACAGACGCGCAATTTTGACAATTAAAAAGCTGCGCATCGCGAGCATTGTCTCTGCTCTTGTGTCCTTGGCAGGAATTTCAAATACAGAACGTTTTCTTTTTAAACGAACCGGTTTGATTTGTGCCCGTTTAACGTTTTTTTTACACATTTTATACAACCCTGTTTATGTAGCGTTTAATTTTTAATTTCTCCTTAACGATGCCGCGGCGAAGTGCGGTTTCGGCCAGTAGCGTCTTGGGTTGGGTTTCCTTCGAGATTTCTCGGTTTGAAATTCGAATTGTCGTTTGGTTCTACTCGTAAAATTAGAACTATAAGTCGTAATATCGAAATTTTTATGTTCGTATTTTAGAGTATGTGCCAAGTGGGCCCGGGGCGTATAAGTCACGTTTTAATAGGTCGTTAAATTTTAGGAGCTCATCGGCGACTCTATTTTGTTAAATCGATCTTAAAGAACTTGATATGTTTTTATGGGTTTTAATTAAAAAGTACGTTTTGTACGAAGTTATCTGTGGTCAGGTGACAGTATAATCGATTAAGAACGGAATGCTCCATATGAAATAGGAAATTTCTTTATTACGTTTAAAGCAGTACTAAAATAGTCACTCGCATAATTAAACCGTGTGTTTCAAAGTAATTTTAATGGTAAGTTAAACTCTGAAGGAAACTTAACACTTCGCAAATGAAATAAAAAATGGATTAAGTACGTCAGTTCGCGCTGATGGCTGCTATTTCGAAGTAAGTCACACACGTGGTCTAGAAGGCCTGTCACTTAATGTCGTACTCCGAGAAGAATTATAAACAATGATACATGTAAAATCATAAGCTATTAGTATTAAGTTTTATGCACATAAATCTGATGAAAGGTGTAACTCACTGGTTCATTAACAGCTTATTCACTGTAGCCTTGAGGAGGCCTAGATTTTATCTGACCGGTAATACAGATGATGGTATCGAATTCAATGAGGGCATCGCGAGACAAAAACCCGCTAGAGGATCACTAGTGTCGAGTAGAGAGGTCTATCCGTCAATTTCCACCAATCACAGGTCAGTAGCTTGTCTGTCATTGGTGGAGAATGACAGATAGAAACACTCGACACTCGCTATCCTAGCGGATTTCTGTAGCGGGTCAGAAGGTTCGAATGGCATCCACGGACCGGGAGACGAGCTGTCGGTAGGCCACCAACAAGATGGAGCGACGACCTGGTAAAGATCGCGGGACCGCGGTGGATGTGGAAAGCACAAGACCGGCCAGAGTGGAGAGCCGCGGGGCAGGCCTATGTCCAGCAGTGGACGTCTTTCGGCTGACATGTTCGCTGTTCGCATTGAGAAGTTTCGTGCGGAAACAATTTATGCGCCAAGACGCTCCCAAAACCGTTCGTTATTCAAAACACTATTACTATTTCTAAACTACCCATCAACCGCTTAACAAAACTAGAGCAAGTCCAAATCGCTTTGATAAATCCCTCATCACAATGCGAGTCGATGAATCGCTGAATCGAGCTCAATTGACTAACTATCGATTATTCAATCGAAACAGATTGATCGGCATTATCTGGCAATGGGCTGGCAATTGGATGAACTGGGCTGAGGTTGTGTGCTAATAATTGACGATAAATAACGTTGTAGTTGTAGCCATTGGCTAAGGGTAACACACGTCTAGATCCTTGAGGAAGGCCTATGCTTAGCCACTGCTGATATGATGATAGTCGTTGATATGATGATGATGGACGTTGTAAGATGTCCGCTACTGGCCTTCCCCGAGGATCAACAGTGATTGGTTTTTACCATATCGTCCGACCATCTTGAAGGAAGCCTATAATTTGGCGCATAGGTAACTATAAAAAAAAAAATGTTCTGCGACCTCCCAGGGTGATGCGATTGAGGATGCGACTATCATGTTGAAAAACGTTATAGTAAATAAAATAATAAAATTCAAACTTAATACAGTTTAGACAATGTCCTCTAATAGAGCAGCCTTTAAAAAGAAAACTGTTTGAAAGTTTCCAAAAACAAAAGAATTCCAACGAATGGAAAAAAGTCTCAAAATAAAATTCAAATTTAGAACACGTTCCAATCGCCAACTAGCGCAGTGGTCCGTTCTAATTAACTTTTTTAAACGCGGCAAGAATCAATAAGGCGCGTTCAATAAGAATTCGCAAATCGCGGGAACGTCTCACTCAGGGACAGCGGACGTGATCTGTTTGTGAAAAAAAAAAGCTTAAGTACCTCTTTAGTTACCTGAGGGGTGAGCTGTAAACACGGATCTGTGGCTCAAACTTTCCTATTGCCTTCGACTTTTTGTTCTCAACTCCGTGATTTCTTTCGACGAGCAATTTGTCGGTTGCCAGAATTATCGTTGTTTGATTTCGCAGAGTCTTCGACCTTTTTCAAATATGCAGCGTTTTCTTTTTAATTTTAATGGCATTTGCCGACGTACGTTATTATAATGTGCCAGTAATTAATTTCAATAACAGAATTGTTTCGAGCCGAAAAAGCCGACTTTAATAGTAGCATTAAAATTTTAAAATGCGCTTATTTTTGTTTTTCAAGCCGTTTTGGTATTTTGGCATTAAGAGTTCCAGTTTTCTTGGAGTTTGGGTATGGAGTGAAATTTTTGAATGTGACAAACGTACACTTTAAGATAATGTCAAATTCTGTGAAAAAAAAAAACAAGTTTTTAGCAAAATTTTAAGTTAAAATTCAAAACTGATCGTGTTACAATGTCTGAATGGATTATAGACAAGAAAGGAAAAAAAAGACGCATAATAAGGATTGACGTTCTGGTGATATAGAAGTTATTAATAATGCTAGACCATTGGTGGATCTTTGACGCAACAACTACCTGTTTTAAGCTCTTAAAAATATCACCTGCATTTTATTACTTCTTGTTAATGTACATTCCTTGTTTATAGATAATTTTAATTAATCGATTAGTTTATGAGACCACCGGGTAAGATTTCGTTACATGACGTTATTCGCCATAACTATCTAAAGTAAATATTTGTACTGAGTCGGACGCAAAACTAAAATTTGCGTAAAAATTGCACAAAAAATGCCACAGATTATGCCAACTGTCAGTATCTCAATGCTTTTACGTAATCATAATTGCGACGCCATTTTATTGTCTATGCCTAATTTAAATATCAAATTAAAAGTTAATTAAGAATTTCATAATTGTAGCAACTTTTATTGCTGGCTAGTTCATAAGAGCTCTATGCTTTCTAATTGTTATGAATTAAGATCGAATTAGCAATCAGAATTTGAAGCGCTCCTTTTCCAAACTCAAACTATAAAAAAATAAACTAAAATAACGCGTTCGATTCGCGACTTCCGACTTCCAATCCATCATTCCATTTTTAAATTCTGACGCACTGGCTGGATTGAACGATAAGAAAAAAACAAAATTCGTAGATACAGGCTGGTGTTTCTCAAGTGTCAGCTATCGGAAGATCAAAGTGATACATGTTACTTTATTACTGGGGGAGGTTGGGGTAGCTCTCGATATATTGACAAGTTTTGACACCCGTCCGCGGTAATAAATTTTACAATGCTCCCCCGCACCCTTTCGATACAGGATGTGCTTCGGAACTTACGGCGGGTAAAAGCTTTTTGTAGAAGGGTTTATTCAATTAGTATGACTTTACGAATTTCAAGTTTTGTAACTTGCAATGAATAGGAAATTGGTGATGATAATTTTATCCCTTAGTACCGTTTAAAGGAGCAATAATAATCTATTATCGTCGTGTAGTCTTAGTCGCACGCCTTAAAAAGTAAAGTAAACAGAACGTATCAGTTACATACAATGTTTTTACACTTTTATGTGGACTGTAAATAGAGTTACACCCTGTAGCGGATCACACACAGAGTCAATAAAACTGTTGGTTTCCCTTTCACACTATTATCCCATTCTTTTGATGTTTTTAAAACCCCGACGGGAACTAAATTGAGTGAGTGGAGTTTTGCTCGATACTTCCTTTTTAGACTTTTTACCGCACAAGGGCGTAAAGTAAATTTTAGCACTTAGGCTTCTACGTTAAGCATAGATGTAACATTGTATTTGCCATCATAAGCAGGTTATTTTAATAAGGCCGATGAGAGTTATATCTGGCTTTACAGATTAAAACACGCGTAAGTGCTACTAACAGTTGCTGAGACATACCGCTCTTTGAGATACGTCTTCAGTTTTTTTTTTTCTAAGTGCCGCAGCATACGAGACGAGGCAGACGGCAAAATTATAAATGTGAAAAATGTGCAATTGATACAAATTGCCTTTGCCATCATCGGAGCGCGAACAAAAAAGCACGCGTCTAAGGGGAGGCGATGGAAACAAATTAATAATTAATTTTCACGCCGAACCCGGAGCATTCGTTCGGCGGCCGTTTTGTTACCAAATTCAAAATTCATTCGTAGAAGTTTGAACATTTTGTCTCGTGTTGTGGTTTTTTTTTATGTTTTGTTACTGGCCACGGCCAGTCTCTTTCTATATCGATTGTCATTTGTTTCTGTGTATAAGGCAAAGGGGTTTGAGGTTGCGCGTTCGTGTTGTAAGTAATTCGTCTAAATGTTTTTTGCATTTGCTCAGTGAAAATGTTTGATTGTGTTTTTGTGAAATAGTCTGTTAATTTGTAGTGCACAAACTCTGTTTGTTGATGACAATGTATGTCAGATGACCCTCTACTATGAGTAGGTCGACATAGAACTTGGTCAAGGTTGCTGGGGGGCGATGGATGCAAGCGGCTCATGACAGAACCACCCTTATTAAAGATCGGTGGGGGGTGAGGGAGGCCTATGTCCAGTAGGCCGCGCACGAGTTTTCCAATCCTGCGTAACGTTACGTTATCCTATCGAAATCGAGAAACCTCGTACTAAATTTTAGTTCCAAATACGCTCAGGGCAGGTTCCAAACGTCATACAAATTTCTCGACAACTTTACTACTCGATTACGTTACGCAGGATTCGAAAACTCGTGCTCGGCCTTCTGCAGTGGACGTCCAGTGATGAAGATGATGAATGTCTGTTTAGATTCGTGGCATTTCTGGCGATGGAGTAGTTTCCTGGTCACGGGCAGCTTAAAACGCACGTTATTATAAGTCAATACATATATTACATGGAACGATTATTCGAGCACTAAAATATAAGATTTATGCGTCTTAGGATAATTTTCTAACTCCCAACCCAACAATGCGGGTTTCGACATCAAAACTTAACTACGACACTAATTTTAATTTATGGTATTTGAATTATTTTATCTTTCATAAATGTTCAATTGAATAACGCTGGACGGTACTTCATTAGGACATATATTTGTATTCTGTGATTAAAATATGTTAAAGCCATTTTATGTTCGGTTAAGTAATTTCGTAAGAACAAATACGGCCTAGGGCTTTTTCATTTTCTTTAAATCGAAACCTTATGTCCTGCCTGTAGTTTTTTTACTGGCTGTACTAACATGCCAAAGAATTAACGAGCCCCTTAAAAAAATATTTACGCATGAGTATGACATGTAAAATTCAGGTAGCTTGCGCCAGAGGGCTCTGCCTTTTTATTTTTACTTGTATTATAATAATTTGCTACAAATGCATAAAATCGTAACAAGCCAATTAAAATTCGTGGTATCGATTAAACTCGAACCATAAAAAAGTATCATAATCCTTCGACTCGTAAAGTTATTAACAAAACTGACCGCGATCCTTATGGACCGATGACATTAATAAAACCATTTTATTCCTCTATAAATAACAATAAAAACTACATAAAATAGCTTAAGTTTCTGTGATCAATAGGCAATATCAACGATTTTACAACCGTTTTACGATCCCGTAATGGGAAGCCGAAAAGCCTAATTTGACTTCATTAAGTGCTCGGAAAACAATAAAATTATATTTTATTGGTTTTCGTTTAAAAATCACCCTCTATGTCCGTGAGATACCCGCCGCGCTAAATCACGGTCATACGACAAATCTGACTTTGTTGTTCTTATTTTGGTTCATTTTTGATTATAAGACGCGCGTTCGAACACAAAAGGACGTAACCCAACCTTATTTAACCCCCAAAAATCAATTTTATCGACGACTATCATGAACCAAATTGGAATGAATGCGTATTTAAAATTAATGCTTTATATTTTTAAATGCGCGAAATGTTTAAAAACTACAAACTTAACCAAAACAGTCAAAAGTGGCGCTGTCGTCGCTCTCTACGTATAAAACAGTTTGAGACTATTTAGTTCCATATTTCACCACCAGCACAAAAATATTGTACAACACATCCCTTTACGTTTTCAAATCAATCCTTTCACACTTCGAACAAACGGCCGCGACGTCTGATTTCCGTTCTTAATTCAAATTTTTCTTTTTCATTAATTTCAATAGAGCCAGTAACTCGAAACCGAATTGTCGATAGGTTCATTCGATAAGTGATTGTTTGAAACGGATATCGCTTATTTATTATCGATTGGGACAATAGACTAATCGTTATTCTATATCGTATTGATAAATTAGGACCAACTAATTTATTATTCGTACACATTTTCATTTTAATAATTTACAATGCGTGTGAATGTGAACGTCTTGACAAATTCAGCCAAACCAATAACAGTGGCGCCACTGTCTATTACTTCTTTCAAAAATAGTATGCAACAGTCTAGTTCCTAATTTCACCACCGGCAGATTACTTTGTTTTCATCTTTACGAAGTATTCTATCTACTATTCCCATAACATTACAAAAGCGTGGGGCGTATTCTCAAATCGTTCGAAACAAAGTTCAAGTAAAGAACATGCATGCTTCCGAACTGGTGAGAGCGATCTAAACATTGTACTGGGAATACCAACTTAGTTTTACGCTGGTGAAATACAGCTCAAACCAATTCGGACTCTAAAGCTGTACGCATCAGTGTCTTGGAATTTTGTGGGAGAGGCAGGTGTATGATGGGAAATGCGGTGGCAATTCTACAAGGAAAATGTCATTCGACATGTTGTTTGACTGATTGCTATCGATGCAATCGTAGGGTTGGCAAACGTGACTGTGCTTGGGAAATAATTTTGTTGCTTTTTGATTTGAATCAAAGTAAACAATTACTGGTTTTGATGCAATTTTGTTGTAGTTGGCTTAACCCAACGGTCATACTAACAGAAAGGTCAGGAGTTGTGTTTAGAAGTTTATTAAAATTTAATTTTCGAAATTCACTACAAGTTTTTTCAGCTTAGGTAAACGTTACATAAATTGTATTAAGTACAAATGCTAAGTCATTACAATTCAAGATATACAGAGAAATGCGTCATTACATAAAACGAGAGTATTGTACGTTATAAATATACCGAGTTATTTTGAAAAGAATGCGCGTTAAAAATAGTTCGCATAGAGTTTATGAAGTCGTCAAAAGTGTTTTATATTTTTAATTGACTTACTAGTTAATTTGTACATTCGAAGAAGCAGAGCTAACTTTTCGTCACCTTGTAACCCCTTCCCAAGCGTTACAAAAAATACTTAAAGATAACGACAAATATTATTGAACACCAAAATAACTAACAAAACAGGTTAAAGGTAAATAACAGAATATAGACGGCAGTGATAGGTGGCCTTAGCGCTACAGGTCGATCTCTTCCAAGCAACCACATTGAAATGAAGACAGGAACAGATCGACGCATTGTGCAATTTTTTTAAGTTATCATTTAAAGCTTTTTTGTAAATATTAGATATGCACGTTTATGAAAAATCAAGCCAACATTCGTACTAGATTTACACCACATATGAACCGTTTACAAGAAAAAACATAATTGAACTAAAAAAAGAAATGTCTGTCAGTACAACAAACAGTGGCAACACTAAACGGTTGCGACGCGTTTTTGCTATCGCTACTGTGGGAGCGGGAGCCATTGTTCGCGAGATAGCATCCGGACTGCTCGCACAATGAAAGAAAATGTCACCTGGAGTGAAATGACCTAATGGGCTAGAAAAATAGCTTCGAAATTGCGAATAAAATCATTAGTTATTTACTTATATAAAGTGACGCAAGAAATCGCTATGATATCACGATCTTTTAAGACATGTTCTCTTGTGTCTGAGAACATGTACATACGTAAGTATACAGTCATAAGTACACGTGAAATAAAAAGTCTAGGTACAAAATAATACAACGAAATTTTGTATTTGTCAATTATGTTACAATTTATTTCCGTTATTTACCTGAAAATATCGCACACGTCACACTTAATAATATTCCCCTTAGTAAAATCAAATCTATTCCATTTTCAAATCATTTAAAGAACCGATCCACAATTCGCATTGACGTGCCCAGCAGCCGTTCGAATATCGAAAACATTTCAAATTTAGAACCACCTCTTTCATAAGACACAACTAGAATCGAAAACAGCGATTAGTTTAAGTGTCGCCGTTCGAACTTTAAAAATATGTCGCCCGTTCAGTTTTAAATTTAGAAGAATGCGTTCCATTCCGTTCGCTTTACGATGTTCGTCAGTTAATGATGGTTGTGAAACGGAATCGGAAAATGCACGGTTATAATTGTGATTTAGAAGTTAGTTTTGAAACTCTAGTCTAGTGTAATATAAGGCAAAGGACTGACTTGAATTAATAAGAGTCTTGACAAGCGTAGGGACAATGAGAAACGAAGTCGTAAGGGTAAGAATGAGGTTTTTATGAAATGGGATCCGATGACAAAATGTACCCAAAATAAAATCTTGGAAGTACGTGTAAGGTCAAATGTCCCTGTCCTCGACACTGTACCAATAGTTGGCACCTTTCAATCTTAAAACGTAGCAATAAAGGTAATTGAGACGTTTACCTTATCTACCTACTGTTTCCAAAAGGCACCATTCAAATTTGGCATGATCAAATCTTTCTCCTTGCAAGAGTTTTGACTTCATTTCATTTTCATTGAAAATTACATTTTATTCATAAACTAAAGCTTGTGTTAAATAAAAAAAAATATAATAACAATAGACAGGTAAGCTTAGTGAAATAAACGGATCACTCACGGCAGTTTCGTGTTAAGAATAGTTAAGCTTTACCTCAAAATGTAGGTGCGGTGCGATCATTTAAATGTTGGATAATAACAACTCCTATGGGAAAGCTGAACCTATGGTTGAGGTTTATCGAGCAAAACGAGATATTATTGTTATTAGTTTATTAGTTGAGATAGCTAAGACTTTGGATCCCGACCTGTCAAACCATCGAGTTTGTATTAAGTTATCATTGTCAAGAAATATACTTGGTAGAGCATTTGTGACAATGAAAATGCCCAGCGTTGGGACTGGCAAAGTTTTTAGAAGGATTTGCCGAGGATAGTATAAATAAGGCCAAGAAGGAAATAAAGCAGCCTTTCTTTATATAAATACTTTCTTCAGTGATTGGGGCTATGCGTTGTAGCACATGACACGGACTGTCAAGGACCCGGGTTCGATCCCCGGGAAAGACATTTTAAATTGTCTATTGGGAAATGCATCGTGAGTCTTCCACGCAGACTGTCGCGAACAAAACATAATATATTACCTCATGCTGTCATGAAAAGAGAATGAAAAATATTCCGAGATGTCGCAACAGAACTCGTGACACCATACCGAATACATGACTAAATATCAGAATGCAGGAATAAACGTCTTCAAAACTGAAATGAACAATGAAAATCAGGCCATCGAGCAAAAAACCGTGTATCCATCAACAAGAGTTACCGAGAATCAACGGTTTCGAAAACAATAAATACATTCACGATTCCAAATTTCGAAAATAGAAACAATCGGAACGCTTTCGAAATCCGTTCCCCAACGGTTACAAGTAGGGTTACCAGATGGAAAATTTAAAAGTCCGGAGAAAAAGCCCGGTTTTCATTTAAAAAGCCTGAGATTTTTCAAATTTGTCGCAATCGTAATTTTGTGGCAAAAAAGTTTAAAAAAGGGTGGGGGGTTCGACTTGTACCATTGCAATAACTAGACTAAACTGCGCTACGTGTTGAGCAAGCGGAAGTCGGAATCGGATACGAGCGAGTAGGATAAAGAAGGCTGTACTTATTTTGTTTTAGTAATAAAAAATCTACGCTATTTTATTGAGAATCCTGAACCCTGAGATTTCCTAAGATTCCCAAAAGCCGGCCGCAATCCTGAGAATAGGATAAAAAAACCCGAGATCTCCGGTCAAATCCTGAGATATGGTAACCCTAGTTACAAGTGGAATTATTAATTTTCTAACGAAAATACGCTTGTTCCATTGACACTCACCCACTTGGCACGCTTGCGTTTTAAAAACGCTTAGCGGAAGCGGCGTGTAAACAACTTTTGAAATTCGCGCCTAAATAACGTCGTCTATGGATATAAATAAAGAAAAAGTTAAACCGAATACTCACTGGCCAGCTGACTGATACTGCGTCTGGACGTATCTTATTTAAAAAATGGTTTTATATGACCTTTTCCTTTCTATTTACCAGGTAGCTGCTGCTGGCAACTTTGGCAGCGTCCCGCGGGTATTCTCCACTATCCCGGGATAAACAGTGGGCTATGATAATCAGGGATAATATAGCTTTTCCATTAGCAAAAGGATTTTTTTTAATCAGTTTTGTTTCCAAGACAAACAAACAATTTCTTTACTCTTTATTATGTTAGTAAGTATAGGTTATATTTAATAAGTATAGATAAACAAATAATTAGGTATTATTAGATGTAGGTGTAATGTATTATTTATCGGATTTTCTTTTAGTCTAGTCTTTCAATTACAGGTATTGATGGTGTTTGCAATTGAAAGGGTCTTTTCCCTTTACCCCCGAATAAAAGAAACAACAACAGCCAGTTCTAAAATCACAAAAAAACAAAAAATAGTCGCTCTAATTTTAAAATCCGACGATATCCCCCTCGCGGTTCGATGGCGTTCGATTTTCGAACGTTCGGAAATAGCGCGCGACAGCTGAGAGACGACACCGGACCGCCTCTTTTATTACCTCCTTCGTGTTTATGAGCACTTTATGAGTTTTTATAGATTTTTTTTTCAATCCGACGAATGTCACTCGCTCTGATCACTTTCCTATTTATAACGTCCGCGTTTCGTTTGATTTAACAACGTCACGTTTTTCATGATTGCGATATCGTGGATTCTGTGCATTCCGATATTTTTATTTTTATGTTACACACTGTTTCTTATTGCGAACAAGGTTTTACGAGCGACCGCTATGCTATGAGCACTTTATTGCTGTGGGTTTGTCGCTGTGCATTTTAGTGACATAAACGGATCACTCACGACACAAGTCGGGTATAGCTCGACGAATCACTAATCTATAAATCGGCTACAACATCTACATTTCGCTAGAAACGTAATTAAATTAAGTTGGTAGTGACAAGCGGGTGGCTAAAACCATTTAGTTAATTATAACATTTTGCTTAGTTCAGACTAGAATGTCGGCATTGAGACACCAAAGCGCTTGTCATAAATCCCAACAACTTATTTTAAACTGGTACTCGGTAATTAATTCTGAATACATCTGTAACCGTCGTTTACCGTAATATAATCGTTAATCTCCGCCGCCATTAGCGATGCATCGGTATCGATCGGTATTAATCGGTAGCGATCGATAATTAATCGGTATTAATCTTTAATTAATCGGTAAGTCCAGAGAGTGGAATGTTCGGCGCCGACGCGCGACCGTTTGTTTCGAATTCCGAATTCGAATTTGAAAAATTGCGTCTTTCTATATCTGATGTTCGATTTTCGAATCAGCGGGCGGTTTAAAGTTTTAATTGTGATTTATTTTTTAAACATCGAACGTCAACTTTCTTTAAACAATTCAAATTTAGAAATCAACTTATAGGATACAGGCTGTGTTTTTAATCGCGTTTTTTGTCATGATCGAAAAAGTCATAATCTCTTTAGAACTTTTGACCTTTTGCTATAAAAGGTATCTTTTTCATTATTTCTTGTACGAAAAGTAAAACAATTCGATAGGAACGTAACGATTCATCATCATTAGCCGATGTATCGAAAGATCGCGTGTTCGCCCGCGGCAGGAAAAAAACTTCTGACTCAGCACTAGCTTACGAGTACAAAAATGTATTATTATAAAATATTGTAAGTATAACAAGTCAACGGGAAAGTAGAATTGTGACTGGCAGATATTTTATGGCAGGACTTCGTTATGCCAGTAAATATTACCCGTAATTTAATTATATTCTATCAATTATTATGTACTTACTTGATGAACAGGCTGTCAAATATAGCAACAGAACAATCTTCAACTTTAATTGTAGAGTCAAAAATGATAAAACTGTCAGTACATGGAGGACTAGCATAAATACGTTATATTATATTTTTCGTAGTGAGTACCTTTTTTTATCAAGAATTTGATTGCGGAGGACGAAGAAATAAACAAGTTACCGTAACTACTAACCTATGACCTATGTATGCATTTTAAATCAATCAATGTACTTAGAGATATAATTACAGTATCATCCGGTCCAACTGTGTATTAATATTCAGTAAGCTTGCAAAATCTTACTGGTCTCACTTTTATTCCTTAATTAATTCCGATTGCATATTACTAATTAAATATTATTAAAATATTCAACTGCAGAGATTTCAACGCATTAGCATAATCTGAAGTCGTGTGCAGCCAATTCTATGCAATAACTATCTCGCTCTCACTACAGGGCACTTGTATAAGTTGGAAAGGAATACAACAAATGAAAATTGAATTTTGAGAGCGCAAGGAAACGATGTTCCGTTTCGATCGTTTTAATTCAATTTTCAAAATGGGACGTTACGTTTTAGAAATTGGAGTTCGAAATTTAAAACGTGTAATGTGCGATGGTTGTGTTTTGTTTCTTGAGTAATAAAGCTTGCTATTTGCTATTAAGATTATGGTGGCTGTTATTTTAAATATAGATTATTGATGGCTCTGTAGAGGTTTAAACTTAGTCTCATTGCAAGCTATAGTTGTGTACACTCTCAAACTCAAGACTTAAGATAGTGAGGTACAAATTCGATGTAAATATTATTAATTACGATTTCATAACGTAACTAATTTATTTTGTTATAAGTATTCTACAATAATAACAAATCAAATTAAATAAATAGCTCAAACAAATCGTAATAATCGATTTAATCATAAAACCACCATAGAACCGACATCTGTCAAAAAACTACCTCATCAACTCGAATAAAAAACCATAATCGATTGTTTCGAGTCGATTATCGTTAAGCGTCGATTACGTTAAACCGTAACGACACGCTCGGGCAAGCGGTATACTTGAACTTTAATTTAACTACAAGGTTTAACTTTAACCACATTATCTACTCACGACTTAAACCCCTGGTGCGACAAGACTTAATGTCGTACTCAGATACCTTCAATAGATACTTTTTGAATTTCTCATTTTTGTTAAGGAAATAATATCTAAAAAAAAAACGTATTAAAAATATTAATTGGCAATCTCTCAGTACGACTATGAGTTAGATTTCCTCTTTTTACGTTCAATAAAATATGTAAGGAAACGATAGAAATAAACCTTAGAAATTGCTATCGCAACCTGGTTAATCAAGTTTTTCCAACTAGAAAATATTTTATACCTTTTCTTACTGCTATAAATTAGAAGAAAACATAAGAACTATGCTTGTTAGCACTCAGTGAAAGTTGTTAGAAGCGTGGAAAGGTCCAAGAAAACAATAGCTCTAAGGCGATTACGCATACGACCGTAGGTAAGTACAGACTCTGTATTCTTAGAAGAAGACGAAAAGTCGCAACCATACAATATAATCGATATATAATAAACACGAGGCTAGATTGAGTCGATTCCCACCGCCCGAGGCGCTCGCCTAATAACCGTCAATGATCGTCCGATTGTGAAAAATATCATTAAAAAACCATCAGCATCATTTGAATGCCTCACGGATCCTCAGCCACAATCGATTCTTTATTCTTTTATTTTTATTAACCAAATTATCGAGACGTCGTCAAGGTATAACGACTACTCGCGATACGCGGAATTTAAGAGACGCTCCGAAATCCGAATCGAATACGGAATCGATTTGAGTAACGATCCGACTAGACGATCGATAGGTTACGCCTACTTGCCGGTAGGAGGGGCGCAAATCGAATTAGTGAGCATCGATTAACGGGCGTATCGACAAAAAACACGATTAGCCCCGAAAATCGACAGCCGAAAAAACCTAATGGCGGTTTTTGTTCGAAATTCGAAGATTTGAATTCGTAATTTCGACCGCAAGGCGTTCGAATCATTTGTCAGTGACAATTTTTTGGTTGCAATCGATTTTTAAATACAGACTGCGAGTTTTTGCTTGGCTCGTTTGTGCGGTAAAATTCCGCATTTACGGCCACGGCGGTGTTTTGCGCTTTTTGTTCTATAATAAGATAATTACAGCGGATTATTCTCCAAAGAAACTTGCCTATACACAAAAGTAATAAATAAGTTGCATCAATAAGTACGCGCTTGATTACATTTTTAACGGAACCTGCTTTACGCATTCTAAATCGCAAGTCTTCCAGAAAGTATTAAAAAGTAATCTATTCAATAAATTTGCTTAGAAATTATATTTGCAGTTACAAACGTCGTGAATCACTTAAAAGAAACCTAGGGAAAAAACCGAGAAGCAAAAGTAATTTTCGGTATTCCAAGCCCTACACGGCATAGTGCTTACGGATCGTTAAACTTAAATATAACCATCATTGCAACATCATATTTGCAACAATTTCATAAGCACGTACCAGCTACTGGCCTGCAAAGCCATAAATTTAAAAAAAGGATGAACGACCTTGCGTCTATCCGAATTGATACGGCATGGGAAAGCGCGCGGTTTTTTGTTTTGCCCAGGACACATTCTTCGTTACGTCAAGGCTGTGGGAACCGATCGCATTCCCGGACTTAGGGAAATGCGGATCGCCGATCAGATCACATTCTAATTAAGAAATTTACATCGAAATCGAAATAATTCATTTGTAAAAATAAAATCCACCTGTATATTGTTTTCTTTTTTTAATACACCGGCAACGATCGAAATTTAACGACGTTCGAAAATCGTATTTCAAAATTGATTTCGCTGATTAGGTATTCGACAGTCGAAACTGAAGTCACCTGTCGATTCTCGTTCGATTTTACGAACTATAAAGCTTGCCATTCTCGACTATTGGCCCGCTTTTATAGTTGATAATTGTTAGTTTTATTAAGAGGTTCCTTTGAAAAGCCCTTAGCGGTTGTTAAGTATAGTTTTAAACGTGCCTCGAGATGGGTGGCTAATGGTCCATTTATGGCTATTGGTTTTGATAGAAAACTATATAAAGTTTTACTGTCACATGGATTTAATAAGGATGATGGAATACGGTAATTGAAAATGTAATTGATTCGTAGACGTACAATTACGCTTTAAGTATATAATTTTAAACGCTGGCGCATGAATGTATAAATTGATAAATAAGATTGGCTCTCTTTTATTTATTTTCTTTCTCAAATTAATCAGTATTAAATGTAAGACTTCCTTCTTGTTTAAAACTGATACTGATTTCTACACAAATATTTAGTTACCAATAAAAAATTTTTTGACTGCATGCCTCATTTTGTTTTTATTTTTTTTATACGTCCATGGAAAGCTTTATAAAAATTAGCTCCGATAACTACAATTCGTGGCACGGCGTATGTAAATTCGAATTCTGAATTACCTTTTTAATCAATGTTCTTACTGGCCAGTACACAATACTATCGGCGCGCATTCATGCAGTATCTGTGGACGCATCGGGCTCCTTGGATGAATATTTATTCCGCATGGCAACTTTAATCCCTATTGTTCATATTTTACTCGGGCAATATCGGGGAATACGTGAATTTAGAATGTGACGTTGGCGGGATACCGAATGCGGCTGTGTTTTGTTTTTCGCCGAGACATTGTAATGAGAATGAGTATTGCTATTATGGATAGTGTGGGCTTCGTTTTAATCGTAAGTCTGATAATACATACGGCTTTGTGATCCTACTATTAAGTTTAAGTTGTATTTCTAGAACTCGGCGAGTTGTGTGGGCAGCAAATCCACTTTAGCGACCTGTATGGTGAATGCTACTGGTATTGCTGACATCGATGGGAAAAATACTTAACGTGCTACCACTCACGTGCAAAACAGCTGTGTACAAACGACATGTAAGTTCTTTGTTACATCGTATCGTGCTTGTGTGTTTCCACGCACTTTAAATACATACCTAATAATCCTTAATCATCAATGCTAATCGATACGAGATTGAATTTGCGTCGCGCAATTACCCTGTGACACTGCGCTGACAGCAATCAGTGTCAACTGTCATGGCATAGATCACCAGTCATTAGTCGATAATGTCGCCCATTGTAAAGCTAATTGTGACAAAAACTTGTTTACAACGTTTTTTATCTGTGGCGCGGTTCCGTATTGTAAGGAATTCAGTGACAAAATGATTATTCTTTTTTTTTTAATAAATGCCAAAAGTAAAGTATCAATACTTTTTTACCCGCTAAGAATGGCTTGGTCTACATAATGAAAGCAAGACGAATAAATAAAGGCAATTTTTTTTATTTGAAAATTTGTCGATAGATGTTTTTTTTTCGATTAAAAATGCACTAGACTTTGATAAGCCGGTGCTGTTAGAGGTGGAATCGATTCATAAAGAATTAAAAAAAAAACTGACATCCTTTTAAATTTCGCAATTTCCAGTTGCACTCAGATACAACAGTATTAAACAGATACAGATCTCAATTGAATAATGTCGTAACGCCAGCGATTAGAACTGATATTAGCATCTGAACAATAGTAGGATAAAACCGCATGATAATTGTATAGAACAAACAGATATGAGAGACACACCTACACATTTGACGACTGCAGACACGATATGCAAATGACATTTCACTACATGTCACAACCCATAAAAAAAAAACACCTTTTACAAGAAAGTACGTAGTTCTTCCATGAGAATTAATACGAAAAGAGTCGGGCTAAACTCGACTTGTACACGTGACAGATCCGTTTATTTCACTAAAAAAGACTTTTAAAAAAACACTGAAAAATATTGACACTGGCATGAAATAAAAAATACCAAATGAAATCCCATTATTTCGTCGAATCGATTAAGAGTCCTTGCGCGGTTTTCGAAGTTCGAAACCAACTGACATTTCTAAACAAAGCGAACCCTACACGTAACGTGTAATGTAACGTTGACGTCGATCAGATATTAGCATACGAAACAATAGTTAGTTAAACAATAGATATAATTGAGGTGGTATCGGCCGTTGGAAATCGTTCGGCAATTTCCAGGGGTTAATTGTGGGTAATGTGGAATTGCTAAATTGATTTTGTATCTCTTGATACGATAGTCTTTGGCTTGTAATTGGTGACCCTGTCGTTCGTGGTCTGATTGAATTGGCTGTACTGTACATACCACACTTAACAGTATTCGATTAAAGGGAAAACTTTGGGTGTCCGAGACTTACGAAGGTTAGCAAAATGGAGTCACTAGGCAAAGTTTTCGCCAGCAAAACGAGTTTTGAATTAAATTCTTTTTATTCATTCATGAACTGTAAAGTTGTTATGTAAACTTATGGACGACTCAGGTCCCTAAATTTCACTGATTCTTGTTTTTCCCACAAAAGGCAAACATATATATTGTTATAGCGAAGTGGCGAAGTTATTGAAGTTTTTTTGTGTTCAACTTTTTGGAGTGTAAACAATGAAATTAGTATACAGTTGACTTTTAGGCAGTTTGAAGAGGAAGTCTAGAAAATTGAGAATTGTAGAAAAACTTTGTTTTTTTTTTGCTTTTCTTTCATACGGATCAGCTTCGTCAACTCTGCCCACAGACACACGAGTGATTGTAGATAGTGATGCATGGTGTCTATCTGGCTTTCATTTCCGTGCCAGCACACAACCGTGTGAGCATCATTGTTTTGCGAATGTGATCAGAACAGCCCTTATGCTAGTGCATCTCCCTTCCTAATCATCAACATCAAACTTAAGAGTTACACTCTTGTCGGTGTCGGTGGAGTTTCTTCCAATCATCTCTCCTACAAGCCAGCTCCTTGATTTCGTTCCTAATATAGTAATTAAAAGAAAATAGGGGCCACTAAGTGTATTTTGATAGTGAAGAATATATTAAGTGAAACAATTGACTACTTAACTAGGCACTTAAATGATTATTAGGCTTAATAAGAACAAAAGCCTCGTATTACTGTTAATTTAAAAAATGTGTAAGAATTACTGTTTGACATAATTTTAACGTAACGATCAAAATACTTAGTGGATCCTATTTTGGCACTAGTTAAAAAAATAAATTTTCAACCACACGATCTTTCAGATAAGAATGAAGTGTCCATCACTGTTGCCTGTCAGCTTCAAGTGACCAACACTGGCGTCAGAAAAACCGAACTAGGATTCATATATTTCCTGTCACCCTGATCTTGGGTCCTTCCTTACAATACAATACAAATATTCTTTAATTTAAGCATCCCCAGTAGGTCTAGCACAACTCACAGTGCGACTTCTATCTCGCGCGAGAACATCTGCCCGTCCTTTCCTGTCACTCAGAATGCAACGGGACGGGTATTATAATCTCGCGGGACAAACAAAGTCGCGGCCGGTCGTGCTAGCTCTACAAGGCATTCGTGAATCGCAAGAGCTCAAGTTACCTGTTGCCAGAACTGTGCGAGTAGATATATCCTCTCCTTCTTGAAGAGCCAGTCCATGGAGTGCATAGCTTGCACCTCCGCCTCGGGAGCGGGCAGGCTCGCGGCGCCCGTTGGGTGCATCCGGACGACGGATCACCCCAAAGTCCGGCACATGGCAAGCGGTCTCGCGAAACGGCAATCGATATCGCGCGCCCTTTTGTTCCTTACTGTGCACCCCTGAAACAGAGAGAGGGGCTGTATCGATGCCATTGTTGCGATCGCCAGACAACAGGGCCACTTGTTCGTGTCGGAACTAATTTGGTTACGACGGATTGACAGGTTCGTGAAAAATCGACGGGCACGATTGATTCTGCTTTCGCGTGTGGATTTCCTTTTCGGTTTTTTGTGTTTTGGGTTCAGGCTTAATGTGTACGAAAGGTCGGGCTACTGTGTCGGCTTAGTACCGCTGATCGTCTTTTCAGAAGAAACGGGTGCCCTTGGACATAACAATAAATATTGCTTGATTATCTAAGTTAAGAAATCGTCAGCGTTTTTCCATTTACATTATACAGCTGTTTTAGAACTTAATCGCATTTACTAGGGCTCTAAATTTACAGTTAATATTAAAAGTAAAATGGTGATTACTGTTTATACTACGTCATGGACTTTGGGTCTAGTACAAAATTCACGAAAAGTGTGTCCCAGTACAACACGGCATTTTTCGATGACCACCATACGTCATAGCGCTGTCGTTCGACCAAACTAAGACTGACTGACGCGAGATTACTGGTCTTTCTTGCAAGTTAATGGTCTTCTGGTTTGGACGTTTTCAAGCGGTAACCTGAAGTCCATGGTGTTGGTAAGTCAATGGTCTACTAAGTGTATGAACTAGCATATCATCAACGTACACGCCTGCATTCAAATCAATACCGGCTGACACTAAACTATTCCCAACTAGGGTCAAGAATCGTGATTGCGATAGGCATCGGGGCTGATACAAACGATTATTAGCCTACAACAGTCGCATGTAGCCGAAACACCTAAAAACTAACTTATCGCCACCTAAACAAAGAGCCGTAAACCGCGACTTGTAAATTTGAAACCGCTGTCTGAGGCATAGGAGAAAGCGGGAGCGATTAGCGGGGCTTACGACCCGGAGACGACTGTGCGCCATCGGCGGCGCGGCAAGCGTTTTCTGTGATCATTGCGGTTGCTGCTTGTTATCCACTGAGCGGCGAGCGTCTAGGCCGCGCAATGAACAGAGAAAACGCGCGCATAGTCGTGGCCGGGCCGTTAAAATATTGAGGATTTTGTAAGTGATGTCCGTATGCACGTTATCAGGTCACTTTGCTTACATTGTTCAGTGAAATAATTATAAGCCGACAGTTTGTGTGCAGGTTGCAGTGTCTGTGATCAAAAAATTAAGAACTCTGAACTGTCTGTGATCAAAAAGTCACTTAATCATTAGTTTAATATCGACATGTTTATGAAGTTTTATATGCTACTCTGCAATATTTAAACCTAAAAAATTCAACATTTTAACCAGCGCTTTAAAGCAATAAAAATTAGGACCTTCCTGACTATTACACAGTTCTCAGTAAATCTTAAAAAACGAATCATAGGGATCGAGAAAATAAAACGAGCCAAAATATTAGGGCTGGCAATACATCTGTGATTCCCCTCGTGTTGCAGGTGTTCATGGGCGGCGGTGATTGCTTTACATCAGGTGACCCGCCTGCTCGTTTATCCCCCCCCCCCTTATATAAAAAAAATCGAGACCCCGAAAACGCTGACTTTCCATCCCTTACACCTGTAAGGCGGCTAGGGTTGAACCTGTGAATTACTGGCGTGTCAATCAATAAACATGATAAGTGCGGGACTTTCGTGCGGCGATATGCAAACAGGATTACACGGCCGCACGGAACGCAATCGATTCGCGCCATCGATTCATTAATCGAGCTAGTTTGGTTTTAATTACGAGTTCGGATTCGATTTTTTTTAGTGGCCAGTGCTTTTATGGAATCTGAGCTGGATTAGGTTTTGTTAGTGGCCAGTGTTTTTTGAGCTTGCAACTTTGAAAGGTTCGTCGATTCGGTTCGTGATTTTGTTTGTTTTACGATTTGAATTTCGAAGACGGGCGTAAGTTTTTTTATGTTGCCAGTTTTATGTTAGTGAATTTTTAGCAATGTTTCAGAAGTAAAATGGGAAAATTGACGCAAAGCTTTTGTAAGTAAGACACTTACGTCTTATTACGATAAGACCAAGGTTGCGTCTAAGGTGTGGAAGTTAATTCAATTTCCCCTTAAATACCTGAAAATCCTTGACGTCCATGAGTCATACAGACAGAAACACCCACTTCAAGCCAGTCAACAACAGTTTGATATTAGTTAATATTCATTAGGGGCGATAAGGGCTCGACGTATTAGTGCAATGACTTCAGTTATGTTGGTATGTATTTTTTTAATACAAATATTTTTTTCTGTCAGAAAAAAAAACTAAATCTCGGTTTTTTGTTTCGAAGTTCCTATGGAATAACGGTTGAAGCGATTTTAATGACAGCTAAGAACCACCACGGTTCATAGAAAAATCACGTCCAAATCTGAATAATCATGTAACTGCCCCAGAAAGACGCACAAAAATTCACAAACTCACTAACTTACAGAAAAAGTAATTTTATATTTAATTAATGGACCAATCGGATAGGGAGCTACGATGTCACAGACAGACACAGATACACGGATAAACACTATAAACTTATAATGATCATACCCCTCTTTTTGCGTTGGAAAGTTAAAAACAAGTCTACACTATCACTAAAACTTCACACTGGTCTTACGCGTTAGATCGATCGAAAAAACTTTATGTTCTATAAAAAAAAAGACTTCATAAATTACCGAAAAATTCAAGATAAGGGGCGACTTGAAAATCGAACGCATACCTTTTGCGGTTG
Source organism: Clepsis dumicolana (assembly GCA_963691665.1). Taxonomy (NCBI): domain Eukaryota; kingdom Metazoa; phylum Arthropoda; class Insecta; order Lepidoptera; family Tortricidae; genus Clepsis; species Clepsis dumicolana. The sequence continues at coordinate 1,256,688 of OY829525.1, forward strand.
CTGTACGAACGGGGAATTTTAAACTCAACGGCAATAGTTTTAAGGATGTCATTGTTCGTTGTCAATACACCTTATCGACAGATCTACGGAAGTCGCGTGAGCCAACCTCTATTAGCCGAAGGGGCCCCCTTAACAACTCTATTTTTCAGCGAAGTAAAATTTGGTCAAAAATAAATCGTATAAATTACAAGTGTATTAGAATTGTAAATTTGTCGTGTCGAGTAGCTCACTTAGACTCTGCCATTAATTTTAAACATTCGAAACTGTTATTGTTCTACTTAATTAACGACAAGACATTTGGTTAACGACTCGGCGTAGAATCTCACAAAATCAGTAAAATTTAATCAACTGCCGACTTCTGACATCACTAATGAGCAAACTAATTCAGATTTATCGATTCGTTGTATCGATAAACGCTGACAATAAAATTCTAAGACAGGTGCTCGACAATAACCTAAAGAACATGCCGCAAACAATTTTATAACCATAATAAATATAACGAAACCCCACCGAACCCTCACACGGCGAAACTTTTTAAGCACACCGAAGAAAACATAAAACAAACATAACTTTGCATTTAATAACGCAATCCCCAACCCCTATAACAACGACGTAAAGATTACAACAGAATGAGTTTCAATTTGAGAATGGGAAGTATAAATTTGCGCGATACAGTCAATACGAACAGTAAAATCTATCGTGCATCGAAGGAACGTTCGTGACACAAACTTTGCTAGTTTCCTTCCAATCGATGCCTTTTAGTTCTTTTTATGGCTTCAAAACTAATTATTTATACACAATCAAGATCGCTAAAACGTTGCCAGAGTCGAAAATTCAAATTCGAATTCATACTGGCAGTCGAGTCGTAGCGTTCCTTTTTCGAACCGCCCGGCTTTTTCTCTTGTTGCCATAGACGCGTTATCGACAACTTTGCACTTTGTCCGATATTAGCCGTACGTTTTGTTCGTTCGGAAATCTGTTGTGGTTCTTCGCTTGTGCCCTTTGATATTGCCAGTTCTTTAATTGATGGATGTCGGTTTGTTCGCTTTGTTTATGCGCGAGTGGTTTTCGAGCGTGTGCTAAGTGCTTTGTCGAATGTCCTATTGATTTGCATGGAGGCAACACGCCAGTAAAAACCGAGTTTTTGTGGTTTTTTTAAGCTGCGCTGTTGTTTGAGTTTGAGCAAGGTCTTGAATGTATAAGATTGATTATGACATAAGTAATGGAAGTATTAGGAATACAAGCAAATGAAAATCAGAAAATAAGATACGTACACTATCTGTTTAGTGTACATTGACAAGTGACAAAAGCTCCAAAGCGTTTCTAATTCTTAATAGTGACTTCTCTCCCTCGATGTCGTTAGTGGAAAGCCCTTGTCGAGGCACACAATAAAGTATGACATGAAGGTTTTTCCGATTAAAAAACTAAGCGAACAAAATATGGAATCCTCTTTACCATAATAACGTCCAGAATACCGCGTGGGGCGCTCTTGCTCGTATAATTCATGAAACCGTTGACCTTTCAACTTATGCAACCCAAAGCGTGATCGAAACGCCCAATAAACGTCGGCTTAACGCAATTCACGATTACAATCGAATACCAATCGAATGACACTCTTAAAGGGCGCGCATCACGACACTAACCGATTACGGGCGATTATCGATACCATTCGATACATCGCGTGTTTGTTTTTACTTTATTAAAAGGCAGGTGTGGCCAGTACTCTGTTTTTTATTTTTTATTCCATGCGTGCTCGTTATTGCTCTTGGTGAAAGTAAACACTAGCCGTATTTCAATGATGATAGGGTGGGATTTGGTTTGTTTTGTTGTGTACCAACTGATTGCGGCGTGACTATGTTGCATGCAAGAAAAAGTTTGCTCTTTGTAAGTTTCGCTAGCACCATCTATTGTGGACTCGGAGACATTAATTATGTTCTAATTTGAAATGGAATCCATCAAAAAATTTTGACCGTTAATATCTCTGGTTTAAAAGAAAGTTAATGCAATCATTGTAAATATCAAAACAGCATTGGGAAGTCCTAATGAAAAATACAGTAGCTACTGACATATGCTTAATACACTCATAAATACATCAAGAAACACTCTAGGGGATAATAATTAGACGATTTATAATCATCTGCGGCTTAAAACAGTCAGATGACATAATTATGTCTTGGAAGGGAAATAAAAAAAGGAAAAAAAAGTTTGTTTATGATCAGTAGCTGTTAAGAATGTGGGGTTCATTGATGCCTTGAAACGCTTCTAATAGATGAAAACAAAACTTTTAACCATAAAAACAAGAATCCTTGCCTTAGAGCCGATACTTAAATGACTTGGTAATTATATTTGATTTGAAAGTACGATAAACTTGCACTCTTTGGAAAGTACTAGTTATACAAAACAAAAGATACAGGTATTTTTTTTAAACAAAGGACCAAAAGCACACTTGAAACCCCTGCTATATGAATATGCCTTAAAAACGTAAAGGAATCCCAAAAAGCGCAGTCGCCATACCATTTTTCTCTCTCATTTTATTATTAACCCCATGGATTTGCCATAAACAAAAAATCAGACGTCTTACCCTTTATTAAACAAGACGTATATGACACTCACGGCGTTTCCGATCCAATCCGAGGGGAAGGAAACGAAATATGACGTTACGTTCTTTTTGGGGTTGTGACGTGATTTAGAACAGTTTATGGCGTGTCAAAAACATAGAAATGACGTTCGGTAAACATTCGAAAAAGTTGTAAGGGTATCGTGTCTTTACCATTTGGTATTTAAAAATGTTTGTATTGATGGTAGACTCGTAAGGATATAATCGTAATCGATTGTAATTGAACACCATCACATCACTATAAGTAGTCGCTGTGTCAGGCGTTCCATTTTTAAATTAAAACACGTTCCTTTTTCAAATATGACGGAAGATAAAATCGAAACATATTAAGACTCCCCTCGCGACTTATTTCTGTACACATGTCGATTTAAATGAGTAACGAATTTTTAAATTAAGAACACAGGCTAACGCTCTCCTTTGAACGCTACTGGCCAGATAGGAAGGATGTCATTAAAATGAATTGATTTTCGTTCTGCCAGTTGCGATAGTTCAATTTACAAGGTAAAGTTATTTCCTAGTGACTGTCAAATTTTTAAACTGCGAACATACAGGCTCAAAACGTGGCTGGACTGTTCTAGAGTTACTGGCCAGTAGATAAAAAAAATGCCTTGCCGCTCCGCAAAAGTTACAAAAAAAAAAAAACAGTGACAGCTTTCTTTCTTTATTGCGATAGATAAGTCTATCACCGTTTGACAGTATTTAAATTAAAATGCAACATTGTTTATCCATAACGAACAATATTTCAGTACAAAAATAGAACAATATATCAAAACGCACGGGCTGTCGGTTTTGATATACACGCCGGCAGGTGAAGCCTCGTAATGATCTGCGATGTTCGATATATTTAGTCTGTGGACGCGACACGAATTCGAATCGTGACACATAACTGGTGACACAGAACTTGGTTCCATGGACACCGTTTCCTTTACCTATTCCTATGATAAATGGCTTAATAATTGCTATGATGAACTTGGGATTTTAAAACTAGATATTTTGTCACTTGGAACAGAACTTAGCCAGTAAGATGGTGGTAAAGATGCGGACGGACCTGCCACAAGGTCCTACGATCCGCATACAGTAATAAGTACACGTAGTAAGAAATTAGTTTTAACAATTTACTCATTAACATTATGCTTAAAAGTACATTATATTATGGCTTGAATATTTTTATTATGGAAGTTGATTGCATGCTATTTGAATAAATGTTTCTGAACCGGCCTTGAAGTCCGCCATGACACAAGTAAAGTAAAGAAATAAAATCAACTGAATGGGAAAAATAACCTAACCCAACCAACTTAGAAAAGTTGAAAAAGTCCGGTAATTTAATTTAAAAAATCAGTGTCTTAAAAACTGAACCGATTTTATGAAACTTATCCAAGATCTATCTTGATTCAACCATCAGTCAAAATCCGTTCATCCGTTTAGGAGCTACGATGCCACAGACAGATACACAGATACACGCATAGGTACACAGGTCAAACTCATAACATCCCTCTTTTTGCGTCGGGGGTTAATAAAGAAAGAATTATCGGAGGTTAAAACTACAATTTAAAATCAAATACGTCCCCGAGTCCGCTACCTCGGGGCAAGGTGCCCAAAAGACTGGCGGCGTTGCCTCTTTGTATAGCAATGCCTATACGTTGGCCGAGGAACGCGCCAGCCCTTTGGCCACCTGTAAGCACGATTTTTAGGGTTCCATAGCTGAACAAAAATGACTTAAGTGCCATGAAGATACGCTCTTTTGCTGATGTGGATTTTCACATCGTATTCTAGAATTTTTGGGCTGTAGTAAGTGTTCTGATTGTGTTTTAAAAAAAGTTACGAAGAAATTTTCTCGTACAGTTTGTATGGAACATCTTCATCATCATCATGTCAGCTAAAAGACGTCCACTGCTGGACGGCGGCCTCCCCCGCGGCTCTCCACTCAGACCGGTCTTGTGCTTTCCGCATCCACCGCGGTCCCGCGATCTTTACCGTAAAGATAGCGAGCTAGTACCATATTGTACTATATAAGAAAACTTAGTGCTGTCTTCCTTATGTAGACACCTATTTCGGTACTTAGTACGAAAATAAAATTAAGGCTCTACCTACTACTTGAAAATACAATCGCTGTTTCCAGTATCACTTCCAAGTAGCTCAAAGCCCTTTGTCATGTTTTCACACAATTGAAATTAAAACCTTATCTCCTACACATGAGACTTATTTTACAGTAGCCTAGAAATGAAACATAGGACTTTGTAAGAAAGATGTAGTATATGCCAATGTTTTCGATTGTCTTGAACGATTGCCAAATGCTATGTGTTATGTTTTATGCTACACTTATTATTCGAAATAGTTCTAAATGACTTTACACGCTTCGGGATGACTTGTATATTATTATGACGGAGTTCCAAATAGCAACGAGTGAAAACGGGACAATGTCAATACATACATATAATCTATTATATATTTGACGACCGGATGGCCTAGTGGTTTGAGAACCTGAGTACGAAGCTCGAGGTCCCGGGTTCGATCCCCGGGCAGATGTCTGTATGATGAATACGAATGTTTATTCTCGGTTCTTGGATGTTTAATATGTATTTATGTATGTATTTATCTACATTAAGTATGTTTATTCGTTGTCTAGTACCCATAACACAAGCTCTGTTTAATTTGGGACTAGGTCAATTGAAGGGTACACCGCGATTTGAAAGTTTGAAACGATGTAATATCCATATAATTTTCGTATACATCTTTTTTTAAAGTGATAAAAAAGGCAAGTTACATAAATATTCCTATATGTAACTGAGTGGTAACTTATAGTCTATTGAGTGCTCTACATTTTGAGATTAAAATTTCGTTTAAAAAAAAAAATCGTCTAGACATGTTCCTTCCGTGTACCCTTCATCATCATTATCATCATGTCAGCCTCAAGACGTCCACTGCTGGCCGGCGGCCTCCTCCAGGGCTCTCCACTCTGACCGGTCTTGTGCTTTCCGCATCCACCGCGGTCCCGCGATCTTTACTAGGTCGCCGCTCCATCTTGTTGGAGCCCTACCGACAGCTCGTCTCCCGGTCCAGCTCCCGGTTAAAATAGCCTAATCGATGTTTTATTTAAAAAGGTACCTTATTTGCGTTTTTGTACAGATTTCAGGACATTATTATATGTCTTAACCCTTCACCGTAAACTGGACACATTGTTCAAACCGATTTTATAGACACCCGAACATGTGGCGAAATCGGTGCCGATGCCGAAAAAAAAGAATAACACTCGCTCCTCCCCCTCTGGCGTATAGCGCCGTCTCTGTCCACAGCCACATGTGGCTCCAACGTGTGATCAATGAGCATTGTTTTTTAAAAGCTCATGGGTACTGAGAATCGATTATTATTATGTTCGATTATCTTGGATGTTATGAGTTGCGATTCACATACATACATACATACAGTAACTCTTTAAACAGAAAAAAGGTACAAAGAAAATACAAGGTAGCAATGGGCGGTCTTATTGCTACAGAGCGATTTCTACCAGACCTACCAATAGAGGAATCAGTAGGTATAATTATATTTTAGGTTATTATGATACACACTATCTTCACCTACCCTTAAAACTAAAATATCTATACTAGAATCAAAATTAAATTTCAAATATTACAAAATTACAAATGCGCATCTAGTTGCGCATTTGTAATTTCATATTATAAAGAGATTTCTTTATGAGATTTCATTTCATAAAGATCATAACTTTGTTTATATGTGTTATTATGTCGAGTTTAGCCTAAAACGTTTCGGACTAATTCTAGTCCTTTTTCTGGGAGCGCACGGCCCGGCAGCGAGACGCAAATTAATTAGGCCGAAATATCGTCGGTCGAATCACGAAAGGGCGTAACTGATAAAACATCGAATTTAAGTTCGTGCCATCGTATTGCAAAGTGCATGTTTTATGTTTTATGTGCAATAAAGAGATATACATACATACATACATATTATGCCACGAAAGGACGTAACTGAATCCCTATTAGAACCAGACTTATACCATAACGAAAAGCCCAAACTACTTAACATTATTACTTTGATTTTTCTAAACAGTGAAAAGTTGAAAATAAGCAGTTACTCCCCTTCGTGATACTACCGACGATACGTCGGCCAAAATGTTTTCTATACATAAGAGGAGACAAACAAACAGGCGGGTTACCTGATGGAAAGCAATCACCGCCGCCCATGGACACCTGCAACTCTAGGTGTGTAATGTTGCCAGCCCAACTTTTCACTACAATTCAGTCTCACGGTAGAGTCAAGTTGAAAGTAATCTCTTGAGTGTTTAAACGGTTTAAACAATAGCCATAGCAAGTACCTATAGTATCTCAAGTGTTGTCATTAAGGTGACCGGACACCGCACGTGAGCGGCGACTATGGTAACGCGACACTATCAATTGATTCAGTGCGTCACGTATTGTTGCGTTTGCGATACTTTGCTATGCTAAACCGAGTGGCGGAAGGAATGAGCTTAAGCGGGTGGGTGTTTAAAACACTGTGAGGAAACCTGCACAGTCTAGCGAAGCAATTCATTGGTGTGTGAAGTACCCAATCTGGACCCGCGTGGGAAATAATAGCCCAAGTCGCAGTATGAGGTGAGGCCTGTGCCCAACAGTGGGACGTAAATTAGGCTAATGATGATGATGCATTTTTTTTAAATGGTCTTGACTGTGTGAGGGAGGGAGGGAGGGAATACACTAGCTGTCGCCTGCGGTTTCGCTCCCGTGATATAATAACAGACTTATTCCCGTGGGAATTTATGAAAATATGCTTTTTTAATTCATCAATACTCAGGGTATTGAGTTGTTTTTTTACATTACTGATTTTCAGGTTGCCTAACAAAATACATATTTGTTTACAAATAAATAAAGAAAATAATAAAAAGCAAAACCGCCTTCAAAAAACCTCAGAAAAAAAACATAAAATAATCCCCAAAAAGCCATGAGTTTTATGGCCTAGCAGAAATATGAAGTCGGTGCTTCATTCCAAGAATATTCCGCTAGCACCGCACACATTTTATGTTTTTTTTCTGAGGTTTTTTGAAGGCGGTTTTACTTTTTGTTAAAAGATGTTTTATTTCACAATTTTTAGTTACGTTAATATTTAAAATAATATCCGCCAACTCCTAACCGTTAAGGAGTTGTACCTTCCATCATCACCTCATCAACACGAGATGATGACTACCAGACGCAAGTACTTGAACTGCTTTCGAAAATATATGAAACACATGATACGTCCCTATAAAATTTGAGGGTTGCCCTCGATTTTCCTGGGATCCCATCATCAGATCCTGACATGGTGACAATGGGACCAACCAGAAAGTATACCTTTTCAAAAAAAAAAAATTTTAAATCGGTCCAGCCGTCTTCGAGTAATCGAAAATATCCGACAAATTGAGAACCTCCTCCTTTTTTTGTAGTCGGTTCAAAATAGTGCATATTTTGCATTTTTTAATATAGTTTGAGACGTATAACGGGGGGAGGGGGCTTTGCTCAACAGTGGGACACTTTAATAGGAAAGAAAAAAAAGTTTCTTTCAATAAAGCTTAAAGTTCATTCTGGATTTTCTACTTAGTTTCTGAAATTGGTCACAAACCACAAACTTTGGAAAATCTAATTGTTGTTTCCGCAAAAAAAACCTATAAATATTCCGCTGGCTTCTCAACCTTGCACCACAATATCCGCCGCTATTGCCACCTGAGTCCCACATTATCCTCTAACCCAAAGCCATAAGGTTTAAAATCGCGCACATCCACCGTGAGAAAATATGCAGAGGACTCAATTCAGTGCGATAAGGAGAGTAATGCGATGCTATTTCATTATTTTTATTGCTCGATAGTGTTTTTGATACTTTCTTAGAATTCGATAGGCGTCTTGATAATAAACAAGTATCTAGTTCATACACGAGACTAAATATGATACTGGTATCGGTTTCCGCAATTAATTGATTAATATAATTATAAAGACTCAGGTGGGTATTTTTACTTAACTTCTGCTCTCAAGCGTTATTAAAGCTACGTTTAAATTACGTCTTAATGGTCAGTTTTGTGACGAAATGTATGTATGTCGAGTAGTGGAAGTGGTGTAGTGTAGTAGTGGAAATATATGTATGTTGAGCTGTTGTTGTTGTGCTTCGTTAATGGCCTCGTGGAGAGTGCCGAAACGGGTCAGCGTTTAGTTTAGTGGTGGTGGTGACAGTTGGGTCTGTGTGGCATGTGTTGATTCCTGTAGCAGTGGAGGCGGAGGTGTTGCATGGAAACATACATTTGCCGCACAGATATATATATACTATAACTATTTGTCATAAGTGGTCGCGGGTGAGCAAAGTAATTGTTTTTAGTTCATAAATATGGACCTCCGCAAAGTAACGCCTGATTCAATAAATTACGAAATGTATGTTTTTTTTCACGACAAGGAAGGCAAACGAGCAAGTGATCACCTGATGGTAAGTGATCACCACTGCCCATAGACACCCACAACACCGGGGGGTTTGCAGATGCGTTGCCAACCTAGAGAGCTAAGATGAAATGCCTCTTGTGCCCGTAATTACACCGGCTGCTTTACTCTCCACACCGGAACACAACAGTGCAAGCACTGCTGCTAAGCGGTAGGATTAGCGAGTAAGATGGTGGTAGCGATCCGGACGGACCGCGCACAAGATCCTACCACCCGCATTAACCGTCAGTTTTGTGATAACTGCTAACTATAGTTAACTAATTAACGATTCACTGAAAACGCCCAGGTACCTTATCATCATCATCATCAGCCTATTTACGTCCCACTGCTGGGCACAGGCCTCCCCTCACAATGAGAGGGCTCCCACGCAGGCCCAGTATGTGGATTGAGAACTTCACACATACCACTGAATTGCTTCGCAGGAGTGTGCAGTTTTCCTCACGATGTTTTCCTTCACCGAAAAGCTGATGATAAATTACAAATTTAATGTAATTTCACACATGAATTCCGAAAAACTCAGAGTTGCGAGCCGGGGTTTGAACCCACCACTCTCTGCTTGAGAGGCGATAGGTCAAACCACTATGCTATCACGGCTTTTAGAGTTAGAAACACAAAACTAAGACGTATTAAAAATCTTGATCACTATAGCTAAATCTATTGTGCCATATCAAATATCATGATATTCCTAAGGTCAGCAGAATGGTACCGATATCAACCGTGGGATGGTTGGACCTTACCAGCTCTCATTATAACAGCTAAGTAGATACCTGATTGGTGATAAAGTCATTATGGACAGGATGACGTTATTGGCTAATGTTGGTGGCAAAGAGGCAAGCGGGTAGCGTGACGGTAAGCAAGCTGATGCTAACACTCGTAACGTAGTAGAGTGATACCTACTTTTTTTCTCACTAACTAAGTAGTTTAACTATTAAATAAGTAGGGACACTAGGAAAATTAGAATGAATAAGATCTTAAACTAAATAACAAGTATAATGAAACATTTAAGAAAATATAATTAAATAAATTTACAAAAAAGCGCCATCTTTATTGGGACCATGCCGCGGGGGAGCTCTTTTGTAAAGTAATTTAATTTAAGTTATTAAGTTGTATATGTATTTAATTGTTTGTTTATTGTTTTTGATATTCACAAAGTTTATATCTGAGCACCATACGAAGAAATTATTCATAAATGGAAACTGTTTTGGCTAATGGCTAAAGTGTGATTTTCAAGCTTTTAATACGAAAGTAACGTAAGACTAAATCATAATGAAATAAACGGATCACCATACGAATATATAACTCGAGTTTAGCCTACCCTACGTGTTTCCGACTAATTCGTAGTCAGCTGCAACCTATTTTACTGTCTGTACGACTACAAAACGTACTCAACTTTAGTTGCCGAGTGTACGCGAAGCGGTTTGCAATTCGACTCCTGCGCACATAGAGGCATCGTATTCTACCGGATGTTGATCACATCCTTATCTAAGATAGGTGCTGTACCGAAATTGATAACATTGCATTTATTGACGGGAATTTTACATCCTTTATTTAGTAGTAAAAGCAATTAAACAATTTTGGTGGTACTGCGAATATTTTTAAATAAAAGAGGGGTGTTATAAGTCTGACCTGTGTATATGTGTATCTGTGTGTCTGTATATCGTCTGTGGCACCATAGCTCCCAAACGGACGGATCAATTTCGGTGCGGTTTTTTTTAATCGAAAGCTGGTTTAATTTAAATGGTTCGTAGCTAAGTTTCATTAAAATCGGTAAACCTCTTTTTGAAATACTGAAACTTTGAAATGACAATGTCGGGGGTTTTTCAAACTTTTCTAAGTTGGTTATATTGTCATTTATTCGAAAGTGTAGTTAGGTACTAAACAGCTGTGACGGACAGACAGACAGACAGACCGAGACAGAACAAACTTCTGACATAGCATATTTTAGATGAACCTTCGCGATCATAAGGTTACAAATACCATCATTACTAAAGCCAAGCTTAAACCAGAGGACCGAGCACAAGTTTTCGAAACCTGCGTCACGTAAAATCGAATAGTAAACGTTATCGAGTTTGTATGACGTTTGGAACAGAGCCCGCCCGTGAGTTTAATTGGAACTAAAATTTAGTATGAAGTTTCTCGATTTCGATACGATAACGTTACGTTACGCAGGATTCGAGAACTCGTGCTCGGCCTACTGCAAGAAAAATCGTGCAAGTTGCAATACATAGCGGCGTTCGATCGCCCACTCCAAACCCGTTCGCTTTACGGCCTCGCATTGTATTACAACTTGCATGATTTTTCATGCAAGTCTGAACTCAGCTTAAGGGGCTTCCCTGAGAGGATGAACTTGAACACTTCGCGCCTTCCTCATCCCACCTCACTTCTACTAAACAACTTCGTTTTACAGTGTTATCACAAATAACGCGTATTTTCGAAAAAAAACCGTTCCGAATTCGCACCGAATACGTCAATTAGTTATTTAAAAATCATAAAATATTATAAATAAAGGCCTGGTGCCCAGCAGTGGGACGTAAATAGGCCGATGATGATGATGATGGTGATGATTATAAATAGGTATTTTAATAATGTTAAACATAGCCTATTAAATTCTCCATATATTGGTGTATGTCACAAGTCAAAGTAAATTATGCTTATGATGTAGCAAAAGAGTATTAATTGCAACTTGACTTACTTGTGATGCAGATATCATAAGTATTAAATAGGAAAAAAAATATAAGAAACATAGAAAAACAAGTTAAGATGTTATAGATACTTAATGTATTTATATATTTTGTTTTTACCTTTAAAATTATTTACAGAATCGTTCTAAAAAGCAGCCATTTCAGCGTCTGGCTCAGGGAAGCGCCTTAAAACTATTGTCTGATGCCGATCATACGGAAAAATATCGGTTAACACATAACCTACATTATTTCCCACACCGAGGCATCTGTAATTGGAAACAATACGCTACAGATATTTAACAATAAGCATAATTAATATTACTCTCACGGTTTGACTATTAACTACTGTTATTAATCTTGTATCGATTAACGGTACATAGCAGAGATAACTTTACACTTAAGATAGACTAAAAAAGTTAAACTCAAGTGTCATGCAACGTTTGTACGTGGTAGGATAAACGCGCGTATTATCGACTCGTACGTTGGTATGATTTTTCCGTTTAATGTTTTGTTTCTTTCTTTCTAAATGTGTAATCGCATCTAATTGACCCAATGAGCGGGAAGCGTCTCCTTTTCAGCTCGGGCAAAAATTGTTACGTACCTGTTATGTATACAACTACAGGTCGCATTTGTCAACCGATCCTAGTGAAATTTTGTGAGCAGGTTCGATAAAATAATATAGATTTTTTTTTGTCGATTCGTTAAAAAAAAAATAGAAAAAATTTAAAAAATTGTTACGCCTTAACTGCTAAATCGATTTTGATGAATTTTGTAAACGCGGGCTACTTTTTACCCAGGAAAATTGCGTGGCTCCTCGCAAACGAAGTCACTGAAAATAAACAGTTTTAACAACAACAAATGTCTGGTCGAGAGCTTCAGTATTTTTCAATTCAATATCATGGATAAATTTTAATCTAAAGCTGTTGTTACGAAAGTTTTTCTTACAGCTGAATATTTTCCTAAGTCTTCTACAGCCGTTACGGCGGTTTCCAATCGAGTTTAAGACAATCAATCTGATTTCATTACGAGACTTCTAAGAATAAATGATTGCACAACAAGAAATATTGGAAGTATTGTGTAAGTATTTTTCAAGCTTCGTCGTTTGTCAAAGCAATTTACCTCAGGTATTCAAAAAGCGTGCAAATTACCCCAGTGTTTGAAGTCACAAGTCTTTGACCAGTGTGTGTTGCCGGTGATAACTTACGGATCTGAGACGTGGGCGCTAACGATGGGCCTCATAAGGAAGCTCAAAGTCACTCAGAGGGCGATGGAGAGGGCTATGCTCGGGGTTTCTCTGCGGGACAGAATCAGAAATGATGATATCCGCAGTAGAACTATGGTTACCGACATAGCCCGAAGAATTGCGAAACTTAGGTGGCAGTGGGCGGGGCACATTGCTTGCAGGACTGATGGCCAATGGGGTCAGAAGGTTCTCGAATGGCGTCCACGGACCGGGAGACGAGCTGTCGGTAGGCCTCCAACAAGATGGAGCGACGACCTGGTAAAGATCGCGGGACCGCGGTGGATGCGGAAAGCACAAGACCGGTCTGAGTGGAGAGCCTTGGGGGAGGCCGCCGGCCAGCAGTGGACGTCTTTCGGCTGACATGATGATGATGATGATTTATAAAGCGTACCTTCGTTGAAGTTACGTTTCAGCCCCTATGTTTGTACTTATAAAAATGGAGAGCCCTACTGTTGTTATTTGCGCCATACCAATGGGAACTACCACCCTCTCGCAGAAAATCGGCGTGAAGCAACAGCACCCCTGTTGCGTTTCGTTCGGTCAGTGAGAGTGCCGGAGGCCCGATCCCCCCCCTTTTCTCTATCCCTTTTCCACCTTAAAGGCTGGTAACGGACTAAGTGCGCTTTTAGGGATGCTGATTCTCATGGGTGGCGGTGATCGCTGACCATCAGGTGACCCGCTTGCTCGTTTGCCTACCTCTTTTAATAAAAAATAACGCTTAGTATATCTAAGCTTTAAATGTTAACTATAATAAACTAATCCTAAGTCAGATAACTCAAAACTGAATACGAATTAAGTTAAACGCTCGAAGTCCGAACAATGAACTTGGACATTTTAAGAATTCAACAAGAATTATTCGAGCTTACACTTTTGGATAGATAAAACTAATTTCATTCAGTTCTTGAACAAAAGACAAACACTAAACCTGTCCTTTTTCTATAATTTTAAGTTTTAAAAAAGGTTTGTTTTTATTTTTTTTTATACGACGAGGAAGGCAAGCAAGCAAGTGGGTCACCTGATCGTAAGTGATCACCACTGCCCATAGACACTCACAACACCGGAGGGTTCGCAGATGCGTTGTCAACCTAGAGAGCTACGATGAAATGCCTCTTGTGCCCGTAATTACACCGGCTGTCTTACTCTCCACACCGGAACACAACAGTGCAAGCACTGCTGCTTAGCAGTTGGGGTTTTTAAAAAATCATCACGAAGTATTGTCAAGATAGATCCTTATTCACGTTTGGGTTATTGTAACTTGAGCATTAATTTTATTAATACGCCAGGCTTAGGGACAGGGGGTGTGATCCCCGTTCTGGATTCTATCTGGTGCAAAGGATTTCCTTAGCTGTTCAGCGGGGAAACGCGGCCAGTGTTATGGGAACTTTTGCACCGAATACGGTTCATGGCGGTGATGTTTAAAAATTCAATGTTGTTGTTTTTATAATTGTTAACTGTGGAAAGTGTGGAAATCAATAATTGAGTTGATGACTAGTGTCAACAATAATATCGCTTTACGAAAATACTAGCAAAAAAATAAGGCTTAACAGCAATTACTGTTGCTGTGTGTTATTTTTTTACTGTTAGGTGGTGGCACTCTGGGAGCTGAAATAAATATTTTTCTTTCTTTCTTTCAATTTAAACGATTTTTAATTTAATAGTAACTAATAATTATAAAGGACACTGTTTGATTACTGAAAATTATGACGTCATAGTTGAGAAATTCAATACAAACTTCATACTGAGCCCCGAGCACGAATATTCGAATGCCAAGTGGAGCGTTATCGAGAAAATTTGAATGACGTTTAGAACAGCGCCCCAGTGAGCGTTTTTATTACTATAATGTAGTATGAAGTTTCTCGATGGCGATAAGATAGCGATTACGTTACGCAGGATTCGAACATTCGCGCTCGGGGCTCCGAGCGATCGCTATGACATTTCAAAAAAGTTGCAACTAGATCAGTGTTTTTCAAAGTGTGGGTAGCGAGAATCAGCTCAAAATTCTCGTGCTCGTGACTACATGGAATGAAGATTTTTTTCTAGGACAATTTAATAAAATAGCGATATTAATTTCCTTTCAGTACCTTCTGATAAATAATAATAATACAATTTATTTTCAAACAACATAAAAGGTCCATCAATATAGGTTGCGTTACAAAACGCATGATAGATTGAATGACAGAAGGGTGCGTTCTAAATATGAATTCTTAAATAATAGTTCGGTTCTAAGGTTATTCGCACAAACGGGGTTTTGGGGGTCGCGAAGGAATTCTGATGGTCATTGAAGGGCCGTGACACAAAAAGTTAAAAAAACACTGAACTAGATCATCCTCATGGCTTTGTTTACTTACTTAGACAGAACTACCCACGTTTGTATTAAAAATTTGAGCCCAGTGCCCTAAGCACGACTTGTCGAATCCTGCGTTACGTTACGGTTATCGTATCGAGATCGAGAAATCTCATACTAAATTTTAGTTCCAAATACGCTCACGGGCGGGCGCTGTTCCAAACATCATACAAACTCGTTATAGTTTACTATTCGATTTTACGTGACGCAGAATTCGACAAGTTGTGCTTAGGGCACTGGAGTGTGGCCAAGAGTGAATGAAGAAACGGAACAACATAGTGTATACGGAACAATATAGTATTTTGCGGGTGGTAGAACCTTGTGCGAGGTCGGTCCGGATCGCTACCACCATCTTACTCGTTAATCCTGCCGCTAAGCAGCAGTGCTTGTACTGTTGTGTTCCGGTGTGGAGAGTAAGACAGCCGGTGTAATTACGGGCACAAGAGGCATTTCATCTTAGCCCTCTAGGTTGGCAACGCATCTGCAAAGTCTCCGGAGTTGCGGGTGTCTATGGGCAGTGGTGATCACTTACGATCAGGTGACCCACTTGCTCGCTCGCCTTCCTCGTTGTATAAAAAAAAATAGTATCTTTCCTTATAAATTGGGTATATATGACGACAAGCCCAATTTAACAAATTTGTAAAGCTATTCATACTAAAATGTGACAAATATGAGAAATTGTAGGATTTGTAACTTTTGTGGGCTGGTTGGCTAAACCAACCCCCTATTCCACCAACTTTACAATTGTCAGTTCTCAATGACAATTTGGCGTCAACTGCTGACATGAAGAGCTTTTGTTTTAGCGCGCTACATATTGTCAAAGTAATGTAGTTCGAATTGTCATGTAAAAGTGAGAATTGGAAAGTTGGTGAAACAGGGGCCAGGAATCAGAAAGTTATTACCTACATATATAAACAATTGACATTGTCATTTCAACGTTAAATATTTCAAAAAAGGGTCACCACCTTGATTAAACTAGCTTCGATTTAAGAAAACCGCATCGAAATCGGTCCATCCGTTTGGAAGTTATGATGCCACAGACAGATACACCTCTTTTTCGTCGGGGGTTAAAATTTAAGATAGATATTTTTATCGTCATTAGATCATAATAAGAAATAGATGTTAGTGCATCCATTTGGATTTGACGTTAAGTTATTTTTACTCCCCAAAAATCATAAAGTCTTGAAGGTATCAACTACAGGGTCGGTGTCGAGCTTTGGAACTATCCGGGGGTTATCTTGGACTATATTTAGTAACTAGGTATACATACATAATCACACTCATACTAAGTATAAGCGAAACTACAATCTCCCGTATTTTACTGACATAATAACTTTATCCCTAACACAAATAAAAAAATAAAATACCATGGGACAAATTGACACCAATTGACCTAGTCCTAAACTAGGCAAAGCCTGTACTATGGGTACATGGCAACGGATAAACATACATATGTAGATAAATACATACTTATATACATATTAAACATCCAAGACTCGAGATCAAATATTCGTATTCATCGTACAAACATCTGCCCCGACCGGGATTCGAACCCGGGACCTCAAGCTTCATAGTCAGGGTCTCTAACCACTGGGCTATTCGGTCGTCTAACACAGACAGGAAAATTAGTTGACTTCAAATACAAATGAAATAAAAAAAAATCCCTTTCAAGCAAAAATAACCACACTGGTTTATAAATGTCGGATTTCCGAGGTAACAAACTTTTTTTTTACATTAACATGTTTAAAAAACTACATACTTAACCGATTTTGATACAATTATACCGGGACCACCTCTGAAGTCCTTCCACCCAATAAAGAGTCATCACCATGAATTTTATTCAAAGTTGGTGGAATAATCGTAATCGCGTAACAAACATTTTTTTAAAAATCAGTCGAATTGAGAACCTCTTTCTTTTTCGAAGGCGGGTAAACATTGATCATTGCTCACATTAATTAAATAACTTTAAATTTATGGTATCTACGTCTACGGGAATCGAACCCGTAACCGTTCCAAACAAAGCTATACATTTTGTAACCGCTGAGATACTTTTAACTGCTTAAACGATAAAAATAAGTTATAAAAATTGTTAATTTCAAAGACATTGATTATGATTTGTTTCTCGTATCGGATGTGATTATTATTTCAAAAGTAATTTAGTAATCTAGAGCAAAACTTATATTTATATCGATCCGTTTATTAGAACTAAGTACTTAGTATAATTAAAATTCTAATACTATGGAAACCGAACCCATTTTACGACGACCGGACGTGGTTAGAGACCCTGACTATGAAGCTTGAGGTCCCGGGTTCGATCCCCGGTCGGGGCAGATGTTTGTATGATGAATACGAATGTTTGTTCTCGGGTCTTGGATGTTTAATATGTATTTATCTATATAAGTATGTTTATCCGTTGTCCCAGTGCCCATAGTACAGGCTTTGCCTAGTTTGGGACTAGGTCAGTTGGTGTCAATTGTCCCGTGATATTCATTCATAAAAAAAAAAAAAAATATTCATTTAGCCTCGTGACTGATAAGTCCTATACACAGGACATAAACCACAATTTATTTGTCACTCATGTTCTTTTGACAGAGTTCAATTTTAAACTGACAAATTTAGACCCGGTAAGTTTCTACTTAAAAAACGAATGGGTTAAAAACTACTGTAAAAGATAAAAACGGTCACATTTTTTTTTTCTTGTAATAAAAATAAATATAATGTTCTTCAGTGTTAAACCGAAACACAATCCCAAATTACGAAATTATTTTATTGACTTCATTAATTTGTTCATGCCTTGACAACTCTCTGTTGGGGACAAAACTATTTTTAACCGACTGCGAAATGCAAAGGAGGGTAATGTGTTCATTGGCCTATGTATGTATGTTTTTGACATTGTATTATAACTTATAATTTCTGTTTGTTTATGATTTTTTGACGATCTCAACAAAAAATCCTATATTTTGACATGTATTTATACAATGTAATTTTAATGTTGATTAAATAAATAAATCTAAAGTCTAAATCTAAATCAAATCATTTCCTTCGTCTGAAATAATCGCACTAATCTTGTAAACAGTCTAGTGACACAAAAACAAACAGAACTCTCAGTTGTTCTAATTTTCTCAAAACAAGCAAAGTTTGTAGTTGCCAAAGTTGGGGTCAAGAGCCTCCTCTAGCGCCATCTGTGAGAACCCCATTGCACTAACACAATATTGCTAAGTGACGCTAACAATTAGAAGAGTGACGCAAAATATTTGTGACGTTTATTTATACATTCCCTTAAAGGGATAAGTCCGCCTTTGTACTCAAATGTTATTGTTGTAACTTGTGTTTTATCCTGTTTTTTGTACAATAAAGTGTTTACTTACTTACTTACTTACATTTTATTTAATATTTGTTTTCTGGTTTTTTTCTGTGTATTCATGTTTCAGTGAGTATTAAAAAAGTATAATTGATATTCAATAAAAAAATGGGGAAAAAATACAAAAAGATACCCCATTTGAGATCATAGAGAGTATTTTTTTCATATTTTTTGTACAATAAAGCACTTACCGTGGCATGAAATGAATTTTGAGAATAAAACTACTTATCGCGGCAAAGAAACTGTGATATTTTTGAGTTATAACACATATGAAAATAAAATGATGGAGATTAAAAATACCTAACTACAGTCTTGTTTCCAATAACAATTCTTATGTAAATCTCCGAAAATCATTCTGCTATCATTTTCTTCTTTGAATTCCCGCGAACAGATTTTTAATGAGAATGTTTTTTGTTTATTTGTAAGTTGTAACTATTTGTATAACCATTTCATAAATATAAAAATACAGCGATTCAACGATGAACTGACCTTTCAACCGATTTCTGTGAAATTTTCGCCACCGTATAATTATCGTGATATTATAATGTTATGAAAATAACTAAGTTTTTTTTTTAATTAATGACTTTATTACTGATTATAAATTATTTTTATTGAGTCCACTCACAAATTCACCACACTTTTCGTATCTACACTTTGTAGCAACGATTAAATTTGAAACACTTAGCCGCAACGACACTATTTTTAAAAACATTCTTATTCCTTACGTTCATCCCACTGAATTTATCATTAATAGAACCTAATAGCAATAAACGATAACAAGTATTCCAATAAGACGTTTGCATTACATACATACTTACTTACTATAATTTTTAAGTACTTTTTAAATATTTTTTCGTCCTAAATAGACTGCTATTTTACTTACAATGTTTCTAAGCATCACACTATTACATTACAATCGCAACTATTTCACTTCGCATTGCAGTCGCGAAAGTGCGATTTTAATGACCAATTGGCACCTGCTAGAGTTTGTGGAATACCGAAAATGCACGGAATTGGGGTAAACGCATCAATAATTGTCTGATTGACGCGAATCAATCAGTTGGTTCGTGTGGGGACCGGGCCACGGCGGCCGCCGCGCCGAGATAATGCGATGGAGAGATCTTTATTTACTCACGTGATTTTTTATTCGTATATTTTTTTGTGATTTTTGTGTTTTTTTTTTTCAGATTTTTCCAAGGTCAGCACAAAACTTATGTTATGAAAATTATGTTATGTTTTTAAGTAATGTAAGGTTGATTAGAATTGTAAACGAAATTTACTATGTAACCTAATATTTCAAAGTCCGTTGTTTTTTTAAATTTATTTCTTAAGTACCTAATCAACTGACTGGCAATGATTTGTTTATTTACAAAATGACAATGTAATTTTCACAACTCAACACATTTCTCAGGTACGTTAATCTGAATGATTTTGGTAATCTTGTTTTCAAAGACAGTATTTTTTTTGTATTTGAATGGCTAAATAGAACAAACTAATTGGAAACTACTTTTTTGTCATTTCCAATAAGACATTTTCACAAGTCCAGCTAAATGTCACAGTTTCTTATAAGATGTAAGTACCTATTTTTATTTTTTTTCAATAATTCACAAGTTAACATTTTTATTACGACTTCAGAGACTTGGCAGAATTTGATCGGTGCTTCCATTTGTTTCATCTTAAAATTGCTCGGTTGCAACTCGAAAATATCACTGATTTTTGCACTGCACGGGACGTCACTGACAAATCAAAATAACACTTACATTTGTATCACGATAGGAGCCGTTATCACAAAGAAAATATCACCGTGTGTCCACATAAAACATCACCATGTTACATGTCAGTAAACCACAGATTTTCAAAGTCCAAAAACCGTCACAGAGTCATCATCAAAACACTGTTCAGATACGCCCAGAGACGAAAACAAAAACACAAAGTTCACTTGAAAAAAATAATTTTTTTTTTCCATTAATCGGTACACAATGATTGATTGACGATCACGATTGATTAATCGGAAGGTTCGATCCGATTAGTTACGTAAGACACGAGCGCGGCGAAAGCGGGCGCTCGTCGTCGGCGCGGGGCTCGACTGCAGTGCGATCCTTCGGCCGAGCGAAGCCCCTCCAACTGCGCGCATCTGAGGCTCACTCCTTGACGCGGCCCCGCCCAGTGGGACGCCACTCGGTAGCTAAGATGACTAGCAACCTCCTTCTCTGACTAAACACGAAACCCTATCGCCATCCCTGTCTCGCGCGGCGACAGTGGGGCGCGCCAATGGCATCGGTTCGTCGGATCGAGTCGAGACGATGAATCGAGATCTGTACTTAGGTATCGCTGCACAAGTCCTTTTGTTGTAGTCGATAATAGGATGCGCTTTTTTTGCGGCGCGATCGGCTCGGCCACTATTTATATTGCAACACCATGTTTACATCCACTTGCCTTGTAAATAGCTCGCAACTAATTAAAAAACTTTTTTTTAAAACATCGACTTTAACAAAATCCAACGCAAGACAAAAAGATCCTCTTTAGTATATCCTAAAAAACGCTGCTGAATTGGATTAAAGGACACTTACAATGAATCTCGTTTACTTATAAAAAAAATCTAAGTAAACACTTACATTTCTTTTGCCTTTTTGCAGCAAAAATGCATCGAAATTCACCTTGAAATGGTAGAAAGTGCACGAAGGGTAAGACGCAGGGAGGGTCTGGGGTGGGTGAACCCTGGGGCGCGAATGTAGGTCAGTTTTTGTTTCGCGCCGATGCCGAAATTCGGTTACTGGGGATCGCGGGATCGGATAGTGCCCGCTATAGGTGCTTTTACCATGCTAGAAAAGTTCTTGAAGTGCTTGACGCGTCGAGAAAAAGGTTGATACTTACTTTTTTTTCTTAAATTATTTTTTTTTAGTTAAACCAAAATACGTTTTAAATCAGTATATGGCCGTAATCTTTTTCACGATTTATTGAAAAAAAAGCGTGTTTTTTTCGTTATGCGTCGTAAATTTCTTTTAATTTTAAACAATTTTGCTAACACATTTTTTCTCTTTAATTCGTCAATTCCACACAATACTTGGAAGTATTGCGTTACTACCTACTGTAAAAATTACTTATTTTTATTACAAAACAGGCTACGAAACTTCCCAATCTCACCCCAAACAGCCAGTGTTGTGAAAATGATTCAGTTGCCGGCCGCTCCACAACAGATGGCGCTAGCGGTCTCTTTTCGCCATTTTCTTGTTTTTCCGAGGGACGAGTAGCGATGACTTGGTTCGACGCTACTCGGGTTCGTATAGGAGGTAATAAAGGTTCGTTTCCAAGTCAAATTTGTGGGGAATTCCACAGTGTTGGTACGCATTTCGTTTTACAAACTATGAAAGACTGAATTTTTAACCTCCGACGAAAAAGAGGGGTGTTATAAATTTGACCTGTGTATCTGTGTATTCTGTGGCGTCATAGCTCCCGAACGGATGGAGCGATTTCGATGCGGTTTTTCGAACGAAAGCTAGTTTAATCGAGATGATTCTTAGTTAAGTTTCATTAAAATCGGTTCACCCGTTATTGAAATATTGGACTTTGAATTGACAATGTCGGGGGTTTTTCAACTTTTCTAAGTTGGTATTTACTTTTGTATAAAAATAATAGTAGTTACGAATGTGGTTTCATAAAATTATAAGATCAAACGAGTGCCTTAAGGTCTAATTATGTAGATTCATTACTTTATCTACACACAATTAATAATAAGTACTTATGAACTAAAAACAATTACTTTGCTCACCCGCGACCACTAATGACAAATAGTTATATCTGTGCGGCAAATGTATGTTTCCATGCAACACCTCCGCCTCCACTGCTACACGAATCAACACATGCCACACAGACCCAACTATCACCACCACCACTATACTAAACGCTGACGCGTTTCGGCACTCTCCACGAGGCCATTTACGAAGCACAACAACAACCGCTCAGCAAAAAATAAGTACTTACTCTATGATGGGTTCAGAAGCCGAAGTCATAATTATCGGCGGTACTCTGACTCAACCTCGTATAAACTTTGACGAAATTGGAATAACCACCTTAGGTTCGCGGTGTAGAGTGGTTATTCCAATTTCGTCAAAGTTTATACGAGGTTGAGTCAGAGTACCGCCGATATAATATTATACTTATCACGAATTTGACTGTTTTTTATTTATTAAAGACAAACATACCGAGCACGCTTGGTATCGAATGTTTTTTCATTGTAAATTATGTTGGTTTTTGAAGATGACTCAAATTCGAAACACAACGACATTGAAATCGATATCGATACTGACTGTCGAAATGCTGGTCATTTTCTACGGTTTCTGAACGCATTATAGAGGACTTATGATATATGTAGATAAATAAATTTATAATACGAATAATAAGAGCACACTAGAGTATTACCAGTTAGTCTGAAAACATGTGGGACTAAAATTTAGGACTAGGTCAATTGGTGTCAATTGTCCCACAATACTCATTCATTTTTAATCATCACAAAAACCACCAATCCTCGGACCGGGAGACCAGCTGTCGGTAGGCCTCCAACAAGATGGAGCGACGACCTGGTGAAGATCGCGGGATCGCGGTGGATGCGGACAGCACGAGACCGGTCTGAGTCGAGAGCCGCGGGGGAGGCAGCCGTACAGCAGCGGACGTCTTTTCACTGACATGATGATGATGATGATCACAAAAACTAGCCTAAATACCTCCAACATCCACAACATCCTAAATTAACGGTGTCCTATCATTTTGTCGCCAGTCATTTAGCAAATTTTCGTTTCACAATCTACGATTGACAAATGCATCATTCCTAAATTGATCTTTACACAACTACTGATTTCGAAAATAATTTATTTTATCGAATAATAACTTCACAAAGTTTCATTTCGTATCGTATAATTTCTCAAATAGGTTATTTTATAATGATATCAAATAGTCAACTAACGTATCAGTACACAGTTTGCAAAATGTACACAGTTTTAGGAAAAAACTTAAGATGCATATGTATGAGCATCAACAAGGGCAGGAAACTTTGTCTCTCGGCACTAGCTGTATTTGAGTTCACTTTTCTATTTGTTTTTTACATAGTACATAATATGTATACACACCGTTTTGCATATTTAAAACGTCAGTTGGACATTTGTAAATTTATTTAACATCGCTGAAAATAATATTTGAAAATGGGGATGGAGTTCAAAGGTAACCTAAAAGTAACCTAAAAAAAGCCAGCTGCTTAACGGATTTTTCTTTGCGTTGTCATTGTATATTAAAAGTAACCTTTTGAGCTGAGGAACCCGGCCGTAACCTGACAGAGCTAGAAGTAACCTCAAAGGTTACAAAAGTTACCTTCTGGCAACACTGGCCTATTGTCATATATTTATTTAAAATTTTTATGTTCGTCCCATAAAGGATAGGCAAAGGAAACGAGGTCCATGCAGCCAATTTATTCTTATAACTTTACTTTTCTCTTGTATAACTGTCTTTTGTCTACTATAGTTTATATTGTTTATTTGTTAAATTACTTACCTCTTCCCTTTTCACCGTCAAGTGTACACTGTTTTTGTCTTCGTTTTAAGTTTAGTTTTAAATCGGGGTCCCTCAGAAAACCAGCGCCGTGGCCCCTGCCGCGGCACAATGCTGAGAGGGATACTGTTCAACGTCTTTGTTTACTTTTTAATTGTTTTCTATTATACTTCTTGTGTACGTTGAATAAATATTTTTCTATT
Source organism: Clepsis dumicolana (assembly GCA_963691665.1). Lineage (NCBI taxonomy): Eukaryota > Metazoa > Arthropoda > Insecta > Lepidoptera > Tortricidae > Clepsis > Clepsis dumicolana. The sequence goes on from OY829525.1 coordinate 1,281,142, forward strand.
TCTATTTCTATCACCTACCAACGTTTGATATATTACTTTGTCACTGGTTTTATTTTATTTGAATAAAATATATTAAATCGCCGTTACCTTTTAAAAGACTCAGCCGTTTTAAGGACGTTCGGGTGGACAGACAGACTTACTGACGGAGAGAATGAATAGGCTTACAATAGGCTTAGGTTAGGTTAGACTTACGTCAAGGCGCGAAGCGCCTCAAGTACGCGGAATCTAATCCCTAATCACAATAATTTGGGCAAACAAACGGCGAAAGTCGCAGCTATTAGCTATTAAACTCGTAATGGGTGCGCGGGAGTCGTGCGAAAGGCTATTACTGCGCACGCTTCGCTGTGACGTCACGACGCAGGGCTCTAAGACAAAGAAGTCTCTAGGGGCCTTATTCATAAACGTCACTCCAGCCTCCATGAGCTAAAATAGGTTTTGTCTTCTTCTTACTAACGAAAATGTCAATGTGACGAAAAAGGACAAACGAACTTTAACGGCATTTTAGTTAAAATAGGTTTATAAAAGGTAACTCTATTGTGTCGTTAAATAAACGAATCACGTATCAGTCACCTCTATTATGCATATTAGAAAAGTTGAAAAACCTCCGACATTGTCATTTCAAAGTTCAATATTTTGAAAACGGGCAAACCGATTTTAATGAAACTTCGCTAAGAACCATCTCCGCTCCGCATCAAAATCGGTCCATCCGTTTGGGAGCTATGATGCCACAGACGGATAGATACACAGACACCTAGGGGTCCCCTCTTTTTCGTCGGGGGTTAATAAAAATAAATCGGTCAGCGAGTCGGACTCGCGCACCGACGGTTCCGTAGAAAGATTATCCCGCTTTTCCCCAGTGTTTTAAGTTGTCCGGTGTCTAGCAGAGCCCTGCTCCTAAGCAAAATGTACGCAGTATGGGGTCATTTCATATTGGTCTGTGACATATACAGACAGACGTAAAAATGGTACTGACAGACATAAAAAGTTAAGATTTTGAGATTTTTCTGAGTGGCTGTGCTATAAGAGCTACCTTCTTACCAAATTTCAAGGTTCTAGCACAACTGGAAGTACCCTTTAGGTTTTCACTTTACGGCAATTTGTATGGAAACGAAAAGTAAAGTAGTAAGTGAGAGTCTTGCCTATTACTGGTAAATTCATCATTCATTGACAATTTCAATATGGCGGTTTGTTTACTTACATAGTTAGCAAGTTCCATAGAATTAGACTTTATTACAAACGACCGAATGAATTGACGGTCGAATAGCCTAGTGGTTAGAGACTCTGACTATGAAGCTTGAGGTCCCTGGTTCAATCCCCGGCCGGGGCACATGTTTGTATGGTGAATACGAATGTTTGTTCTCGGGTCTTGGATGTTTAATATTTATATAAGTATGTATTTATCTATATAAGTATGTTTATCCGTTGTCTAGTACCCATAGTAAAGGCTTTGCCAGTTTGGGACTAGGTCAATTGGTGTCAAATTGTCCCGTGATATTTACTTATTTATGTATCTATAGCAAGGAGTTTGCGACAGTTTGTATCAGCGACATCGCTACGCAGTCTGACCATTGCACGAAACCAAAACGCGCCAGCTCTTCGCTCGCGCCACCTCATAATTGCCCTATACTGTTGGCAAATTCTAATATTTGAATAGCGACTGTGCGCCTGGGCAACTCGCCGTAATCGCAGTTTTCTTTCATTTCACAACGATCTGGGCCAAATCTGTAATTATGTAAGTACTCATTGTAATTGTTGGTATGTGTACTTCGTTTTTTTAGCACTAGAAAGAAGATAACAATCCTGACACGTTTTTTTATTGGAAAACGGTTTTTAAAAATAATCAACAGCAAGTAACAATTGTATGAAAATGCGATTTAATTATTTATGTTGTTGTGGTTTTATACGTAACGGTCACTTTAAAAAAAAAAAACGTTTTTTCAATAAAAACGCATGTCAAGATTGTTACCTTCCTTCTTGTAGTGGTACTTCGAATCCAATGTTATAACTTTACAGAGGCCGAGCACGAATATTCGAATCCTGCGTAACGTAATTGAGTAGTAAACGTTGTCGACAAATTCGTATGACGTTTGGAACAGCGCCCGCCCGTGAGCGTATTTGGAACTAAAATTGTATAATGAATTTTCTCAATGGCGATAAAGTTACGTTGCGCAGGATTCGAATATTTTTACGAAGACTTTTTAGTTTTGTATGTCATCGACCTTTGCGTGTAGTGGGAGAGCCATACTGTAGCTATTTTTGCTGCTGTACGAATGGACCGGTTCGTCCGGAGAAGTACCACCCTCTCGCAGAAAATCGGCGTGACGCAGCAGCACTTCTGTTGCGTTTCGTTCGGTCTGTGAGAGTGCCGGAGGCCCGATCCCTCCCTTTCCTCTATCTCTTTTCCTCCTTAAAGGCCGGCAACGGACTAGTGACTCTCTTGGGGTTGCTGGTTCTCATGGGTGACGGTGATCGCTTACCATCAGGTGACCCGCTTGCTCGTTTCTTTCAATAAGATAATAAAAAATAAAAAAATTGATTGATCGGGCCAGAGCGTAGCGAGTGAGTTCTCAGTGTCACTGAGAGACGCTCTTAGCCTTTCTAAAATTGTGTAACAAAATTTTGCCTTTTTTATAAAGACAACGCGATTGTTTTATTCATTGTGAAATCAAATATCAAAGCAATACTGACTTTATCCCAGATAAAGAAACATCAGCGTCCGAACATCACTTAGGGGGCTTTTTCTTGAATATTAAAAACATCTGTTCCGATCCCATGATTTGTCTCCCGCGTTAGAAAGGGTTAAGTTTGGAACAGTGTGGATGTGCCTTTATTTTTTACCTGACTGCGGAACGCAAAGGAGAGTAATGTGTTTAACAGCCTATGTATGTATGTTTGATCCTTTTTTATTGAATGGCTTTTAACCACTGACGAAAAAGAGGGGTGTTATAACATGAAAGTAATATGAGACTCAATCATAGTGAAATAAAAACAGATCACGGATATAAGCCGAGTTTCGGACTAATTTGTAGTCCTTCCTCTGAGAGCACACGACCCAGCCGCAGCGAGACGCACACTGCGCGCCGCGGCTCTGCTCGCGCGACTGCATGTCGGGAAACATTTAGGGCTAAACTAGACTTATAATTATACACGAGTGATCCGTTTTTATTTCACTATAGGTGTTCTAAGTTTGATCTGTGTATCTGTCTGTGGCATCATAGCTTCTAAACGGATGAACGAATTCGGATGCGGCTTTTTTTAGTCGAAAGCTAGTTTATAAAATGGTTCTCAGTTAAGTTTCATTAGAATAGGTTAACCAGTTTTTGAAATATTGAACTTTGAAATGAAAATATCGGAGGTTTTTCGACTTTTCTAAGTTGGTTACTTTTAACTCTAAACTGCTGTTTTGTGGCAATAAACTATTTTTATTTCTTTCTTTTATTATAGTATCCATAATCTCTGAACATAAAAAAACGAAAATGCTAAAATCCCTTCTTACGCGAATCCCTCTCGAATATTTATATTGGATCTAAAGTCTGTTGCCGATCCATTATTAATTTTCCAATGATTTATGAAAAAATGTCTAAGCTAATTAGTGAAGTAAGCGCAATCATTGGAAGGGTTGAGTTTCGATGGTATTCGTTTCGTTAGAAAAAAGAATTGTAATTCATTCGTATTGTATTTCTATGTTGTCTGGTATTTCTTTGTATTCGCTGTGGTTGATTAGTTTTTAACACCCGACCCAAAAAGAGAGGTGTTTATAAGTTTGACCGCTGTGTCTGTCTGTGCCATCATAACTCTTAAACAGGTGAACCGATTTTAAAACAAGTTTTCCAGCAGTGGTTCTAGATAATTTTGAAATTAAAGTATGGGGGGGTTTTTCAGCTTTTGTAATTCTACCTTATTTCTTACTCCTTCCTAATTTAAGTTAAGTACTTAAGTATATACCTAGTTGAATATGAATTAATCATCATCATCATGCCAGCCGAAAGACGTCCACTGCTCGACATAGGCCTCGCCCAAGGCTCGACTGTCTCCACTCAGACCGGTCTTGTGCTTTCCGCATCCACCGCGGTCCCGCGATCTTCACCAGGTTGTCGCTCCATCTTGTTGGATGCCTACCGACAGAATATGAATTCAATTAATTTAAGAGCTATCATTATTCAACATTTCCTTCCGTCTCCATCAAATTCCAAGTAACCGGTGTCTGTCTGTCTGTCCGCACGTGGCTCTAGAACTATTGTCGCACCTTTATTCTTTTTTTATGTCTCGAGGGGTGCCCGTGAATGGGAGTAATTGTGTCGCTAAAGTATTGACAATGGGACGACACTTCATACTAAACATTACTACAGTCAGCAGCAAAAATAGCTAAGCAACCGACGCCTCTCAAGCAGAGGGTCGTGGGTTCAAGCCCCGGCTCGCACCTCTGAGTTTTTCGGAATTTATGTGCGAAATTACATTTGTAATTTATCATGAGTTTTTCGGTGAAGAAAAACATCGTGAGGAAACCTGCACACTCCTGCGAAGCAATTCAATGGTGTGTGTGAAGTTCCCGATCAGCACTGGGCCCGCATGGGAACTATAGCTCAAGCCCTCTCATTCTGAGAGGAGGCCTGTGCCCAGCAGTGGGACGTGAATAGGTTGGTCAGGTCATCGCGACCGCTGCGGTTGCTTAGGTACTTCTGTTGCTATTTCTCGTACAGAAAGTACAAAAAAATAATTCTCGAACTGGGACTCGAACACAGGACCTGAAAAATACCGTGGCTTAGCGCTGCCAACAGCGTCATACGAGCAATCATTGAATTTGGTAGCAGCGAAAAACTCGTTCATATTCACGATTCAGTTTAATTAAAATCTTCTATTGCTGACTGTGCATGAATGTGTATCTGCATACCTACCCAATGAACACACTGCATAGCTTATTAACACACTGCATAGCTTATCAACACACTGCATAGCTTATCAACACACTGCATAGCTTATCAACACACTGCATAGCTTATCAACACACTGCATAGTTTATCAACACACTGCATAGCTTCTATAGGTACTAGTCCCACCGCCGACGAGTAGTGACAAGCGTTTTTTGGTACAAAAATTCTGTCCCTCTTGTTGCTGAACGGCAAAATGGTATCACAGGGGACAACATGGTATCACAGGGGACAACATGGTATCACAGTAATAAATAATAAAGAGTTTAATACACGTTTAAAATACACAGAAAAATGTATTATTTTTATATTTTTCATAACAGTAAATCTGTTTTAATAAATTCGGTGACGATAACACATGGACTGAGACTTAGAGTCTTTTACATCCAAAACAGAGAAATTTTATCGTTCAGATGCCAAAACGGGACAATTTAGCGTCTCGAAGCCTTATTCCGGGACACCGGGACAGGTTACTAAGAAATGGGACTGTCCCGTTCAAAACGGGACGTATAGTCAGCTTAACCAAAACACACGTTTTTGCCTTATGAACACACTGAACAACTTAATCATAGCTAGAAAATACGACAAAATTATTAATGCCTTTATATTTTTGACAACATACACACAGATTGAAGCTTAGAACCCTCCTTATGAATCCTCCGATTAATAAAAACGAACCGCAGTTAAGGAACCCTAAAAATACGAAAGTGCGCGGTTCAATAATCCATGCCAGCAACATCTTGAATCTTTGATACTCGTGATATCGCGTAGAGTACAGTTGAATACAGAGAGAGTAAGAAAAATCATTTTTTTAACCTATTTCTAGGGTTCTCAAAAGGAAAAATTTAATCCTTATAGGATTATTTCGTTGACCGTCTATTTATCTGTCTGTCTTTCAATTCCAAGTATAAATCAAAATCTATTTCAAACGCTTTTCGGAGCTTTCTACGAGTCCATTTTCAAAGCACCAAGCAACCGTTCAACATGCATGCTAAGGTGGCGGTAGTTGGGTATTGGTGACATGTGTTGATTTATGTTGCAAGACAACATACATTAGTCGCATAGACGTACCTAATTTACACGTGTGGTCATGGGTGCGGAAATTAATTGTTTTTAGTTTATGGTAATGGACCTCTGCAAAGTGACGTCTGATTCAATCAATTATTTTACTATTAAGTCATGTACCAGCTCCTGCGAAGCAATTCAATGGTGTGTGTGAAGTTCCCAATCCGCACTGGGTTCGTGGAAACTACAGCCCAAGTCCTTAAAAAAGGCTGGTGATGATGATATTTTTAGCGACCCCTGAAAGTCTCTGTCCAGTACTCTGTCACCTATTATCGAAATGCACATCGTGGTTCCGTAAGGGTTGAACATTCGAGCCTGCCACGTTATCCTAATCACCCGTACAACCCTTATCCCGCCCCTACAAAGTCCCAATTGGCACGGCAAGTGCCGACTTAAAGTTTGCCGTTCGATATTTATGATGCCGCAGCTATTTGCATTACAGAAATTGTACTTTTGTACATTTGTGCTATTGTTGTGTTTTTGTATGGATTTTACGGCGCGGATTAGGGGATCCACTTCGACTGATTGAGGTTCAATTCTGGACGATAACAAAGATAGTACAAAAAATAATGTCTAGAGTTTAAAAGAGCATTCGTAAGTGAGTGATCCCTAGAAGATTTTAGTTAGGTCAGCCTTGAAAGTAAGAAGACTTAAAAGTGAATTAGATGATCAGATAGGAACTGACAGATACACAACTGTATTTTGTGTATCTATGCTATCAATACCACACAAGTCATTGTGAAATAAACGGTTCGCTTATGTATGTCAGTCGATTATATACTTGACGACCGGATAGCCTAGTGGTTAAAAACCCTGACTATGAAGCTTGAGGTCCTGGGTTCGATCTCCGGTCGGGGCAGATGTCTGTGTATGATGACTTTGTGAATTCGTTTTTTTGGAAGTTAAAAAAAGAGTTCAAAAATGAACGCGTGAGGTCTACAGTTCAAAGAGCCACTAGTTATCTTATAACCGACAATCGTATAAAAACTCGGGAACAAACACTACTGCACACACTTTCGATTTCTATAAAAAACGAGCAAGTTATAAAAAACGAGCAAGATGCGTTCGCGCAGGGAGTATGTAAATCCGATACCGACGCTTTTTACCGATAAAGCTGCGCTCAATCACTTTCGATTTTAGCCGGCTGCCCCAGAAAAAGGCGGGTTATGTTTACTATAGGAAGGAATATCATGTGGAAAATAAATAATAAACATCATGGGACAATTGACACCAATTGACCTAGTCCCAAACTAAGCAAAGCCTATACTATGGGTATTAGACAACGGATAAACGGATACTTAAATACATCTTAAACATCCAAGACCCGAGAACAAACATTCGTATTCATTATACAAACATCTGCCCCGACCGGGGATCGAACCCGGGACCTCAAGCTTCATAGTCAGGGTCTCTAACCACTAGGCTATCCGGTCGTCCATAACCTAAAAAGGTCATACATTACCTTGACCTATTAAATACCAGACTCTCGGTTCGAACGACAATTTGGTTGCTGTCGGGTTTGAAACCTTGGGGCCATTATGGTCCCGGCGCTTACAAGCTTATTTGAGAGTTGCAAAAGCGCTTGGTCGGTGCAACTTGTGACCAAAGGGCTGGCAGATTTCTCTCTCAAAGAATCAGCAAACGCTGCCAGCCTTTTGGGCACCATGCCACGGGGGCCTTATTTAGATTTAATTTAGGTTTAGTTGAATTAGTTTTATCATGCACGCTTCATTGATGGTTTAATTTATTTGGGTGGCTTATGTAATGTGTACTTCTTGTCATTTTTGCCGTTTAAACTGTCATTATTTTTAGCAACCTTTGCATTTCATTCTGTGCCGTTAGTGTAATCAAAAAGCACAAAATACGTATCGATCGCGTTTGCGTTAAAGTGTCAAATAGTATGAGAATTGTTAAACGCGAACGCGACCGAGACGTATTTCTTGGCCTGGTCGGCGATTACACTAGGCGCTCAGAATTGATAATGACAACCGGATAGCCTAGTGGTAAGGCCCTGACTATGAAGCTCGAGGTCCTGGGTTCGATCCCCGGTCGGGGCAGATGTTTGTATGATGAATACGAATTTGTTCTCAGGTTTTGGATGTTTAATATGTATTTAGTATGTATTTATCTATACTATAAGTATGTTTATCCGTTGTCTAGTACCCATAGTACAGGTTTTGCCTGTTTTGAGACTAGGTCAATAATGGGTGTCAATTGTCCCATGATATTTATTATTTATTTATTATGTTTATTTACATCATCGAGTAAAATCACTTGGTAACGCTGGTTGAATGAAAAGATGATGACTCCTTTGCAGCCTGTCTTCGGAATAAATGATAAATTTGAATGCTTTCCTGTTTGACATCAAGCTGTGAAGAAGAGGACACCGAAAGATGATAAAAAAAACCGATTCGTTAATTTACATAGATTCGTGAATATTCGTAACTTACAGTGATAACTGATGACACTCCAATCTAAAACACCTACATTATATGCAAATAAAATAAGCTACCATAAAAAGGCTCCATCCATTCAGAAACAGGTCTTAGCTCTTCAACTTTAAAGTATAAATCCATGTCACAATAAACAAAAGCTGCCATCGACAATTTCAACGGCTACGGACCTGACAATGATGTCGTCTCCTTCTAAACGCTATCTAAATGACGCAACAAAAAATCTGTCATCTCACTTAGAGATCTGAGCTCCCGAACCCAACAATGAAGTGTCACAAAAAACATGATCTAAATATAATAACGTGGAATTTGAATGTGAAAGACATCTGTCGAGAAATGGAAGGAAGTGAAACAATGCGATGCTCATTTTGGATGGAGGCTATGTGGGACGGGTGGCGCGGCGGTAGCAGTGTGTTGAGACGATTGCGCGGGTTTAAGCTGAGCTGGGTGCGGCCTGTACTTGGATGGGTGACCGCTTTTCGGTAATTTAGAAAAAAAATGTCCCGATAATCATTCATGAAGATGAGCCGGTAGTGAAGGTCAGTCACTCGTAGGGGAAGCGAGACGGACAGAGGGTCGAGCACGACTTTACGAAAGCTGCGTAATGTTACGGTTATCGTAATGAGATCGAGAAACCTCATACTAAATTTTAGTTCCAAATACGCTCACGGGCGGGCGCTGTTCCAAACGTCATACAAACTTGACAACGTTTACTATTCGACTTTACGTTACGCAGCATTCGTAAAGTCGTGCTCTCGACCCTCAGACTAACGCATGAGGAATAAAAGGGAGAGAGAACCACTATACCCCCCCCCCCCCCCCCCTATTAATTTAAGGCGCATTTATTTCAGTTTGAAGTGAAATCTCCTTGTACGTAACGCGTATCTCGCAAGTCAAAAACCGGCTTTCTCCTTTATCTGCTTGGTCCATGCAGCTTCGCCCAGATCGATCTCTTGAAATATTACTTCTAAAATGGTCTTAAACTGTGCGTACATTTGTGTGCATGGATGGATATTAAATAACCTTGCCACAGTCCATTTGGATCCGTACCATCATCTTAATTTGACGACCGGATGGCCTAGTGGTTAGAGACCCTGACTATGAAGCTGGGGTCCCGGGTTCGATCCCCGGTCGGGGCAGATGTTTGTATGATGAATACGAATTCTTTCTGTTTTGTTTATTATGTGGTGTACAATAAAGAGTTCTTGTATTGTATTGTACGAATGTTTGTTCTCGGGTCTTGGATGTTTAATATGTATTGATAAGTATGTTTATCCGCTGTCTAGTACCCATAGTACAGGCTTTGCCTAATTTGGGACTAGGTCAATTGGTGTCAATTGTCCCATGATATTTATTTATTATTTATTTAAGTTTGAAGTGAACTCGTCTATCGTGTATTGTCTGACATTACGTTAACTCACAGTTACGTATCTAACCCAAGTAACATTTTAAAAATAAACTGTACCAAATAAAAGATACAATTGACTCACGGCTAAATTCACTTCCTGTTTGAAAAGGATTTTAAATAGTTCTTAATGAAAGGATGTCAAGAGACAATAGGTGTCTGATTAACAAGGAAGATTTGTTCATCTGTTACACCGGGTCAATGGACTTTAATCACGTATAATGTGGGACTATCTATACTTTTGCGCTACAAGCTTATTTATAAATGATAACTGACTTTAATTTTTAACATGAAACTACCGCCAAAGCTTCTGCTCCCAGAGAAAGGACTACGGATTAGTCTGAAACATGTCGAGCTATACTCAACTGACATACGTGAGTGATCTGTGTATTTCACTATGGCTTGGGCGTATTGTTAGCAAAGATACACAAATAGGAAAGTTTTGTAGGGATGATTGGATGTTTGTTACTCAAACACACAAAAACGGCTACACGGATTGGGATCAAATTTGGAATCGAGATAGCTTGTACCCTAGATTATAACAAAGGCTATTTTTTATCCCGGAAAAATGCATAGTTCCCGTGGGATAGCCATAACCAGATTCTATGCAGGCGAAGTGACGCGCTACATCAGGGTCGTGCTTTATAAAGCCACAAGTTGTAATTTGCAAGCGGAAATCTCTTTCTAACAAAAGGTGATAGAATGAGACTTCCGCTTGTAAATTGTAACTTGTAGATTTATAAAACACGGTCCAGAACTAAAAGCCAAATGAAACTGCAGCAGTAATTTTAACAATACACAAGTACTTTCCAAAATTACTCCCAAAAATGGCTGCAACGAATTAGAAACAATGCAACTTTTGTAAAATCGGTTGCATACAGTTTAGTGTGTGAGGAGTGCGTCGACACAGACCGCCCGCATCATCTCGTTTTAATTGTTTCTGGCTGTTATTGACGTAGAACAAGGAATTGGAAGAAGTGCCGAAACGCGTCAACGTGTAGTAAGTAAATAAAAAAGTACGTAAGTAAACACTTTATATTACACATAATGAAAACGGGATATTGACCGGGATTATAAATAAATAAATAAATAATAAATATCATGGGACAATTTGACACCAATTGACCTAGTCCCAAACTAGGCAAATCCTGTACTATGGGTACTAGACAACGGATAAACATACTTATATAGATAAATACATACTTATATACATATTAAACATCCAAGACCCGAGAACAAACATTCATATTCATCATACAAACATATGCCCCGACCGGGATTTGAACCCGGGACCTCAAGCTTCATAGTCAGGGTCTCTAACCACTAGGCTATCCGGTCGTCAAATTACCTTATAGATTTGATGAGCTCCCGATATTTCGATGCAGTTGCATGCATCATGATCACTTGCAAACTGACGAAACGAGGGTCAATATTAATACTAATGTTGTTGGTTATTGGTTATGTCTAATGCAATTAATCGTAAATCATTTAAAACAGTTAAACGCTTTATTTCACAATTAAATTAAATTCGAGTACAAAGGCGGACCCTTTAAGTGATCTCTATCACTGCAAAAAGTGGTAAAAACGAGCTGAGATTTGAATACCTGCATGGAAAAAATTCGGCCTATAGGTACCCATATGCTAATCTTGGTGTAATAGGGTATGGCACGCGACACGGAATGTCGAGGATCCGGGTTCGATTCCCGGGGTTAGCGTTTTCTGTTTTTTTCTGTGTACTCATGTTTCAGTGAGTATTTTAAAAGTTTAATTGGTATTCACGGGAAAATGGTAAAAATAAAAAAATAGGAAAAAATAAAAAGATACTTCAATTGAGATCATGGATCTCTACCAGCCAACCTTTGAGTGGTGGAGAGGAATAGTGTGTAGTGATGGTGGTAATAGTTGGGTCTGTGTGACATGTGTTGATTCCTGTGGCAGAGGAGGGGGAGGTACATGAAAACATACATGTAAGTAAGTAAGTAAACACTTTATTGTACAAAAAACAGGATAAAACACAAGTTACAACAATAACATTTGAGTACAAAGGCGGACTTATCCCTTTAAGGGATCTCTGCCAGTCAACCTTTGAGTGGTGGAGAGGAATAGTTCACAGGACAGGACATGTGTCGCAGGGACGTAGTTACCTTACACGCGTGGTCGCGGTTGAGCGAAGTAAAACGAGATTCAATCAATTAGAAGAAGTTCAACTTTAAGTACTTGTAAGCAAAGGAAATAATTGTCAGAGCGAGCGAAGCGTCTTAGTTTGACCTTGGGCAAAAATGCTTTCGTATGTTTGCTCTTTGTTCTCTTGGACAGGGCGCATTCTCTCTGTCTGTCTGTTTGTTACCTCTTCGCGGAAAAACAGCAGCGCCAATCTAGATGAAACTTGGCAAGAAGATAGTTTGTACGTTGAGGAATTAATATAGGCTAGTTTTTATACGGAATAATTGTATAGTCCCCGCGGGATAGTGAAAACCAAAGACGAAGTTGCGGGCAATAGTTAGTTATGTTAAAATTTTTCGTCGATTCGTTTTTTGGCTTAAGAACAAACGGAATATGTTCAAAAATTAACTAGCAAAGTCTACCGCTCCCGCTACCGCTGGTTAATGTTTTAGTTACTTACAAAAAAAAAAAGATGCAAAGTGTCTGTTTTTTCGTAACTCTATACCATCATTTCACATAAAAACTCAACGTTTGAGGGCATTTTTTTTGAAGTATGTAATGGCGATGATTAAGGAATGACTTAATGAGTAAAACAATGACTCGGCGCATGTGGGCCGATCAATTAATGAAACAGTCGAAATCATTAATAAAATGGGTGCATTAAATGATTAATACTTTGAATAGATCTTATCAACAGATCTTTGGTATCGTGATATACGAAAAAGTTGATGATCGATTCATAAAAGTAATCTATACCTACATAACCTAACCAACTTAGAAAACTTTTGACATGAAACTATCGTGAGACTCAATCATAGAATAAAAACGGTAAATAAATAAAATAAAACGGATCACTCACGTATATAAGCCGAGTTTAGCCCGACATGTTTCGGATGTGTGGGTCTAGCGCTCCCGGAGGAAGGACTACGAATTAGTCCGAAAAATGTCGGGCTAAACTCGACTTATATACGTTAGGGATCCGTTTTTATTTCACTACAACTTAGAAAAGTTGAAAAACCCCGACATTTTCATTTCAAAGTTCAATATTTCAAAAACGGGTGAACCGATGTTAATGAAACTTAGCTAAGAACCATCTCGATTAAACTGACTTTCGATTTAAAAAATCGAAATCGGTTCATCCGTTTGGGAGCTATGATGCCACAGACAGATACACAGATACACAGGTCAAACTTATAAGGGTTCAAATTCAAACGCATCTCTGAGTTTTTCGGAATTTATGTGCGGAATTATATTTGTAATTTATCATGAGCACTTCGGTGAAGGAAAACATCGCGAGGAAACCTGCACATTCCTGCGAGGCAGTCAATAATGTGTGTGAAGTTCCCGATCCACACTGGGCCCGCGTGTGAACTATAGCCCAAGCCAAGCCCTCTCAGAATGAGAGGCGGCCTGTGCCTAGAAGTCGGACGTAAAAAAAAGGCTGGTGATGATGATGATGATATCCGTACCCAGATCTGAAATGTTAATCCTTAACGTCTCTAATTCAAACTACCCGAATAATCAGCCAACTGAACTGTATTCAGAATTCAATTCGAATCGCCGTAATGTGAACCGATTGAGCCAGCGCCCCGTCAAAAATAATTTATTATCTATCAAAAAATAATTGTTATAATTACTTATGCAACGCTGCGTTATCTCCCCTTTTTATTCTTAATACTAATGACGATGCCTTTGTCATTCGGATATACCCATGTCCCGACTATTATTCACTTATTATTATTTTTTATTAAATATGCCTTCAAGCTTGACCTGATCGCATTTTGCATACCAACATTCAAAAGACTCTGTATGCTTGTGTTAAGGCTTGAATTTCAAATTGGCTGACGGACTTACGGCTTTTTAAATGTGCACTGTATTGCAGGATTAAAAGGTCCTGGCCATTTAGAAAGTTGATGCCATTTAGTCAGAAGATAGATTTTTTTTATTTAATGTTAGATGCATAAGCAACTGTAATTTGACCTTGGTTGTAGTGAAGTTTGTCTTCTTCCTTCCTATAGAAAATCAGCTTAAACAAACTGTACTTGCCCATGTTTTGATGTGTTCTGTGAGTAAAAAGTTCTTCGTCAATTCCTTTCCTTTTTCCAAAAGGCTGGTATGTGCTGATGTTCATACTTTTCGTTGATGTTACATAAAAAATTGGTACTTCCTTCAATTTTTCAGTTAGAGTTCGCATATCATTAATAAGCAGGTATGTATAATTCATTGTGAACTCTACAAACATCCCTTTAATTATTTCTTTATCGCATTCATAACCGTTTACATACCAGCCAAAGCAAATACTGTCCCAACCGAAAAATGTTTGAAAATCGAACGAGTGTTCAGAATCGAACGTATTGTTTAAATATTTGAATAGTGTTCCATTTTTGATTGTGATCCATCTTTTATGGTTGTGTCAAAAACTGTTTTGCATATGAACGGGAGTTTTCGGTTTATTGTTTTTTTTTATATTGTTCGGCTGTTTGGATTTGTGCCGTAGTTTTTTTTAATATTAGGGCAGGCGGTGGTTTGAGATGAAGTCAATGGCGTTTTATTCTTCCTTTTATTCGGTGATCTATAAAGGAATTCATGTTTGGGTGACGAACAAACAAATGAACATAGGTTATTTAGGAAGGCTTAGTATTTATTTTATTTATAAAGGCCCATAAAGAAACAGTCGCTTATTTAGCGCAGGTATTTTGTTTTTTTAAACAGTCTTGTTTTCAAGAAACAATTTAGTTACTTAAGACCTGATTTTTGAAAGATTTTTTAAGCTCCCGCCTAATTTTCCTTTCACATAAATCTTGCACTGGAAAAACACACCGAATTACAAAATACAAATCACTGTATCATCTGGTAATGATCTTGATGTCTTTGATAATTGTGGAGAGAGACGCAAATATGCGCACACGCACGTGCGAGGAGCACGGATGATATCGAACTGGCAGTCACAAAGGGGTGTAACTGAGACGGGAGTTGTTCCATTTTCGAATTTAAAGTGGAGATGCTGGTTTGTTTTTCGAAGGTTGCGTAGTTTCAGTTAAGGTGTGAGTTGGTATTGTGATATGTGATTTCTCACCGGAAGGGTATAATATATGGGGCATTGTTAGTAACGAGTGTTTGTGCGTGCTGTGGGTGGACGGACGCCCTTAAATAGTTGACTGTAAAAATTAGGCCTGTTTTTTGCGTTTTGCGATAGGTAGGTAGCTTTTGCCAAAGCCGAAGAAAGTTTTAATATTACTCACATGTTTTTATTTTTTTTTACTAGGTATCGCCTGTTCCAGTGTCTGTCTGTCTGTCTGTGTGTCATCAAATCTTGCAAGTTAAATTCGACTCCCTTTCAGTGGCCGGATGGCCTTGATATTTGGTATGGATTATGAGAAGTGGATGACAGTTAAAGTAGGTAAATAATTATACTATTGACGACCAAATAGCCTAGTGGTTAGAGACCCTGACTATGAAGCTTGAGGTCCCGGGTTCAAATCCCGGTCGGGGCAGATGTTTGTATGATGAATACGAATGTTTGTTCTCGGGTCTTGGATGTTTAATATGTATATAAGTATGTATTTATCTATATAAGTATGTTTATCCGTTGTCTAGTACCCATAGTACAGGCTTTGCCTAGTTTGGGACTAGGTCAATTGGTGTCAAATTGTCCCGGGATATTTATTATTATTATTATTTATTCAAAAACAGAGGCCACAAGTATTTTGATCGTTACGTGAAAATTATATTAAACAGTATTTGGAAATCATCATCATCATCAGCAGCCGTTTTTACGTCTCATTGCTGGGCACAGGCCTCCTCTCAGAATGAGAGGACTTGGGCTATAGTTCCCACGCCTTCCCAGATTGGGAACTTCACACACGTAATTGAATTGCTTCGCAGAAGTGTGCAGGTGTCCTCGCGATGTTATCCTTCACCGAAAAGCTCATGATAAATTACAAACGTAAATGAAATATGTGTAACAAATTGACTACTTAATTAAATGATCATTAGCGTAAATAAAAACAAAAGCTTTGTATTAATGTTATTAAAAAAATGGTCAAAATACTAAGTGACCCATTTTCTTTCGAGTAGTACCTATACAATTGATTTTGAAATTACGTGTCGATCACATGATCAAGGAGAAACTGAGTGATTATGCAAACTCTACTTAGCTTCAAGACGTTCTCTTCCAGTTAACATTTAACCCCTTACCCCTTAAAATTTACCCCAAAACTAAATCCGCATGTTGCCCGTTAATGGTCCGTTCCCAATCCTACATCATTAGCGGTAACAAATGGTGCGCGTACGCAATCGGTAATGATCGGGCGACGTCGGGTGTTATCGCGAATATGTGAGATGACATTGATCCTTCGCTAAACTTTGCATGACATAAACTAACCAACTTTAAAAAGTTGAGAACACCCCCGACATTTTTATTTTAAAGCTCGATTTCTCAAAAACGGCTGAACCGATTTTTATGAATTGATGAAAAGAAATAAAGACATTTTATTAACATAGAGACAAACAATGAAAAGAATAACGTTATTAGGTATGCAAAAAATACAATACTTATCAAGCAAAAAAAGTTTTTGGTACAGTCGAGGAAATTCATTCCTGTCCCACCATGGCACCTTTTCACAGTAAGCGTCAAAGAGACATCGCATAGCTTGACAGGGAAAATCGTTATGACGTTTACTATGGAAACGTTCTATGTTGGGTCAGGAATTAATTTCCTCGACTGTACCTATACTCAGTTGAAAGCGGATGCTACAACTGTGCTACAAAATAAATGTTCTTACGTTAACGGACTTAGGCGTCTGCTGAACGTTTCTACAAAATGCTTGGCAGTGGACGGTCAAAATTAAAAAAAAAAGATGCGGGACCTTTTTTTTACAAAAACTGTCCAGCGATTGACCCGAGAAAGTGCAGATGAGGCCATAGGTTCACAAAATTTCAAGTGTAACACTTAAAAAAAAGCAAAACATCACTTGAAATAATAATTTGAGCAATACGAAACATTCAAAGGCATCCATCAATTTCGGTAACTCAATACGGTGTCACATTAAAATGAAGAGCGCACTAATGGATTTCCGAATTTGAATTTCAAAATACGTTCGAATGATTCGGAAACATCCGACGGTTGATTGTGGCGCGTTATTTGATGTTCCGTATTTTGAATTTTGCTTTTTAATAAATTATTTTTTGTAGGTTTTGTATGCTGCCAGTTACAATATCAGTACTTAACTCAAAATGAAAGTTTCTTTTTATGGAAGTAAAACAAAGTGGGTTTTTGCCATAGCCAGTGTTACCAAGTAAGGGTTAATTTATCAATCAGATTTATTAAAACTTTATTGCCTTCGTCACAGGACACGACATCGAAATAAAGAAGGAGTATTCATGTTTTGTTTCTTGTATTAGATAAATGGTAAAAAAAGGTAGCGTAGAAAGTGGAGAATGAATAAGAGAAGAACTGCTAAGATGATGGAGTTGTACACATGAGTATAGTACTGAAAGTCGGAAGAATCTTTCCTTTCCCGATTTGGAATTTTCTATCCCACTATGTAACGACATACTAGCTCATTTTGCCCTTACCTTAACTAGAAATTCAAAACAAAACACATTCCGGTCCGAATTGTACAGAATACACCTATAAGAGCATTGATGCGCTTTGGTCAGCGCCCGTGACGAGTGGCGCTAACACCTGTTTTGCAATACGGACCTAATTGTAGCCTGGCCATAGACAAGGCAATAAAATTACTAGTTATTAGCTTAATGAATGATAATGGAGTTTTTCTTGGGGATAACGATAGGAGTGGTTAAGTGAGAGCGTGTAAGGACTAAGTACCTAGGAACATTATTGAATTTTAATTAAAACGATATACCAGATATCGCACGTAAATAATTGCTGTCTAATTTCGTTTTATTATTGTTGCACTCAAAAAGAGTAAGTACGTTAAGTTTAACGACGGAACATCTTTTACACGTTTTATAGATACAATAGAATACAGAGCTAAATGATTGTGATATTTCAGTTATAAGCGACATAATTGTCTACGCTGCATATCCCTACCACAGAATAACTACCTATACATAATTGTTATATACTATTTCAAAAGCGAATGTATGTTGAGTGGTCTGACCTTCTTTTAAGCATTTACGTTAACATTGTGGGCCAGCTATGCATCGTCGTGACTCCGAATTCTGATAAGTAAGATTTTTTTTTAGTTTCACTACAATTAGTCAATCTAACGCCGCCATGTACATAATGCAACACAATCTTTGTTACTAGTATTCATCATCATCATATCAGTCGGAAGACGTCCACTGCTGGACATAGGCCTTCCCCAAGGATCTCCACGGCGGTCTTGTGCTACCCGCAGCCAATGACTTCCCGCGATCTTTACCAGATTGTCCGTCCACCTGGCGAGAGGTGTTCCGGTACGCGGTCACCACTTTAGAACTTTCATCATCATCATGTCATAAGTAACTTTTTGTATTATGTATTTTTACGGTCATCCCGTTGGAAATTATTATGGTAAAAATTTGGGTTCAAACCCCAATTCGAGAATATTTTTTTCTGGTTTTTCTGTATATTTACGCATCAGTTTGAATTTGTGAAAAATCATCATGTCAGCCGAAAGACGTCCACTGCTGGCCGGCGGCCTCCCCCACGGCTCTCCACTCAGACCGGTCTTGTGCTTTCCGCATCTACCGCGGTCCCACAATCTTTACAAGGTCGTCGTTCCATTTGCACCCTGCATCTGCATCTGCATCTGCGTACCCTTAAATTGGTGCCAATTGTCCCACGATATGTAGTATCTATAGATGATTTTATAAGACCTATTATTATGTGTCTAACTCTGGTGTAGTGGTAGGCACGTGGCACAAAATGTCAAAAAAGCCTCATTATCATCATTATCATGTCAGCCGATTGACGTCCCCTGCTGGCCGGCGGCCTCCCCCGCGGCTCTCCACTCTGACCGGTCTTGTGCTATCCGCATCCACCGCGGTCCCGCGATATTTACTAGGTCTTTAGAACCTTGCTTAGTATTAATTCGGAGTTATGCTTATTAAAACTCTTCGGTGACCACGACAATGTCACCTGGTTACAACTCTTCATATATCATCGACAGCCGCACAATGCTGCCAACTGTACCATATAATTCATATTAATGACCTGTCGATTTGTTTCGTGATGCTGGCAACATCGTTTATATTCCAACGACAAAATTGATGATAAAAAAATGTTTGTGACAAATTAAAAAATAACGGAAGAGTTATTCGTATTGTATTCGGGTGGAATTTTTCCGTTCGATTTTTGAAGTGTGACGAATTTTGACGTCTGTGATGCTTTTGTTAATGAAAAGATTACACGGAAGTCAAAGAGGGCGACAGTGACAGTTAAATTACAATTTGACGACCGGGTGGCCTAGTGGTTAGTGAACTTGACTACGAAGATGAGGTCCCAGGTTCGATTCCCGGTCGGGGCAGATGTCTGTATGTTGCGACTCCACTCTGGCCGGCCGATTAGGGCAAGTCAGAGGTGGGGGTCCTGTCCCTCGTCAGTGCTCACTCCTCCCGGCCAACAAAGGCAAGGTGGAGATGAGGGTCTGGGGCTTCACCGGGAGCACTCGGGTAAGTGGGGTCGCTCTCCCCAACAGCTCGCCACAAGCTGCCCTGCGTTATTATTCATCAGCATCATCATGTCAGCCGAAAGACGTCCACTGCTGGCCGGCGGCCTCCCCCGCGGCTCTCCACTCAGTCCGGTCTTCTGCTTTCCGCATCCACCGCGGTCCCGCGATCTTTACCAGGTCGTCGCTCCATCTTGTTGGAGGCCTACCGACAGCTCGTCTCCCGGTCCGTGGACGCCATTACTATTATTATTTTTCTTTTTATTCGACATCTCTACAATAAGATAAAAGTAAAAACATGCATCGGGTAATAATATTTCTTATAATAACAAGACACCTTTGAACTTCAACCACAGTCCTCACAAGGTTTCATGTTTTTGGCTTTAACCTACTCAAAATAGAACCTTAAAACTTTAAGACAGAGTTGAGTATTGTGTGGAGTTAAGGCAACGACATGTGGAGGTTAGGGCGCGACACAATGGGCTCGATGAAGAGTGACGAGCACCTGCGCGTGCGATCTTTGGCGATAGGCGGCGCGGTGTGGAGAGAGCTTTAGTTTTTCACCCTAGAGTCAATAATTAGAAAAGTTGAAGAACCCCCGACATTGTCATTTCATTTCAAAAACGGGGTGAACCGATTTTAACGGAACTTGGCTAAGAACCATCTCGATTAAACTAGTTTTCGATTGAAAAAAACCGCATCGAAATCAGTCCATCCGTTTGGGAGCTATGATGCCACAGACAGATACACAGACAGACAGATACGCAGGTCAAACTTATAACAACCCTCTTTTTCTTCGGGGGTTAAAAATATGTAGCATTATAGTGAGTGAGATCTCTCCACTTTCTGCCAACAAAGTTTATGTCTGAGTGTCTTGTACTTTTATTTTCTTATTTTGAGTAAAAAAAAAATTGTCCTCTTGTTAAGTATATGAAATTAACAGAGTAAACTTAATATACCGTAAAATGAACCTTAACTTAATAAAATGAATAGATATAAATACTCCGCTTTATGGAATAAAGGTTAGATGTAGCCTTAGGGCCTTATTCATAAACGACACTCAAGCCTCTATTAGCTAAAACAAGCTTTTGAATACAAAAAACCGCATCGAAATCAGTCCATCCGCTTGCGAGCTACGATGCCACATACAGATACACAGATATACAGGTCAAACTTATAACACCCCTCTTTTTCGTCGGGGGTTAAAAATAGGTTTTGTCTTCTTCTTACTAACGGAAATGTCAATGTGACAAAAAATTACAAACGAACTTTAACGGCATTTTAGTTAAAATAGGTTTATGAATAACAGGGTTAGTCTGTTCCAATGATTTTAAAATCGACTTTTCAAGTTACTTGATGTCTCGACTTAACCCTCCCCGTGCAACCGTCAAAAGGCCGATACTCTCTCCATACTATCTTACCCGCAAAGAAAGTAGTCCGTTAACAATTACGTCAGTACCCGACTATTAGCCGACCGCTTTTGTTCGGATTAAGTCGTGTAATTTGCATTCGTCGAACTATCTTAGTCAATATCATGTTTTTTTATAATTTTTTGTCAGTTTTAACATGAAACTATCGTGAGACTCAATCATAATGAAATAATAAGCAACTTAGAAAAGTTAAAAAACCCCAGACATTGTCATTTCAATATTTCAAAAACGGGTGAACCGATTTTAATGAAACTTAGCTAAGAACCATCTCGATTAAGCTAGCTTTCGATTTAAAAAAACGCATCGAAATCGGTAAACCCGTTTGGGAGCTATGATGCCACAGACAGATACACAGACACACACTCTTTTTCGTCGGGGGTTAAAAACGGATCACTCACGTATATAAGTCAAGTTTAGCCGGACATGTTTCGGACTAATTCGTAGTCCTTCCTCTGGGAGCGCACAACCCAGCAGCGGCGAGACGCACACTGCGCGCCGCGGCTCTGCTCGCGCGACTACTAGACTCAGCTTACACGTGATCCGTTTTTATTTCATTATAATTTTGTCACTTGGTTCAACATCATCATTTCTTGTCTCTTTACGTCCCACTGCTGGGCACACCGTTTAATTGCTTCACAAGAAATTGCAGGTTACCTCACGTGGATTTCTTTTACATAAAAACTCCAAGCATGACATACAAATTCCGAAACAATCAGAGGCCACAGGGATTGAACCCACAACGCCATGTTTGAGAGGAAACCCCTTGGGTACCACGGGTCAAACTCTGTCAATTCTATACCTATCCAATGATAATCATTTCGTCGCTTTCACAATTATAATAACAGTACTTATTAATCTTACATCACAAGGTGGGAAATGTGTACCATTCCGCCCGTCTGAACATCACTGTAACACGACACGATGTTTTTGATCGCCACATCTGTCATCGCATATTGAATCCACCCTTAATACTATCTCGAATAAATCCTTGCATCCTATTGACGGAAAAATTTGCATACGCCATTTAAGGGTTAAAAAATTATCATATGATTACTGTCAAAGGTAATTCAATCCAATCTCAACCTTGTTCACACTGAGTAAGGTTTGAATTGGACTGTGAGAAGTCGTTAGAGCAAAGATGATTTGAAATCTGGAATGCTCTTTTGTGAAAAGTTGTGGAGGTCGCGTTATTGGAAATTGAAGCGTGGTGTTTTAGAGTTAAGGTGGTTTTTCGGGTGTTGCTGCAAAGTGACAGATAACCCTCGAAATGCGTTATGCAAATTTCGGTATTTCGGATTATTTTTCGTATCATTTTTCAATAGCTCATTATGGGTGCGGTGTAAGTGCCATAGGTTTTGTGCTATTGTTGATAAAAAATACATTTTAGATTGTGCATAGACCGATTTTATGGCACAAATTTAAATTTCGATGACTGGGTATTTGCATGATTGTGATTTAGAGGCTATATTTGGATTTGTTTTCGATTTTACGGTTTATGGTTAAATGGTATTAGTTGTATTGATCGTGGCGAATTTCAAAGTGTTATTTCACACGATGTTATGGATAGGGGATAGAGTCACATAATATTTGGGCCTAGTAAGTGAATTTAAATTCAAAAGATGTTAATTAGTAAAGTTTTCAAAGCATGTTTTAATTTGAGACATGGAATAAGATTTTCTGGTTAATTAAATTTTGATCTGTTCCTTTCTTCATTCCACGTAAAAGGTTGCCTGGAAGAGATTGTTTTCAAATGATAAGAACGCCTATTGTCTCTCGACATTTTTCATTCTGTAATCTCTCACTGATAAAGAATTGTAAGACTACATGATCTTTTTTATTTATTGTACAAAGTGACGTTGAAGATCCACTCGGTACCTAAAGCCATTCCTTTGTCATTATGCAAACACACGTGAAATAAAAAAATAGAGATCCATCTCATCAATTCTATGTGTCACACCTGTCTTACACCTAAACGAGTAATCTTAACTTTCGGCCCATGGTGTAAAATAGTAAAGCGCCTATAATAGCTACGTAACGCCAAAACCAGCGCGCGCGCACCTCAAAGCCAAATTAAACATATCGAGTAACAATTTATCAACAGGCAGCATTTTTAATTATAAAAAAAACATATTCGGCCAGTACCTACGCAGTGGAGTGTTACAATCTGCTTCCGATCTCGACATCACACCTCCCTTTTCCTCCCGCGTATTTTCTTACGCCCGTCCCTCTCGCACCCTGTAATTAGTTACTCATGTATAACTTTTGTTTAGAATGACATGTGGGGTGCCGTTAATTATGAAGTCGGTTTTTTAACGAATCGATTCTTATCGATCGCGGTTTCGATGTATCGATAGTGGTGGGCTTTTAATTGGGGTAACCGTTGCTGATGATTTTATACGGCTGTGTCAGTGTTAAGTATGGGAGAGAAAAACTTTTTAAAAGTTCAGTTAGTTTCTTTGTGAGAGTTTAAATTGATTCTAATTAACTGCTATGACCCAGTCTACCAAAGTCGATAAACACATTATAAGTCCTCTATTATGCGTTCAAAAGCCGTAGGTAATGACCATCATTATTTTACGACAGTCAGTTTTTATCTTCAAAAACCAATACAATAAAAAAAAATCGATACTAAACGTTAGCGTACTTATAATAGATAATATGTGAGTAGATAGAGTACCGTATGCAACTCTACATACTTAGGCCTTATGACACTCGTGTGATCCTATTATGAAACTCGGGTTAGCCCCGTTTTATAAAAACACACTCGTATTTTAAGTACCCTCATTATGTAACAGTTCCATAAATTAGAAACAACGAGAAGATTAAATTGGAACGCCTGGCTTCTAATTCACTAACTTTACAAATGTCAGTTTTCAATGACAATTTTCCGGTGTGGAGAGTAAGACAGCCGGTGTAATAACGGGCACAAGAGGCATTTCATCTTAGCTCTCTAGGTTGGCAACGCATCTGCAAACCCTCCGGGGTTGCGGGTGTCTGTGGGCAGTGGTAATCACTTACCATCAGGTGACCCACTTGCTCGTTTGCCTTCCTCGTCGTATAAAAAAAAAACAATTCGATGTCAATGAAGCAATGTGCCTTGAAGGGCTTTTGTTTTAGCGCGCCTCATATAGTCGTCCCACGATAACTCTGAAACGAACTGACAACAGTAGAAATCTAAAGTTTGCTTATGGCAACACTGATTTATAGTCAAACAACACGTTTTGAACAGTAACT
This sequence comes from Clepsis dumicolana, assembly GCA_963691665.1. Classification (NCBI taxonomy): domain Eukaryota; kingdom Metazoa; phylum Arthropoda; class Insecta; order Lepidoptera; family Tortricidae; genus Clepsis; species Clepsis dumicolana. The sequence continues at coordinate 1,305,436 of OY829525.1, forward strand.
TTTGATTAGATTTAAACATAAACAGGTCATCGTTCATCGACCATCCACCATTTAAATACCTCTCAAATTTCGTTTTATAGATTTTTTTACCGTACGACAAAACCTACTAAACACTGGCAAAATTGTCCTCCAATGGACAGAGCCATATTAAAAAAAAAAACAGCGACTTTTGATTACTACTATCATTATTATTTATAGTTAAGGAAATGTCTGAATGTCATGAAAAAAGTATTACCACAGCGTGATTTTTCTGGGTTGCCAATTAATATCTTATGCAGAGTTATCGTGGGACGATTATATTGGCAAAGAAATGTGGTTAATTGTCATTGTAAACCGACAATTGTGAAGATGGTGAAATAAGGGTCAGTAAGGGAGAAGTTACAGTTACCTAGTTGTGGTTACTGGACTTACTGACTCAGAAACACAAAAAAAATTAACTAATGTGTCTGAACACTCCATTGTGTCCGTCACGTGCCATTTGAGCTCTACGAGGTGTCCGATATTGCTCGTCATTAATTCTAATGATTTAATGATCATTGGTAACTTATTACAAGGTTTTCAAGTCCTGACGCAAAAATAGGCGTGTTATAAGTTTGACCGCTATGTGTCTGTCTATCTATACCTATAAAACAGTACCGTGACTGACTGAAAGACTGACTGACTGATTGATTGACTGGCTGACAGACAAGCCTAAACTACTGGACCTAGAAACTTGAAATTTGGCAAACTTAAACCTTGAGTATCCTAGAGGTGCACTAAGAAGGGATTTTTCAACATTCCCACGGGATAGGGAACTAGTTATATTTTTTATAAACTCACTGAAACATGAATACACAGAAAAAAAACAGAAAAATGCCAACCCCGGGAATCGAACCCGGATCCTCGACACACCGGGTCGTGTGCCTTTCCCCTACACCACGGCTGGACATGACCGAAAACCGTAAAAATAAAAAAAATGGATGAAAAAATACAAAAAGATACTCCTACTGAGATCATGTAGGGAACTAGTCCCTTTTTGAAATATTTCACGGGGCAAAGCTGCGGGGCATAAGCTTGTTTGTATAGCGTATATGGAACTAAGATTTAGTATGAGGTTTCGCGATCTCGATAACGATAACTGTAACGTTGCGCAGCATTCGTAAAGTCGTGCTCGACCCTCTGTGAGACAAAGCATCGATTCTATTTAAAGGCAGGACCCCGTGACTCCGAAAGACTTAACGTACCAAACCGCAGCTTTCTTCACAAAAGTGAGCAGCCAGGGGTCTTTGGCTAACCGGCAGGCAAGCGCCCTAGACCCCTGGTCACACACGTACCTCTAATTACATTTATATTGGTGAGTGACCACCTTGGCAGGTGTACAGCGATGTGGAACGGGCATCAGTGATGCGTTACCTTTAAACAAAAGATGCTTTAGCAGCTCTGTACAAGGTATAAATTCATGTAAGTGTGTTTCAAGGATTTGAACAAGATAGTCGATCGATGAATGGGTTTCTATCGACCAAGTATTACAGTCCAATGTTGCTTGAAGATAATTCGGTGGAACAATAGTATAGTGTAGTTATAGTTTTCCTGTTCGAAAGGTCAATAGCTTGGGTGAATTCGGTTTCTTTAATTACTTAGTCAAGTCGATGAGCAAATGGTTTTAATGTGTTTCTCGTGGCGGATATTGTTAATTAGGTTTCGGTTTTGATGAAGTCGTTTCTGGTTGAAATTTTATTGTTTAACGTTATCTACACCTGTCAGTTTTGTTAAAGGAAAGCTTGACAGGTTTGGTGCACGTTGGTAGGTTATTTTGGGTTGATAAGCCAGGCAAACGAGCAAATAAGTCACTGACCATCACTGGCTGCCCATCTTAAACATCCGCTACCCCGGAGGGATTGCAGATGCGTTGCCAATCTAGAGGACTAAGATGAAATGCCTCTTGTGCCCGTGATATTCTCGTCTGTCCAAGCACTGCTGCTTAGCTTCAGGATTAGTAAGTAAGATGGTTGTAGCGATCCGGGCGAAGCTATCGTTGCACAAATATTCATTCCCTCAACTTGTACAAGCTAATTGATAAGATTTACTTTGAAGATCAACGCTTAACATTATAATGGCATTTAAGTTATTGGGATTATACATTTTAAATGGCACTAAGTATACCTAATACTGTTAATAGGTTCTCGAATGGCATCTACGGACCAGGAGACGAGCTGTCGGTAGGCCTCCAACAAGATGGAGCGACGACCTAGTAAAGATCGCGGGACCGCGGTGGATGCGGAAAGCAAAAGACCGGACTGGGTGGAGAGCCGCGGGGGAGGCAGCCGTCCAGCAGTGCGCATCTTTTGGCTGACATGATGATGATGATGATACTGTTAAGCGTTGCTACCAATGTAAGTCTCCTCAATTTGACCAGTAACTTTTGTGCAAAGAAAGCGGGCACCTACCACAGCTAAGTGTATTAAAAAAATGGAAAGAAACCACGCCATTTTGAACCCCCGACGAAAAAGAGGGGAATTGTAAGTTTGACCTGTGGGTCAAGCACGACTTGACTAATCCTGCCTTACGTTACGGTTATCGTATCGAGATCGAGAAATCTCATACTAAATTTTAGTTCCAAATACGCTCACGGGCGGGCGCTGTTCCAAACGTCATACAAACTCGACAACGTTTACTATTCGATTTTACGTGACGCAGCATTCGTAAAGTCGTGCTCGACCCTCTGTGTATCTGTGTCTGTTTCTCTGTGTATCTGTCTGTGGCATCGTAGCTCCCAAACGGAAGTATGGAAAGTGGAAAGCTAGTATAATCGAGATGGTTTCTTAGAAATTTTGAACTTTGAAACGACAATGTCGGAGGTTTTTCAACATTTCATAACACCTAGTTTGACTGACCACGTCGTCGATATTATTCATAAGGGTCCCGCAATCTAAGTGAAATAAATTACGCCGCATAATTGATAGGGCGGTAGGGGGAGCCACCGGTGCGTCACGAGCTATCGGAGATGGTATCGGGCCTAATGAGAAGTTTGGATGTAGTTTTGAATATAGCGTCTGTCGAATAGTGACGATTAGAAATATAACCTAACCAACTTAGGAAAGTTGAAAAACCCCTATTTTAATTTCGGAGTTCAGTATTTCAAAAACGGATGAACCGATTTTAATGAAACTTGGCTAAGAACCATCTCGATTAAATTAACTTTCGAAATCGGTACTTCCGTTTGGGAGATATAATGCCACAGATAGATACACAGGTACACAGGTCAAACTCATAACACTCCTCTTTTTGGATCGTCGGTAAATTATGTGATCGAATTCGATAACTATACTCGTATAGGATATTTTCTGTGGATTCGTTTTTTGAAATAAAAAAAAAACAAAAATGAGGTCGCAGGTCGCTGAAAAGCGATGCTGATTCTTTGAGAGAGAAAGCTATTGCAACTCTGAAATAAGCTTGTAAGCGCCGGGACCCCATGGACCCAGGGTTTCAAATCAAACAGCAACAAAATTGCAGTTCGGGCCGAGAGTCTTGTAAATAAATAAATAAATAAATAAAATAAATATTATCATGGGACAATTGACACCAATTGACCTAGTCCCAAACTAGGCAAAGCCTGTACTATGGGTACTAGACAACGGATAAACATACTTATATAGATAAATACATACTTACACACATATTAAACATCCAAGATCTGGGAACAAAACATTCGTATTCATCATACAAACATCTGCCCGACCGGGGATCGAGCCCGGGACCTAAAGCTTCATAGTCAGGGTCTCTAACCACGCGGCTATCCGGTCTTCAAATCGGTAGGTGTAATTACTATTTAGACATGTTTCTATTCTCAGCCGTTTCCGCCGCCGCACCAGCTTTTTGTGTGGTTCAAGCGAGAAAACAAAAACTTTAAAAAAATACGAACGTAAAATACTTCAAACATGAACTACACAAACACTCATGCAAACAACAAGTAATTGATCGATATAAAGTCGTCGGCGGCGGTCACTATCGGTCGCACGTTAAAAGAAATTATGTATATTAAATTCCCAACTGACTTCCTTATCGCCATCAAAATGTATCGGCTGTAGTGCGTGCGGTGGCCAGGGTTTGATACTTGAAGCATTTAAGGAGTTAGTTTTAATTATTGAATCTCACCCGGTGACTAAATTCACTAATTTCTAAAAAGTTCGTAGGTATTTCTGAATCTCACCGGTGACTAAAATTCTCAGGCCTATGATATCAAATACGGATGCCCCCACCCACTCGTACAGTGACAGCTAACAGCTACAGTCAGCAGAAGTAGCTAAGCAACCGAGGACGTCACAATGATCTACACAAACTCTTATGTCTATAACTAGAGCCTACTTAGATGATTGTGGCCGCTTCGGTTGCTTAGCTACTTCTGCTACTGACTGTACTTAATCACAAAACTCTTAACAGTTCTTCTTATAAGAACTATTAAAGTACCTATGTCGGTTGTGAAAGTAATATCTCAAAATGTCTCAAGGTTTTCTGATCCATCCAACCTCCGGTTAAGTGGCTAGAAACCGTCTAAAAATTAGTCACTCACGTACTTCTAAACATTGTCGAAGTTTGCCCGACATTACAGTCGAACCAATCCAAACAAACAGTGTTCAATGTCGATGAGTCGAATCATAGTTTTTCTTAAAAGATTTTTATTTTGAACCATCATCAATATATGGGTATAGCAGTCTTTTGTATTTTTAATTTGTCACATATTTTTAGTAGATAAACAATCAGAACAGACTAGAATTCAGGTTTTCTCTTTTCAGTTCTGCCAAGTTAAGGGCTAACACAGAAAATGGTTTCACATATACCTAGGTATAATAGTTTTAGTTAAAAAAAAAGTTAAAAAAAAACCCTTTTTTTGTTTAATTTATTTAATCTCAAAAGGTACATAGTTTATGTTACATCACTAATTTCGCCAAACTATTACGTTCAACCAGCCGCTTCAAGTATCAAACCTACTAGGTCCCCCTACATGACACATTGGTATCGCATGCCTCTAACAATCTAATTGCGGCCCCCGGGAATCGAACCCCGATCGGGCGATAGCGATTACTGCCGATTGACCCTCAGGTGGGTTGGGGTCGTATTTACAGTTTAGCTGTAGGTCTGTATGTCTACCTTGTTCGACTTGGGTAATTATTTTTAATATGAAATTACTTTGAAATGTGATATTACAGAGCGAAAGTGTAATCGACGGCTAAATATACTTGAATAGCCTTTGAAAGTATATGAAACACATAATACATGCCTATAAAATTTGAGGATTCGAGAACTCGAGGAGTTCCTGGAATCTCATCATCAGATTATGACTTGGGTGAAAATGGGACCACCTCAAGAGTATACCCTTTCGAATAAAAAAAAAAATATAAATACGTTCTGAGTATAGTAGTTTATGCAACTGCTACATAACAGGAATCCCTAAAACACGAGTGTGGTTTCATGAAACGAGGCGACGCCAAGTTTCATAATAAGATCATCGACATATTTATAACACTAGCTAAACTAGGTAGGTATTTTTATTGTTTCATCATCATCATCATCGCCAGCCTTTTTTACGTCCCACTGCTGGGCACAGGCCTCCTCTCAGAATGAGAGGGCGGAGGGAGGGAGGGAATTTTTATTGTTTGCTTCATAACAATTACTGATACCGAAACAAAATACAAACACATCGCAGAACAAAACCTAGTACTCCGACAAAACCTAGGTGCCTAGACGTTCAAAGCGCGAGAGTGGAGCCCCCTAGAGGGTGAGGGGGGACAAGTGCATCTCAAAGAAATGCAGATTTTACACGTCGCTACTCTTCGGGTGTGTCGTGTCGGGTGTAAGGAGAGATAGCAACAGAACGCCTTTGTCTCAAGCAGGTATTGTTTCTTTAAATCACGGCTTTAGATAGTATTCCATTTTTGAATAGTCACTGAAACGCCGTGATAGCCTAGCGGTTTGACCTATGGCCTCTCAGGCAGAGGGTCGTGCGTTCAAACCCCGGCTCGCGCATCTTAATTTTTCGGAATGCATGTGCAGAATTGCATTTGTAATTTATCATGAGGTTTTCGGTGAAGGAAAACGTCTTGAGGAGACCTGCCGGAGTGATTCAATGATGTGTGTGAAGTTCTCATTCTGCACTAGGTCCGCGTGCGAACTATAGCCCAAGCCCTTTCATTCTGAGAAGAGGCTTGCGTCCAACAGTGGGACATAAATAGGCTGATGATGATGATGATGAAATTCCCCATTACTATATCTGTCGCGCGGTAATTTCAAAAAATTTAATGTTACTTTTAGTATTATTCCTTTAATGATCACAATGACCGGTAAGTAATTTTAATCTTATTTTTACAATAACAACATTCATGTTCATTTAAAACAAATGTACAATGGGCTAACACTACCTACAAAGTAAATAAAAATATTAAAACTAAAACTAAATCAAAAAAATTAAAAATTAAATACCTACCAAACCTGGACCTCAGACCTTTATTATTATTTATTAACTAGACTAATCTTGAATAAGACCCGAAAATTTAAATTGGCGCCCAATATGGGGCCAAAATCGTGAAACTAGGTTTTAATTTTTGTCGATCCCCAGTGAACTATTCCTCTCCACCACTCAAAGGCTGGCTGGCAGAGATGCCTTTAAGAGAAAAGTCAGCCTTTGTACTCAAATGTTATTGTTGTAACTTGTGTTTTCTCCTGTTTTTTGTACAATGAAGTGTTTACTTACTTACTTACTTCATCAAAACATGGCTAGCTTTATGTCCAAGGATAATTAATAATGATATTCCTTAAAAATATACCAAGTTAAGCTTTCAAGGCCAAAACGCATAAGCAGTTTCGATGAATCTTTAATTAGTGACAGATGTCTCCTTAGAAAAGGCTATTCTTAGGGATAGTCATAACCGAATGTTGCCTATCGCGAGTCAAAAATCCGCTCGGATGGCCAGTATCGAATGAGATATCTGTCATTCTCCATCAATGAGAGACAAGCTAACTGGCCTGTGATTGGTGGAAATTGACGGATCGACCTCATTTGACACTAGCGAGACTGGCAGTAGTCCTTCATTGTACTTACTTTAGTAAGTAAAGTAAAAAAGTATTCATTTTCTCCACCACAAAGTATGCAATAAATGCCTCTGCATTCTGCATTGCTGTTTATCTAAACACAAACTATAAGTGGGTACAAGACTTTTGTGGCGGGGACTGTGTCCAAACTAGGAGAATCCGATATCTCCGACCCTCAGATGTCTATAACTACAAGGATTACTATAATTGTTGATAGTTAGTACTTAGTACTTTAATGAAAATGGTTGTATGGTTTTTCTGCTAACGCTCCTCACTAAACATGACACTCATTACGGGGAAGAAGGATTTCTCTAAAATATGTCAAACGCTGAGACGAGACTCGCCGATTCTCTTTAACACCTTTTGTTAAATAATTAAAACGCTCATACAAAATGGTGTAGGAGCTTGTAGTCTTTTTAAACCCCGACAAATAACCAACTTAGAAAACATACAATGACAATGCAAAGAAAAATTCGTTAAGCAGCTGAACCAGCAACCTCGGTAATCCGTACCACGCTCCACCAATCAAGCTATACTTAACGTTGGTGTACCTAACGAATTTTTCAATGCCTTGTGTCATATTTTATTTGGAAGATCTCTCCCCAGCGCCATCTATGAGTAGCTTAATCAAGCAGCTCACCCACTACGGAACTTCTACAGTTACGCATTAGTGGCAAGAGATGGAGCTATTTTCTGAATCAATGAAAATAATCGATTTATTGATTATTTTTGTTTTTATTTTTATGAAACATTCATAGAATGAAATTCAACATACAATGACAATGCAAAGAAAAATTCCGAGGTTGCTGGTTCAAGTCCAGCTGCTTAACGAATTTTTCTTTGCATTGTCATTGTATGTTGAATTTCATTCTATGAATGTTTCATAAAAATAAAAACAAAAATAATCAATAAATCGATTATTTTCATTCAACTTAGAAAAGTTGAAAAACCCCCGACGTTGTCATTTCAAAGTTCAGTATTTCAAAAACGATTGTAATGCAACTTGGTTAAGAACCATCTCGATTGAACTAGCTTTTGGTTGAAAAAACAGCATCGAAATCGGTCTATCCGTTTACGAGCTATGATGCCACAGAGATATACACAGATATACAGACATACAGATACGCAGATACACAGTCAGACAGATACACAGATACACAAATACACAGACATACAGATACACAGATACACATGTCAAACTTATAACAGCCGTCGTTTCGTCGGGTGTTAAAAATACATGACACGAATAATAAAAAAAATGACGATGAAAACGTGGGTAGTTGTGTGCCACTGTCAGCTGCGCCTAGTACTCGCGCGAGCAGAGCCGCGGCGCGTAGTGTGCGTTTAGAGGAAGGACTTTTTTAAACGACAAGGAAGGAAACGAGCAAGTGGGTCACCTGATGTTAAGTGATCACCACTTGACTGCCCATAGACACCCTCAACCCCGGGGATTTGCAGATGCGTTGCCAACCTAGAGAGCAAAGATGAAATGCCTCTTGTACCCGTAATAACACCGGCTGTCTTACTCTCCACACCAGAAGACAACAGTGCAAGCACTGCTGCTTAGCGGCAGGATTAGCAAGTAAGATGGTGGTAGCGATCCGGTCGGACCATCACACGCTAAATATCTACGAGAACACTCAGCACAAACTCCAGAAACATGGCCACAAACTGTCGAGACTTCCACAACAGAACAAGAGCGTTCAATAAATTTCTTAATTGCAATTAACTAATTAACTAAATCAATGAAACGATTATCGCCCTCAATATTCGTTAGGGGGCCTGTATCGAGCATTGCAACGAACTTTGAACATTCGCTATGTAATGTACAGCGATTAAAATAAAAGTTTTTCAGAAGGGGTGTGTAGCGGTTCAGTAGAGGTGTAGAGCAGATAATACCGCCGCATAAAAACCGAATGATACACCAAATAATACACCCGATAATACACCAAGTAATACACCGGATAATACACGAAGTAATACACCCGACAATACACCCAATAACACACGATAATACTCCGGATGATACACATTTGGCGCTAATGAAATAATTATGTAAGAAATAAAATTACAAATAAATGCTCTAAAATTTGATGAAGGCAGTTTTATAAATATTCACACGAGGTTTTTTAAATAATATTTTTTATTTTCGATTACAAATAACATTATTTATGATAAGCAGACAAGTTCGAGAATGAATAAGGTAAGATAATGTATGCATATTAAATTCAACGTTTATAATCTTTAACGCTGGAACGAACTTATAAATTATCTTAATAATTATAAAAGTAACCTTAACTCATTTACTTCAGACTAACTTGAACTATTTGATCGATTGATTTAGATTTGGAAAGATATCGGTATAAAAAATACATAAATTTTACTTTATATTTCTATTACTTTCTGATTTGCTTTTTGCTAAGAATTCCTGAACATTAAATAAAACTGTTCATTGACCTAGCGAGAGACTCCAGCTTGGGCAAAAATTCTTCCGTATGTTCGGATGTCTGTCCGCCTGTTCTCCTCTACAGGTTGCATTGCTCAACCGATTCTCGTGAAATTCTCTGAGCAGGTTCGTTAATTATATACCTACAAGTCTGTCACACCAAAGTGACCGATTGTCACACCCACCACCTCCAACTAATTACACAATTAGACAATCGGCGCATCGGCGACCGTCAGCCATTAGGGTTTAATTGAAAATAGCGTAAACGCTGTAAATTGCTCGAGTGCAGCCTTTACTGTCGGTACAGGTTGTATGGACAGATATCCCTTTGCCATTTTTAGAATTCCGAACCCAAATGGTAAAAAAATTCAGTTAAAATTAAAAAAATATATACAAGTTTTTTTGGAGACTGTACTTACTTTTTATTTATTGTACTTGTATTGTCGTCCAACTTACATTATCCATACTAAATTTCAAATCAATCTGACTACTGAAAGTGGGTCAAATCTAACTTGCAATATTTGACCCACACACAAAATACTAACACGCCAAATTGAATAAGAGCTTGCAGTGAATAAGTTATCTATTAAAAATTAATTTTTTTACAACTGTGCGTTTTTTTTTTTATATTGAGGAAGGTAAACGAGCAATCGGGTCACCTGATGGTAAGTGATCACCACTGCCCATAGACACCAGCAACTCCGGAGGGTTTGCAGATGCGTTGCCAACCTAGAGAGCTAAGATGAAATGCCTCTTGTGCCCGTAATTACACCGGCTGTCTTACTCTCCACACCGGAACACAACAGTGCAAGCACTGCTGCTTAGCGGCAGGTTGTACTTGTATTGTCATATTTGTCATCCAACTTACGTAATTATCCATACCTACCAAATTTCAAGTCGATACCACTAACCGTTGAAGAGTTACCTCCTGGGAAGACGATCCTGGCCGCAGCACCAGAACTTCACTGTCACTGGACTTACATAATTATTTAGGTATGTACTACCTACAGTTGAACTATTTGTTCCTGACCTACTGTAGAACGTTCTCACACTAAGTGTCATAATGATTTTCCTTGTCAGGCAATGCGATGTCACCATGACATTTTCTACGATAAGGTTCCGCAGTGGGTCGATAATACATACAAGTCACAGCACTTCTTCATAAAACTTATCATAACTACTAGCGCAATATTGTTGAAAAGGGACCCGAATATTTCATCTCACGTAATAATATGTATAGAAGATACTTTCCAAAGTTTTTATAAAAAACATCTTTGTAAACATCATCAAAAATCCTCATCTCTCTTCCAATCACGTCCTATAAGCTGAAGCCCGGATACGACGGTAATACCTAGTATACATTATCGGGCAGGCTAAGTGGGTCGGACCCCCCACCCAAAGGAGGGGGGGTACACATCCGATCCTTTACTAGAAGTTCACGTGTCGGGGAAATTGAGAAGGGGATTTGCACCTAGATTGAGGGGGTGGACTGTTGATAAAATAAGCTAAAAAACTAAAAAAAATATTTTTTTAAACAAGCTTTTGTGCTCTCTGTACATATATTTTGCGATCATCATCACCAGCCCACAGCAGCCCACTGCTGGACGTACATATACGTACAGCAACCCTGTTAAGGTCGTCCGTCCATCAGCCTGTTTGCCGGTTCGTGATCTCAACTTACAATATCCATACCAAATTTCAAGTCGATGCTATTAACCGTTCATGAGTTTCCCTCCTGCGAAGACGATTCTGGGCGGGCCATCAGTACTTCACTAGCAGATAATTATATTGTCATTTAACTTACATTATTATCAATACCAAATTTCAAGTCAATCCGACGACCGTATGTGGGTTAATTTAACTTGCAAGATTTGACTTGACCAAAACATCAACATGTGCGAACATCAACGTGTGGCTAATATCTTGACAGTTCTTCTAAGTGATTAAGTTTAATGAATATTTTCTTAAATGATCGTCCCGAAAGGTGCATAAACTGCCCACCTCCCTTTTAACTCGTGAACCGTATGTCAAATTAAACAAAAATGAAATCAATGCGATTGGAGCGACGACACCTGGCCTCTATTTCACCAACTTTACAATTGTCAGTTTTCAGTGACAATTCGGTATCAACTGCTGACTTGAATAGCTTTTGTTTTAGTGTGTACTGGCCTAGAAATGTAGTTCGAAATGTCAAGACAATGGTGAAATATTATAGGGGCCTTGTAAAGATCGCAGGGTCGCGGTGGATGCGGAAAGCACAAGACCAGTCTGAGTGGAGAGCCTTGGGGGAGGCCTATTCAGCAATGAACGTCTTTTGGCTGACATGATGAAGTCAATGCTTTTATTTTATAACCCAGAGCAATTTTAAACGCATTGGCGCTTACCAAAAGGTTCTCGAATGGCGTCCGCGAACCGAGAGTTGAGCTGTCGGTAGGCCTCCAACAAGATGGAGCAACGACCTGGTGAGAATCGCGGGATCGCGGTGGATGCGGAAAGCACAGACCGGTATGAGTGGAGAGCCTTGGGAGAGGCCGCAGCATGTACTGCAGCAACCTGCAGTGCTGATATTCTGTCAGGAACCTAAGGATCAAGTATATTATAAGTATATTATCAAGTATATTATAATTATATTATCATAGCACTATAGACTTACTAACACCATGGACTTTGGGTCTAGTGCAAAATTCACGAAAAATGTGTCCCAGCACAACGCGGCATTTTCCGATGACAGCCATATGCCACAGCGCTGTCGTTCGACCAAACTAAGACTGACTGACGGTCGATTAGTGGTCTTTTGGTTCGGATGTTTTCAAGCGCTAACCCGAAGTCCATGGTGTTGGTAAGTCAATGAATAGCCTGAAATACGTTCACAGGGGCGCTTTAAAAACGCCATACAATTTTTTCTCGATGGCGATACGACAGCGTTACTTAGTACTCGATTCTTGCTGAAAACTCGTTTTTGAGCTACTGATTGGTAAGCGACCATCACTGCCCATAGACACCCACAACCCTGGAGGGATGCAGATGCGTTGCCCACCTAGAGGGATAAGTAGCTAAAACACCTCTTCTACCCTTGATTTCCTCGGCTGTCATACTTTCCACTCCGGAACACAACAATGCAAGCACTGCTGTTTACTGGCAGGATTAGCGAGTAACATGGTGCTAGCGATCCGGAAGGTCCTCGCACAAGGCCCTACCATCCGCAAAACTTTTAACCAAGTTAGACAAATTTAAACACACAAATCAATCAACGTTAACAGAAAATGTTATTGTGAAACTAAATAAACAATAAATAAGTAAATAAACGTCGTGGGAAAATTTACACTAATTGACCTAGTCTCAAATTAAGCAGAGCTTGTGTTATGAGTACTAAATAACGGATAAACATACTTAATTTCATTCTTAAATTCATACATAAATACATACAAGCTTTGAAGGATAAAGCGTTAACTTACTTACTTACTTTGAGTGCAAGCATTCTTAGTCATCATTACAGATATCAAACTCAGGACCCCAAGATCCGCAGTCGGGTTCTCTAACCACTAAGGCATCCAAATGTTGAAATCATGTCGACCAAGAACGAGTATTTGGGGCAGTACAAATTTCGAAACGTAGTTTGTGTCCTGGATACATCGCGTTTCCTTAATAAAGTGTCAACGAATTCGAAATGAAATGAAATTCTTTATTGGTAGCAGGCGTTACAGGTCGTTTATAACTATGCATAATATTTAGTAAAAGAAAACACTTCTACTGCTTTTGTTAAAAACCTTAAGCCCGCGGCTTTGCCCCTGTGAAAGAATGAAGAATAGTCTAGTTCCCTATCCCGTGCGAATTTCGAAAAAAATATTACCAATATACACGTCTGCAAATTTTCAAGCCTCTCGCTCCAGTGGTTTGGGCTGTGGGTTGATCTCTAGGTCAGTCTGTCACCTTTCCCTTTTAAATAATACCTAACTATAGGTACTTAACGTGAAACAGAGCACTCGAAAGCACTACTAATAAATGGGTGAAGAAACTACGAAGAAGTCTTTGAAGTTTCACTAACAGTCCCAAGCAATCCAGGGCATTCATCCAACAGCCACCCGGGAGCGAATCAAGAACGCAACCCGTACTCCTAAAAAGCAAAACCGTACGGTACCATCTGAAACGAATTAATTACACCAATTCAGTATTCCGCGAACATCGAAAGCCACCACAAATAATTCACGCTCACAAACAAACACACACACGCCCACCTATATACAAATCTAAATCAGCCACGTAAAATTCATGTAGAAAAATGTCAATAACGTGCACACAGAGGCTTTCGCAGAAAAATACAAAGCGCTGTACGTGGCACGCACACATACCCACCGACGCTTACAGACGCGGAATCTTTCGCTGGAGAAAATAATGTATTGCGTCTATATAGGAGTAATCTTTCACAGTCACGCACACTGGCGCAGTTTCGCCGTATTTTCAGTACCGATCGCAGCACTTGTGGGGTTTTTTCTGGGGTGCAGCTGTGTGGGTGCTCACACGGGGGGGAGGGGGGGGGGTGGCATACATTTTCAGGAAGGCTGTAGCGTCACAGGCGTCTTTCAGCGCTGTGAAACTGCACACATCGGCGAGTATCGGCGAGACGAAGAAGCGAACGGCAGAGTACGGTGAGGAGACAGACTCTATCACGGATGTTTAAAGTGTTGCATCGGGACGGGACGAGCCTGGTATCAGGATATGGGTTGTTTTTGTTAATGATGTCTTTGACCGTGGATTAAGGCTAAATATTGAAGTTAAGTATTAAAATAGAGTTCTCATACGAGTAGTTTTGCATTTGTCACGGAAAAGAGTAAGCGAAATATTGTAATTAAAAAACTGGTCTCGAAATACATCAAAATTGCTCCAACACTAGCATTGAAATGGGTCATTGTTTAAGTCCTATGATCGAATAATAGGCTCTCCAAAGCTGTATTCATTTTGGGCATTTCATTTTAGCCCTCTAGCTCATCAAAATATCCCTGTGGTGTTGTGGCGTGTTGAGGATCTTTAAGTAAACTATTTGTCCATAATTACCTCAAAAAGAGCCCTCAAACGTCGTACAAGGTACGAGCACGTCGAATTTTAGTCACAAATATTAAACCTTCACGGAAAGTAGATTAAGAGGTTGCATCTTTTGACACTTCTCTGACAGATGCGTACTCTTAAAATCGATTGTAAGCTTCAGAGGGTCATCCTACTCCCACCCTACTCTATGCCGGAGTAGGGGGCACCCCCTCCTCGTGTATGTTCGGAAAAATGCCTTACGATCGCACCCGTTTCAAGTTTCTCAAACATTGTTTGCGTTTAAATAGGAGAAATGGGAATATGGGACTTGAGATAAATTCTCTATTTATTAAATGCGAATTTTGGGTGGGTTTGCGAAGATGGCGATTCGGGTTTGAGTGATAGATTGTGGTTTGAAAAACCTCCGACGCAAAAATAGGGGTGTTATAAGTTTGACCTGTATATGGCTGTATCTGTGAAAAGGATGAACACATTTGGGCGCGGCTTTTTTTTTATCGAAAGCTACTTAGTTTAATCGGGATGATTCTTACTTAGATAAGTTTTATAAAAATCGGTAGCCGGTCAGCCATTTTTGAGATATTGAACTTTGAAGTAATTAAGGTTCGTTATTAGAAAATTTTGTGTGAAATTCTGATCGTATATTTTTGTGAGATGTCTGATAATTAAGTGAATTATAAACATTTGGAAGTAAAAACAAGGGTAACGTAAGTAGGTCATAATAATATTAGGTACCTATATGACAAGAAATTCGTGGAGAGTCTTGAATTCTTGGAATACTTACATATCGAAAGGTATTTTTTTTCTACTGTATCCTACTCACACTCTGCCCGTCACATTTTAGACAATTTTTTAAATTAATTTTTAATTCGCTCTAAGACTTTAACAAACTCATACCTACACACCAGTTCCCAAACACCAAATCCAAATAAAAAAAAGGAACCCTCCTTTCTATTAAAGAAGCAAACAACTCAAAAATTCGACCTGAAAATTAAAAACAGTATGAAATTTAAATTCTTTTCAGGGGACAATAAATACATTCCTGAAATCGCTTAACACGTAGCTTGGTCCTTGATATCAACCCCCCCCCGAAGGGTGGGGGTTCCCAGGTGCTGCAGTATATTGGTGCAATTTTCTCTATACTATGTTGAAGTTTTTTTTTTATATAAGGGAAGGTTAGAGTTCAAAGAGCTCCGATGTTAGACCGAGTATTAAAAGACATTTTATAAGTTTTCATATCTTATTCTTGTGGTCTGTGATAGTCTAGTGGTTTGGGCTACAGCCTGTCAAGCAGAGGGTCGTGGGTTCGAGCCCCGGCTTGTTTTTTAACCCCCGGCGAAAAAGAGGAGTGTTATAAGTTTGACCTGTGTATCTGTGTGTCTGTCTGTGACATCATAGCTCCCAAACGGGTGGACCGATTTCAATGCGGTTTGTTTAAACGAAAGCTAGTTTAATCGAGATGGTTCTTAGCTAAGTCTCATTAAAATTGGTTAACCCGTTTTTGAAATATTGAACTTTGAAATGGCAACGTCGGGTGTTTTTCAACTTTTCTAAGTTGGTTAGGTTATCATCGTCAATAGTAGAGAGAATTTTATGAAGCTGAAGAAGCAAGGAACTGTGCAATAGCTAATAGATAATTTTTGAAATACCATTACTATATATGTATTTTTTTTGTAGTGTTTTTATAACATTGTTTCATTGACTTCATTAATTTGTTTTTCCCTTGACAACTCCCTTCTGGGGACGAAACTATTTTTGTCATTGTATTATTATTCATTGTTTTATAACTTATTATTTTCGTTTGTTTAATTGATTTTTTTGACGATCTCAACAAAAATTCTTATATTTTTGACATGTAGTATTTATATAACGTAATTTTAATGTTGAGTAAATAAATAAAAATAAAAAAAATGAAAATCTATCTTGGGTGTCAAATTGCTACCAAAAATAATTAAATAATAGAATTTATTCCGTAATAAATTAATTCTTCTTTTAGCTCGACTTGGCGGGGGCACTACCGTGTCCCCATATTTCATTTTTCATCAGGGGGCATGCTAATCTTCTCCGCATCGTTCTAAATTATGTACTGCCGAAGCAAATACTTTCATTTTAATCTGCCCACAATCAAATCATCAACGTACAAATCCGTATCTTTAAAACGAACTAAACTATATCTCCTTACATTAACCCGTAACTTCATAGTTCATACTATTAAATTAAATTCAGTAGGTAACATCGGAACGAAAATTTTTAAAATATCACCCCCCTAAAGTAAAGGGGGGGGGGGGGGGTGATAAACGTTCAAACTAACTCAACGTTCCAATTCTACGTTATAGTGATGGGACGAGTATCAGTTACTTTCTCGGCAAATGCAGCCCCCAAACTACGAAATTCGAAAATCGAAGTTCGTATCGTATTGTCCCGCTTACTCTCCTGTTAAATAATATTAGCTTGAGAAAGACGGCACGATACGAAGTTCGAATTTTGCACTTCGTAGTCGGGGGGCTGTGTGCGGTTGCATCCATTGGCATTTCATTCCGTTAATAAACCAAACATGTACGAGTTGGACTTAATGGTCCCGCTATTTGTCGTATTTTAATTTAGTGAAATGAACGGATCACTCACGTATGTCAGTCGAGTATAGCTCGACATTTTATTTAATTTATTATTTATACATAATGAACACGGGATATTGACCGCGATTACCTTATAGGTTTGATGAGCTCCCGATATTTCGATGCAGTTGTCTAATGCAATTAACCGCGAATCATTTAAAACTGTTATTTATTATTTATTTCAAAAATATCGAAATAAATACCAGTCATCAACACATCCGCACTTTTCTTCACCGAAAAGCTATAACTAACTTAATTTCACTCATAAATTCCAAAAAACCAAGGTACGAGCTAGGGCTCGAAGCTACGACTCTCTGCTTGAGAGACCTCTAGCCTATCACGCTATCACCCACAGAGGGTCGAGCACGATGTTTTCGAATCCTGCGTAATAATCGAGTAGTAACGTTATCGAGACATTTGTATGACGTTTGGAACAGCGCCAGCCCGTGAGCGTATTTGGAACAAAATTTTAAATGAGGTTTCTCGATTTCGATACGATAAGTTATCGTTACGTAGGATTCGAAAACTTACAGAAAAACACGACAAACTTATAACACCCTCTCTTTTTGCGTCGGGGGTCGAATCCTGCAGATGAGTATGAGTATGAGCCCACCCCACCCCGACCACATAAGCCTCACTAACTCACACATTACCATTCCAGAACTACGGAATAAATCCCAGGAACCGCAGCTGTTCAAAATTCCAAAATTCGCAATTCGAAACGTGAAATTTCCGCTCAAAAATTTCGAACGAACATTTAAGCGGGGCGTCCGTTATTTTCTCCGTTCTATATTCAAATTGGCTGTCGCTATTGGCTCGCTCTACAAGCACATCGGGCATGCCGACACGGTACCCGAAGCTGTAATGTCTATGCATAAAGTATTTTAAACTTGTTAAAATGCAACGTATTCTGCCCAACTCTTTCGCTATCAAAGGAGGTTATTTAGCAGATTTTCTTACCTTTGTGAAGTGTCGGTGCTTTACGTATCTGATAACGAGTTTCGAGCTGCTGTTTTGTGGCGGTATTTTAAGTAAGTTTTAGGCGCTATTTTTTATTTTGCTTATACCTATGTTGCCCCGCCGCTCTGAAGTCAATCGTGAGAATTTATTTTAGCAAGAATCAATCTTGAATAGTGTGTTATGAGAAATTTACGTTAGGTTAGGTTAGATGGGATAAAAGTCACTCTAAAAAAACTTTACCCAAATATTTACCTATGGTTGCAATCATGCTTCATGATAAGTCAAACTTTAGGACTATAATCCGTTCTGGGACAGCTCGCATCGGCAGCGAATCGAAAACAACAACCAGCTTTACTAAGTATCCCAATTCTACAAATAACTTCTTTATCTTAAAAATAAACAACTAAGACTGTATTTGGCATCTAGATAGAAAGACTCGACCAGGAGATAAATTTCTAGAACAGGATACTAGAACATTCCCCGCTTGCCGTAACACCCGCCATTTTTATCTGTCGCTGGGGCAAAAGATGGCCGCTGTTACACTAGCTGAATGTTATTGGTGATATACTTAATACGGAAACTGAGAGTTTACTAGTCCAGTAGTAAATCACTAATCTAGGGCAAAGATGTAACGATGAAAACACTAACATTTTACTAGACGTAATAAAAACGGGATATTGATCGCGATTACCTCACATAGGTTTGATCAGGGGGTTAGCACGCGCGCCATTTTGTCGCTTGTCGCTCAGTGCGTCCTTCACTGTGCCCTAAGCACGACTTGTCGAATCCTGCGTTACGTTACGGTTATCGTATCGAGATCGAGAAATCTCATACTAAATTTTAGTTCCAAATACGCTCACGGGCGCGCGCTGTTCCAAACGTCATACAAACTCGTTATAGTTTACTATTCGATTTTACGTGACGCAGGATTCGACAAGTCGTGCTTAGGGCACTGATTCCATCACTATAAAAGGGGCGCACTGCGCGACAAGTGACGGAATGGCGCGCCGTGTTGTGTTGTGCCGTTAGTGTAATCAAAAACACAAAATACGTCTCGATCGCGTTTGCGTTAAAGTGTCAAATAGTATGAGAATTGTTAAACGCGAACGCGATCGAGACGTATTTCTTGGCCTGGTCGGCGATTACACTAGGCGCTCTGATCCCGATATTTCGACGCAGTTACATGCATCATTGATCATGAGGTAATTGCGAATTATTTAAAACAACATTTTAATCTATCTTATCTATAGCTGTAAAAGAAGATAGTTACTGACTGACTGACAGACAACGCACAGCCGAAACCCTTAGCCCTAGAAATCTGAAATTTTGCATAGAGGTTGCCTTTATGATGCAGACAAGTACTAAGGACGGATTTGTTGAAATTCCCACGGGATAGAGAATAACCGGGGTTTATGCGCGTGCGTAGTCGCGGGCAATAGCTAGTCAGTTAAGTATAAAAAAAAAACCGGCCAAGAGCGTATCGGACACGCCCAGGATAGGTTTCCTAAGCCATTACGCAAAAATCCTGGCATAATGTGGTGTTCGGTGTTGAGGGAAACGTCAGGCTCGGTTAAAGAGTAGTTTATTAATGCTCTCTTATGCTAAGGATTCTAAATATAGAAATGGAGTGGAGGTGTGTGCGTGCACACTACACCTCCCCCCTTGGAAAAAAAATATACATAAACATACATATATTTTATGTATTTTTTCCAACATACAATGTTTATACTGATTTTTTTTATACAAACGGAACCAAATATTCAACGTAAACATGCAAGAGATACCTACTAATACTTAAGCTGCAGTATCCGGCTCCCCCATCACAGCCCGACCAGATAACTCGACTTATATACGTGACTGATCCATTTCATTACACTACCTATTAGACTGAAAAGTTTTTTTAATATTCACCGTTATCGCAAACTGCAATAAACCCCACTTTTCTTACACAATAAAGTGAACTAAAAGCTTTTTAAATCAGCGCTGCCAACCTCCAAACACCGAACGAACAACTACCGTTTCGGAAAATTTTCAATATACCCTGCAAACTGTAAGTTAGCGGGTTTTAAATAAAATCAAAGCCTCCCCCCATCTTGGCCCCTTCTTTATACTCTCGTAAAGTCTGGACTTGTAAGCTTGCAGCGGTAGGACTGCGAGCAAAATACTATAAAACCGGTCAAGTTCAACCTGGACGCGTGCACCGAGGGCTCCGTACAAATTTGTAGGTTAAATAGTTCGTCTATCACAGGAATCGGGTCTCGAAGATTTTTCCCGCTTTTCCCGAGTGTTTTAAAACGTCCGGTGTTAGCAGAGCCCTACTCTACTACACTAATTTGACGACCGAATGGCCCAGTGGTTAGAAACCCTGACTATGAAGCTTGTGGTCCCGGGTTCGATCCCCGGTCGGGGCAGATGTTTGTATGATGAATACGAACGTTTGTTCTCGGGTTTTGGATGTTTAAATATGTATATAAGTATGTTTATCCGTTGTCTAGTACCCATAGTACAGGCTTTGCCTAGTTTGGGACTAGGTGAATTGGTGTTAATTGTCCCACGATATTTATTTATTTATTTAATATCAATATTTAGCAAAAAAATTAGTCACGGTTTTATGGTCCTAATTAATAATCATGTATGTCCATGCAAAATTGCAGCTTTCTAATATAAAGAGTCTCTGAGCTAAGAGGCGGAGAGACAAGACGGACATGTCTAAACTATAAGCATTCCGTTTTTGCCATTATGGCTACGGAACCCTAAAAAGGGAGTATTTTCGATTTTTGGTATACCCATGATTGCATGGGTATACCAAAATTCGAAAATACCCCCTTTTTAGGGCATATTGATGCGTAACATTTTTAGTGTGAAGTTTCTATTCCCAGTGGGTCAGGATATCAATTTCACAGAATAGACCATACCTGTGAAAAACCCCGCTCTCAATAGAGATTGTTTTATGTTTTTAGGGTTCCGTACCTCAAAAAGAAAAAACGGAACCTTTATAGGATCACTTTGTTGTCCGTCTGTCTGTCTGTCTGTCTGTCTGTCTGTCTGTCAAGACCCTTTATCTCTAGAACGCGTGGAGGTAGCATGCTGAAATTAATATCAAATACTCAAGCCTGCGGTCCCTTGAAGCTGTGAAAAAATCAACCTTTTAATTCAACGCAATCAAAAGATACAGTAATTAAAAAGGCCATTTCCATGCAAATTGCCGATTTCCAAAAACCTAAAGGGTACTTCCAGATGTCCTAGAAACTTGAAATTTGGTATGAAGGTAGCTCTTATAGCACAACCACTCCGAAAAGTCTCAAAATCTTATTTGTCTGTCTATAGATTTCGCAGACCAATATAAGTTGACCCCACACTGGGTACATTTTGCATAAGAGCAGGGCTCTGCTAACAGTAGACTTCTTAAAACACTGGGGAAAAGCGTTAAAATCTTTCTACGGAACCCTCGTGCGCGAGTCCGACTCGCACTTGGCTTTTTTTTATTGATAGAGGGAAATAAATTCGAAATTCTTGCGCAGTAGTAGAAACTGGACCCAGTAATAATCTTAACTAGTCATAAATTTAATTCAGGGCTCGAACCCACGACCCTCTGCTTGAGAGGCCGTCAGTCTAACCACTATGCTACAACGGCCTTAAAAATCATAATCATTATCATCACCAGCCTTTTTTACGTTACACTCGTCACTTACGAGCTATTTACGTCTGCACAGGCTCTCAGAACGAGAGGGTGACAACAATCATGATGCTCTAGTGAAATAAGACGGATCACTCACGTACATAAGTCGAGTTTAGCCCGACATGTTTCGGACTAATTCGTCCCTCCTCTGAGAGCGCACGATCCAGCGGCAGCGAGACGCACAGTGCGCCCCGCGGCTCTGCTCGACTTTAAATAGTCGCGCGATTTAGTGAGTCTCACTGTTTAATCCTTTTAAACCTACCGTTATTATATCAATAACCTGCTTCTTTATTTTTCTTCAAGCTGCAAATTTCATAGATTCATACATACATACAAAGTTTCATACAATAACGGTATGACGCAAAACAGCACGGAAGGAATCCGTAGCGCAGCGACATCTGCAAAGGATTTTTAGTGGCGCATCACTATTAAATATAAAATATTATATCGAAAGTTTAGGGATGGGACGAGGAGGTATCGATAACGAAAAAAAATTTTTTTTTTTCATTGACTGAAACGCTTGCTGTTCTTCTGTGAGCGTCGGTATTGTTTTGTTTTGAAAATTGAGAAAAAATACTCAAGTAGGTAGGTAACGAGATAAAGTGATATTTTTTCTTCAGTTAAAGTACTTACGATATTGCATAATTATTATTATGTTTAATTTTTCTAAGTACTACAAGGGGCTTAAAAAAATTGAAAGGTGAAAATTAGTGTGAAAAAACGTTTGAAAAATTTAAAATCTTTTTTCCTTTTTTAGGGTTCCGTACCTCAAAAGGAAAAAAACGGAACCCTTGTACGATCACTTTGTTATCCGTCCGTCTGTCTGTCTGTCTGTCTGTCAAGACCCTTTTTCTCTGAAACGCGTAGAGGTAGCATGCTGAAATTAATATCAAATACTCAAGCCTGCGGTCCCTTGAAGCTGCGAAAAAATCAACCTTCCAAGTGAACGCTATCAAAAGATACAGTTATTAAAAAGGTGGTTGCCATAAAAATCGCCGTACTGAGAAAACTTAAAGGCTACTTCCAGTTGTACTAGAAACTTGAAATTTGGTATGAAGGTAGCTCTTATAGCACAACCACTCCAAAAAGTCTCAAAATCATAATTTTTTATCTCTGTCTGTAGATTTCACAGACTAATATAAGTTGACCCCACACTGCGTACATTTTGCTTAGGAGCAGGGCTCTGCTTACACTGGACTTCTTAAAACACTGGGAAAAGCGTTAAAATCTTTCTACGGAACTCTCGTGCGCGAATCCGACTCGCACTTGGCCGGTTTTTAACAACAATAAAAATTATTTGATGACACGGAACCTTGGCCGAATTCTCTTATTCACTGATAAATATTTATTTTATTCTGTTGTAATGAAGTATAATACTAATTTGTCGTATTAATTTTATCGATAAGCATACCAAAATGTTTTATCGATATTAGTACAGAGTATTTCAGATCGAGCGAAACATATATCAGGCTGTAGTGTAAGGCCGGGGATACACAGAGGCCCGAGAACGAATATTCGAAACGTAACGTAAACGAGTACGTAGTAACGTTATTGAGTTTGTATTTTTGGAACAGCGCCCGCCCGTGAGCGTATTTGGAACTAAAATTTATTATGAGGTTTCTCGATTTCGATACGACAACGTTCGTTACGCAGGGGCTCGAATCCACGAAACTCTGCTTAAGAGGCCATAGGTTAAACCACTAAGTTATTCATTAAAATTCGTTTAATCTATCGCCTCCCTGTGGACCTCCCAGCTTAACCCATGAAAAGTGGCCATATAGTGCTATGCTCGATCCGGGCGCGGAACTGAAAATTCGCGATTCGCCGTACGGAGTTTTAATAAAATTTTCATGTGTGATATAAAGATATGAGTACCTTTATACAGGAGGTATCGGGACGTTTCAAGTTGTGTAGTTAGAACTGAGCTTAGAGCTAAAGTTAGAACTGAAGACATATACGAGTATTACAATACTAGCTGAGGGTCGAGCACGACTTTACGAATGCTGCGTAACGTAAAATCGAATAGTAAACGTTGTCGAGTTTATATGACGTTTGGAACAGCGCCCGCCCGTGAGCGTATTTGGAACTAAAATTTAGTATGAGGTTTCTCGATCTGGATACGATAACCGTAACGTTACGCAGCATTCGTAAAGTCGTGCTCGACCCTCTGTGGCCGGCGACTTCGTCCGCGTAGATTTCGGTTATCGCTATCCCGCGGGAACTATACAATTTTCCCGAATAAAAAGTAGCCTATGTTATTCCTCAATATTCAAACTATCTTCTTACCAAATTTCATCTAGTTTGTTGCAGCGGTTTTCCCGTGAAGAGGTAACAAACAGACAGACAGGGACAGAGTTACTTTCGCATTTATAATATTACTTAGGAAGTTCGGATATCTTCAGTTCTAACCACACAACTAAATTAGTATTTTTAAAAGACTTTGAAAAACCGGCTAAGTGCGAGTCGGACTAGCGCACGAGGGTTCCGTAGAAAGATTTTAACGCTTTTCCCCAGTGTCTTAAGAATTCCAGTGTAAGCAGAGTCCTGCTCCTAAGCAAAATGTACGCAGTGTGGGGTCAACTTATATTGCTCCTCTAAATCTAAAGACAGACATAAAAATTAAAGATTTTGAGACTTTTCGGAGTGATTGTGCTATAAGAGCTACCTTCATACCAAATTTCAAGTTTCTAGGACATCTGGAAGTACCCTTTAGGTTTTTGGATATTTGTATGGAAATAGATTTTTTAATGACTGTATCTTTTGATTGCGTTGACTTAGAAGGTTGATTTTTTCACGGCTTTAAGGGGCCGCAGGTATTTGATATTAATTTCAGCATGCTACCTCTACGCGTTCCAGAGAAAAAGGGTCTTGACAGACAGACAGACAGACAGACAGACGGACAAACAGACAGACGGACAACAAAGTGATCCTATAAGGGTTCCGTTTTTTCCTTTTGAGGTACGGAACCCTAAAAAGGAGGAGGTTCTCAATTCGTCGATTTTTTTGTGTGCTGGTATGTTCCCCGAGTACTCGAAGACGGCTGGGCCGATTTAAAAAAACTTTTTTTGTTTTTAAATTATGAGACAAAGGAACTACTTAAGGGCTATTCAATTAGCGTCGACTTCTTAATACAGCATGCTTATTGTGTTCATTTTCTATAGGCTGACAATTAGTATCGGAAACAGCTCTGACATAGTCTCACAGTCGTACAAAAACTGACATTTTAATCCGATGACGAGTGTCAAAATAGGTACGCAAGTACAAAAACTGACATTTAAACCCGATAGCGAGTGTCAAAATAGTTACGCAATCACCCTGCAGATTATGAATTCGATGCTTTTTTTTAATGTCTGCAGTTTATTAGATCGTTTTTTCAATGGACTACGCGAAAAGAGACTGTTCTTTATTTTTGTTCTTAAGTACGAGTATATTCAACATGTAGGTATATTCAATTTTCTCTCCACACCTTCCTTAATAATTAAAAAAAAAACAATACCGGCACAAGCATAAAACGTATTCTAAAAAAAGCAACTTCTTTTTTCAAACTCAGCGTCGGCAGTCTGCATCGAACGCGCTCCCAACGGAAAATATTTTTCCATTTTAAATAAGTACGTAGGAAAAGCATATATTTGCGTTATCTAGTTCGTTAATACCGCCACTGAATACTGGGATTGCGAACTTTTTTTATTAATAGCTGAGTAATGAGTTCGCTTGATTCAGCCAGGCTTTTTAATGGGAGGCTGGCTGGATACGCGAATCTATGGTATGGATTTTAAAAAAGTTGTTGAAACTGCTGACTGAACTGTCGTCCTGGCCAGTGATAATGTTGATTTGTGTTTTAAATTTTGAAAATGGATTGAATGCGGTTTTGTAGTTTATTCAACTTGTATCTAATTGCTCTATCAATTGGCTATTTTAATGAACTGATATAATTTGCATTTGCATAACTTTTAGATAGGTAAGTAGATGAATTCGAGACCATTTTAGATAATTGCTCTGTAGATATGGGCCCAGTAAAAAAGTTGCCACTCCCTTATCAAGTAGGTATAGTAGAAACACGTTTTGATATCACATTAATGGGTGTAATTTCGATGTGCAAAATTTTTTTTCTACTTTTGGTAAAAAAGACCACTCATTGGGATACTCTTTTGAATTAGGATTTCAATGATGTAAGAGGCACCAATTTAAAATGATTAACTAAGCAGTAATTAGACATTGAAAAAAAAGGCGCCACCAAAATGACGATAGTTGCAGCGAAATTACGATTTTATTATTTACATAGGAAATTTGTGTGAAACGAAACTTTTACGGGGATTTATGTGCATAATTATAATTTATTTCACAATCGTGTATATAACTTTTCATCACACTTGCTCGTAAAGCGACGTATTGTACGCAGGCATACTGAAGGACAACGGCCTAAATTATTCCTACGGGAGTAATAGGTAATTTGTAATTTTCCCAAGGGAGTAATGAGTTTAGTTTTAAAAAATATGGCGTTCACTCGTAGGTAAGTAGGTATAATATGTCATTCCACACTAAGGAGGTTTTAAACCAAACATGGTTTTTTACGTTTTCTACAAATAAGTATTACTTAATTTAAACGTTATTATTGTGTTTTAAAACTATTTGAGTTTACTTTGCAATTATTTCAGTGAATTTTATTTTGAAAACGATAAAAACTGGCTGTATGGATGGGCTTTCGTCTTTCCAGTTTCTAATCGCATTTTTTATCATTATCTGTGGAAGTACTGGAAGTCTGAAGTCTCCATTGAAAAAAGTTGACAATCACAAAACTATTATTTGTTGCCGACTGCCGAGTTTATATTTATAATCGTCTATACTTAATCTAATATTTACGGAGGTACTGCCTGTACTTAGTAAAATATGTCTTCTGTATGTGAAGATCAAACTTTTAATAAATAGATTTTGCCTTTTGTTGTATGTATTTATTTCTTTGCAAATGTAATGAAAAACATTGTGTGTATCACGGGCAGTAAGGGTATTACAAATTCAAGTCATTAAAAGCCCTCCGCCTTCGGCGTCGGCCTTCTAATAGACTTTCGTTAGTAATACCCTTCTTACCGCCCTTCATGCACAATGACATTTCAAAACGTTACAAGTAGTAAACTAAACATACCATATGGAACAGAAAAGGCCATACTCGAGTAGTTCCTGTGGGATAGCCAAGTAGGTATAACCTACCTAGCCTACTGCAGGTATGCTTTCTTGCATGCTTGCTCGCTTGCTTGATTGATCGCTTGCATACTAAGTGCTTGCTTCCGTCAAATGATTATGTTTACGTGAGTGACATTGCGGGTAACAGCTAGTTATTAGTAATTTCGTTGTCATATCTGTAATTTCGGTGGGCAAAATGCCGAAGATTACGACACTTACGACAGTGAAGTATTTTTAAGATTACTGGTAAACTATATACATGATTAATTTAAGCTCTATACCGTTAAATAAGAACAAGGTTAACTAATGAATGGAAAAAGAAAAACTGAATAATAATCATTGTTTACCTTTAAATCACGAATTCATTGAAATTATTTTTAAGAGAACCAAAATGCATCGCGCGAATTACTTGACATGGTAGGCACACAAAATTCCGTAATTGCATGTAAACTATGCATGTCAACTGGAGTACAACTAACGTACTTTGTCACAGAAATGCGAATATGGCCATATGATTCTCCATTAATGAGATATTAGCAAGTATTTGCGGGAAGTGATATTGGTGGCTAGATGTGGGACAAACACAAAAAGGCTAAACTGCTTTAAAATAATATTTAATTTGGTATAATTAAGATAGCACAGTATGCGTTGTCTAATTAGCTTAAAATTGACGTATCTTTAATGGAAATTGGTCACCCAGACACAAAGTTATGGTTAATTGTTTCAACAAATCCGCAAGTGTGACAGGCCTCACAGACCTACTCCAGTTAGGGTTTCTAATGTTTCGATATTTTTTATGTAGCTTATAATGAAGTCAACAATGTCTGTAATGTTAAGCCTCATTGTATTTTAGTGTGTACAATGCATAAAAAATAGCGTGTTAGTGTTTTTCAAAGTGGTTTTATTTATATTGATCTGAGACGTCCAAAAAAGTTGCTCTGAAAATTCACCCTAATAATACCGATTCAATTTGGCATGCCGCTCTTCCTCGGCGCAACTTTCCATACCATTTTCGTACCATGTTCTAAATTCTAAAGAGCGCTTTATGATTGACCGATCGCCGACAACGCTTCACGAATCAAAATCAATACCTACCGGCCACACGTCAATCGCGCGTATAAAATACCTATCGATCCGAAGGCGTGCACACGTTGAAACGTCGAACGTTCGTAAATATCGGTTCGAGTGTGCGCCGCACTGCCCAATGGCACGGAACCGATCAACCAATCACGAGGCTGCATTCGTTCTCAATATCACACAACCATTTTACGTTGAGCTCCGATCGTACTCGCAGCTCCCTTTTTTGTTCACACTTTTAAAGCGATTGAGGGGGCGCGGGAGGTCTGTGTAAGTTGGTCGTGAAAGCCAAAGGTTTCGATACGCCATTGCCTATTGGTTAGGTTTCACGTCACGTAGATTTTCCGGCTTTTTTCGCGTATGTGCGTTTACGTTTACTATGTACTGGCAGGCATGTGTGGGTGAAGAGAGGTTTAGATAGTGTGATGTTGACGAGTAGTTGGGTATGTAGTGGTATGCTTGTGTAGACGTTCGATATTTGAAATTAAATTCGATGTTCCCTCTTAGGCTTTTTTGCGGCCTTTCTTTTTAAAAGCGAATTTCGTTTGTGGCCAGTATGTTTAAACTAGGACGGATGAGTTTTATTTTTAATTTGTTTTTATCTTTCGTAACAAAATTAAATAAACTGCCAGCATCTTTCGCCACCACACGACCGTATGTATCATTGTCTTGTTTTAGTGCAAACAAATTTTCACTAATATGAAATCAAGTAATATGTAATTCATATCAAAATAATATTAGAATCTAGATGGAAAATGTCCGTGTCCATTACGCGCCCGATACTGTTCCAATTTGTGTCAAGATGCATACTTACAGCGCTGCACCCACCCCCACCTCAAGGGGGGGGGGGGGGTGAACCACGCCTTTGAGACTTGATGGAGTATCTATAGGTAAAAGGAATAAGTTTAAAGGGAACTATATTTTCTTAAAGCCGGGTAACATTCATTTGAGGGTAGATTTTCTTGCGATTGGTGTTTTGTAGTTAATATAAATAAGTGCTTGTGACTTTCTTCGTAAGGTAATGAGGCGTCATTTTGCTGTGGTTAAGTATATTTCTTAGTCATCATTAATAATGAGGGTTGTAGTGAGTCAAAAATCCGCCAGGGTGGCTAGCGTCGAGTGGGGTTTAGCTGTCATTCTCCACTAATGAGAGACAAGCTACTGGCCTATGATTGGTGGAAATTGACAGATAGACCTCGCTTAAAGCGGATTTTTGACTCGCAATTGCCCTCCTTTAAAAAAAAACGTTTTTTTTATGGTTGTGGGTGAGCAAAGTAATCGTTTTTAGTTCATAAGTACACGGCAGCCAAGACGCAAACTTACTTTTCTGTCGTTATCCTTTACGCTCGCCAGTATATCTTAGAGCAGGAAAGGAATGGAGATGTTAACGCGCGATTTCCCCTCTGCCAAAGCTCTAACATTAAGTCTGTGCAATATGCACAGGGCCTGTTGATTGTGTGCGTGTTTTTAGCATTTGTGTGACAGTTTTGTTTTAGTGTAAGTTTGTAGGAACGTAGCAAATTTTGACATGAGCGTAGACGTGTGCTGTACGTGTTCCTTGTCCCCCTCAAAAATTGGCAGAAAAATTGTAGTGCATAGATAAGACAAAGGCGCTTCCCGTCTGTCTGCTTTGTGGCTTTTCCAGAAGAAACACTCGTATATACCCTTAGCAAGACTCAGTAAATTATATCAGAAATCTGCAGCAAGCTGAAGGTATTCCTGGACCGATAGTATTTCAATGTCTCGCCATAGCTAGGTAGGAGGCGTGGGGTGGCAGTCGCCTTCGTATAGATTTTTCTTTTTGCCACCCGTGCGGATGCACTGGGGATTTTGAGTGGGTTTGCCTGACATTTTATTTTTAATGGCATTATTATCATAGTTCCAAAACACGCAGCTGAGTTGTAGGTAGGCCTCCAACAAGATGGAGCGACGACCTGGTAAAGATCGCGGGACCGCGGTGGATGTGTAAAACACAAGGCCGGTCTGAGTGGAGAGCTTTAGGATAGGCCGTGGACGTCTTTCAGCTGACATGATGATGATGATGGTCTAACCTACATACCTTCACATAAAACCTAACTAAAACAAAAATATCGCTACAAGGAACACCCATATGTCTTTCGGTAGTCTCAAGCAAGTCAAGACTACCCGTGATCATTATGCATGTACGATAAACCTAGTAAGGTAGTCGCTGTTAATAAGCCGTAGTTAATAATAAAGTCTAATGTAACCGCGAATCATTTCAGAACTGTCATTGTGATCATTGACTTACTAACACCATACTTTGGGTCTAGTACAAAATTCACGAAAAATGTGTTCCAGTACAACGCGGCATTTATCGATGACAGCCAATACGTCATACTGTCGTTCGATCAAAGAAAGACTGACTGACTTTCGATTATAGTGGTATTTTTTGCCAATTAATGGTATTTTGGTTCGGACGTTTTCAGCGCTAACCCGAAGTCCATGGTGTTGGTAAGTCAATGATTGAGATGCAATTATAACTAAAGTGTATGGCTTGAAAGAAATACAAATTAATGGTCTTTTGGTTCGGACGTTTTCAGGCGCTAACCCGAAGTCCATGGTGTTGGTAAGTCAATGATTGAGATGCAATTATAACTAAAGTGTATGGCTTGAAAGAAATACAAATTAATGGTCTTTTGGTTCGGACGTTTTCAGGCGCTAACCCGAAGTCCATGGTGTTGGTAAGTCAATGATTGAGATGCAATTATAACTAAAGTGTATGGCTTGGCAGAAATACAAATTAATGGTCTTTTGGTTCGGACGTTTTCAGGCGCTAACCCGAAGTCCATGGTGTTGGTAAGTCAATGATTGAGATGCAATTATAACTAAAGTGTATGGCTTGGCAGAAATACAAATTAATGGTCTTTTGGTTCGGAAGTTTTCAGGCGCTAACCCGAAGTCCATGGTGTTGGTAAGTCAATGATTGAGATGCAATTATAACTAAAGTGTATGGCTTGGCAGAAATACAAATAGGTGTGACGCTAAAAGTTAAATTAGACACACAAAGAAGTGCCTTCCGTCTTACAAACGGACGGACAAACCAACAGACCCGCTTATATATAGCGACGTGATATTGCATCGCACCTAGTTGGATTTCCAGTTAACTTTCAGTTCAAATTGAAATTCCATTAAGGAGATTGCTTTTTACGTCGTTGCGATGGAACGTAATAACGATAAGATTATTTCGAGTTGAAGTTTAATTCTAAGTCCAAGTCCATTTTTAACATGAACCTACCGTGAGATTCAATCATGGTGAAATAACCGGATCACTCACGTGTGTCAATCGAGTATAGTCCGATATCATCACCAGCTTTTTTAGGTCCCACTGCTGGGCACAGGCCTCCTCTCAGAACGAGAGGGCTTGGGCTATAGTTCCGACGCGGGCGACGATGTACTGCAATGCTGGTCATTTTCTACGGTTTCTGAACGCATTATAGGGGACTTATGATACGTGTGTAGATATAATTATTTACTGCTGCCAATTATGTGGTAAAATAGAGTAAAACAATGTAGCAAGCATGATATTAATTCGTCTTGCATCGGTTCTCGGATGCGCTTATATTTAGCTGCACTTCGATCCGAGTGTCACGCGGTTACTTATGACCGGTGGTACGGACTTGTGATTAAATATTAATCATAATCTATACCAATATAACCTAACCAACTTAGAAAAGTTGAAAAACCCCCGACATTGTCATTTCAAAGTTCAATATTTCGAAAAGGGGTGAACCGATTTTTATGAAACTTAGCTAAGAACCACCTTGATTAAACTAGCTTTCGATTAAAAAAAAAACTGCAGTGAAATCGGTGAATCCGTTTGAGAGCTATGATGCCACAGGCAGATGCACAGACATACAGATACACAGGTCAAACTTATAACACCCCCCTCTTTTTTCGTCGGGGGTTAAAAACAGTACCGCGACTGACAGACTGACAGACAACGCACAGCTGAAACCACTGGACCTAGATACTTGAACGTCGGTCGAGAACATCAATGGTTGCGCCAAGTTTACGTTTCGCTACCGGCAAGGACTACGGATTAGTCCGAAACACGTCGCACTATTCTCGACTGGCATACGTGAATGATCCGTTTGTTTCATTATGATTGAATCTCGCGGTAGTTTCATATAAAAGTAAATAAATATCATGGGACAATTGACACCAATTGATCTAGTTTCAAACTAGGCAAAGCCTGTTACCACAGTCTATACAGTCGTCCGACGAAGGCCTCTAGACAGGTCAATCGTGCGGGGGGGTGCAGGGCGCGGGGCGGGCAGGGCGAGCCCCCTTGCATACACCGCCACTGCCCGATTAGTTAGGAACTTTCGCCCTCCTTGGTGCTTTGGCCATGCGGTTGCGGTGTCGGCATTTACGCAAACATCAAAGGCGTCGGACCACTGGTAGGTACAAGGTCTTTACACTGTGCTGTTACTATGGGTTTAATATTCTAGACAACGGCTAAACGTACTTACATAGATAAATACATATTTATATACTGCTGGGCACAGGCCTCCTCTTACAATGAGAGGGCTTGAGCTATAGTTCCCGCGCGGGCCCAGTGCGAATTGGGAACTTCACACACATCATTGAATTGCTTCGCAGGAACACAGGTTTCTTCACGATGTTTTGTACAAATATGATTCCACACAGGTGCGAGCCGGGGTTTGAACCCACGACCCACAGCTTGAGAGGCCATAGGTCAAACCACTAGGGTTTTTATGACTCAGAAAGTAAATAATTGCAATTAAGTACTTAGCCACAGTCTCACAGTCTGGCCCTGGCGGGTGCGATCATGAAAGCATTCCCGCGACATTAAAGCGCGTTCATTTTCATAGATTTATCGACGGGCCGGACTTATGACCAGCGGCGCTCAAACTTAATAAATCAATTTTGTTGGGTTTTTTTTAGAAGTAGGGCTGAGATGGAATGTGTTACTGGTAATTTTCCCGGCAGTCTTACTCTTCGCACAGAGGGTCGAGCACGACTTTACGAATGCTGCGCAACGTTACGGTTACCGTATCGAGAACGAGAAACCTCATACTAAATTTTAGTTCCAAATACGCTCACGGGTGGGCGCTGTTCCAAACGTCATACAAACTCGACAACGTTTCCTATTCGATTTTACGTGATGCAGCATTCGTAAAGTCGTGCTCGACCCTCCG
The DNA here is from genome assembly GCA_963691665.1 of Clepsis dumicolana. NCBI lineage: Eukaryota > Metazoa > Arthropoda > Insecta > Lepidoptera > Tortricidae > Clepsis > Clepsis dumicolana. The sequence goes on from OY829525.1 coordinate 1,338,679, forward strand.
GATCAGAACAACGCAAACACTGCCGCGGGATTATAAAGTTTATTGTGTATTTATTCTAAACGAACATTGATTTTGGGTCTAGTAAAAAAAATCACGAAAAATGTGTTAATGCAACATGGCATTTTTCGATGACAGCCATACGTCATAGGGCTGTCTCTCGACCAAACTAAGTCTGACTGACGCTTGATTAGTGGTCTTCTTTCCAAATTTCTTAGTGGTTTTTTGGTTCGGACGTTTTCAAGCGCTAACTCGAAATCCATCGTAGTGTTAAATCAATGTAAGCGACCATCGATTTCACGCCTTAGGGTCAAAAATTTACATCAAGTCTGTGCAAAACGCACAAGGTCTGTTGATTAAGTGCTTGCTTTTGGCATTTGTGTGTCAGTCTTATTTTAGTGTGAGTTTGTAGGAACGTAACAAATTTCGACATGAGCGTAGACACGTGCTGTACTGTGTACCTCGTCCCCCTCGGAATGTGGCAGAAAAATTGTAGTGCACAGATAACTTTTAACATGAAACTACCGTGAGCCTCAATTATAGTGAAATAAAACGGATCACTCGCTTATATAAGTCGAGTTTAGCCCAACATATTTCGGACTAATTCGTAGTCCTTCCCGGAGCGCACGACCCAGCAATTAGTCCGAAACATGTACTACCTGTTGCCCGCGACTTCGTCCGCGTAGATTTCGGTTATCGCTATCCCGCGGGAACTACACAATTTTCCCGAATAAAAAGTAGCCTATGCTATTCCTCAATACTCAAACTATCTCCTTACCAAATTTCATCTAGATTGGTGCAGCGGTTTTCCCGTGAAGAGGTAATAAACAGACAGGCAGAGAGACAGAGTTACTTTCGCATTTATAATATTAGTTAGGAAGTTAGGATGAGTCGCACAGATAAGCCAAAGGCGGCCCATTCACAACAAAGTACGCACACTTTGACAGCCGCAAGCAAGTGCCGATTCGTGTCGAAACCGAATGCGTATTTGCGTCCGCACCTGCGCGCCCGCAAATCATGCGACTTGCGCTCGATGCATCATCGATATATCCAATGTAACGATGTTTAACGAGCGATGCCATGGCAAGGACTTTCTGGAGAATGTGGTCCATAAAAAAAACCACCTAATATTTTAACAGTTGCACTACCTGCTTAGAATAGAATAGAATAGAATGGAAAGTATTTATTTTAGAACAACTGAAACTAGAATTACATGACCTTAAAATATAACCATAAAGTGCAGTTGTCACAAAGAAGAACTCCACTCAGCATGTGTCATGGCACGTATGGTGCTATAACGCTGATTTTCAGTGAGCCCAGCTGCAATCTGTTCTTACCTTTATTCCATTACGGTTGCCTGGTAGAGACTGCTCTGTAGCGATAAGGCTACCCATTACTACCTTGTATTTTCTTAGTATCTTTTTTCTGTTTTCCTTGTTATGTGGTGTTTAATAAAGAGTTCTTGTATTGTGTTGTCCTCTTGTAATGGGAAGCGACGTCCACGCAGCATTAGTTATTATCACAGGACTGTTAAAACAGGACAGAAATTTATATAATTTAAATTTAATGCTATCGTATGCCTAGCGGTCGGAGATCCTGACTACGAAGCTTGAGGTCCCAGGCTCGATCCCCGGTCGAGGCAAGATATTTGTTTGATAAATACGAATGTTTTAGATCTCGGCTTTCGGATGTTTCATAATGTATAATAAGTATGTTTTTCCGCTGTCTCACTACTCATAGTGCAGGCTTTGCCTAAGTTTGGTGTAAATTTTTGGTCATCACCAGCCTTTTTTTACGTCCCACTGCCGGGCACAGGCCTCCTCTCACAATGAGAGGGCTGAGGCTATAGTTCCCACGCGGGCCCAGTGCGGATTGGGAACTTCACACACACCAATGAATTGCTTCGAAGGAGTACATAATCCTACACAGGCTTCCTCGTGATGTTTTTCCTTCACCGAAAAGCTCATATTAAATTACTAATAAAATTCGAAAAACTTAGCGATGCGAACCGGGGCTCGAACCCACGACCAAATGCTTAAGCCATAGGTCAAACCACTAGGCTATGATGCCAATTACTGTCCCATGAAAAAAATATAGGTACCTACATCTATTGCTTGACAGATCGTCAATCGCCTCACACTTCCCGGTCGCGGTCGGCATAGACAGACAGACAGATTGACGGGCACAGCTGCGTATCGCTGCACGCGTCATTGATACGCTATTTTCATCATATTTATTTTGATGTGTTGGCACTGATCGCTTTAACGTGCTGTATGAATTATTATCTCTATGTTAATGTTCGCACGCGTGTTCATGCTGCTTATTTTGTCTCCACGAGTCCCACTGTTGGGCACGAGCCTCCACTCACAGTGTGAAAGCTTTTTATAAAGCCAGCGATCCTCGCGATTGCTCTTATAACTGAGCGCTTAGTGTAATCAACTGCCAAAAAAACGTCTCTATCGCGTTTAGGTCTGAATTACTACGGGCACTTTAGCAGCGCCACTAGCGGCACGTGTCGACAACAAACAATTCTCATACTATTTGACACTTTAACGCAAACGCGATCGAGGCGTATTGATTACACTAGAAGCTATGTGCCGTTAGTGTAATCAAAAAGCACAAAATACGTCTCGATCGCGTTTGCGTTAAAGTGTCAAATAGTATGAGAATTGTTAAACGCGAACGCGATCGAGACGTATTTCTTGGCCTGGTCGGCGATTACACCAGGCGCTCGTATGTCCGGTAGAGCAGTAAGGTTCTAGAGTGGCGACCGCGTGCCGGGAGGCGAAGTGTTGTTGCCTCCCGCAAGGTGGACGGACGAGCTGGTGAAGATCGCGGGAAGCCATTGGCTGCGGGTAGCACAAGACCGATGGTCGAGGACATCCTTGGGGAAGGCCTATGTTCAGCAGTGGACGTCTTCCGGTTGATATGATGATGAAGGGAGTCTTCCGAAAAAGGGTCTTTATTAACCCCGTAACGATTTAAAAATACCCAGACTCTACTAAGCTGACGGCGGCGCACAACTACCCTCGTTTTCATCATATTTTTTTATTTTTTTTTTGCTTTTGTTCTGTTATCTGTTATATTTTGTTTTACGTGCAATAAAGAGATATACATACATACATACATTATTGTCAAGAGTAGTGTAGCACACTATAACTCTAAACACATCGACCACTTCCTAAAGGCTCGTTCACACTAACCGTTGATACACTATTCAACACTGTTTTTCAACTCGGGGGCACTGACCATCCACTATCAGGGTTTGTTAAGCACCGGCTCCGCTACGAGCCGGAGGAGGCGCGCGGGCGGACGACACGGCGACGTCACGACCATCGCGCCGGCTGCGTCGCCACCACTCGCCTTACGATCTCCACCGATCTCCCTCACCACCAAATTAAGATTAAACCAGCCCTATATTATGCAGTCTGCCTATTTTTATTTAACGTCCCGTAGGACCCTAACAGGGTTGAAATTGGTTAGCATACGTACCTAGGTGATACGTTTATTTCACAGATACGTTTTGAAATTGAAGTCAGTCGTTAAGTCCAGTAACTATAAACCATCCGAACGCGTGAATATACATACATAACTGTCCCACACACGCGTAATGTGTTTTTAATACATCGACAGTCATACAGCGTGACGTCATTATCATCATACATTTTACAAACGTAACCTATTACCCTTACAAAATATATACGACGCCCTAACGTGTGGAGAAAAGAGTCGAAATTTAAATACCATGTGAATTGTCGACGGCAAATAAGCGTGATTCTTTTTGAAGAAACAAAAAGGCAAGATAGAACAATATAGGACTGTAGCTGTGAATTTGTAGAATTCATAATTGCGTGGCGTCTTTTTTGAATAAATTAACAATTTCTTCACCACGCAGGAAATTCTCAGTGACTTTTACTATGTGGGGCATAAAACTGAAAATTGAATAGTCTCTGGTTTTTTTCGTGCAGTTGTAAGATTGTGATTTCGAAAAACACTCGATTGTCTACAAGTAGGTGACAATACATTTTTTTCTAAACGCCGTCTAAATCATTTCGAGTAGCTTATGGTGAAATCAAGGTGTGATTTTGATGTGGTTATAAACGATTTCTGATTTAACATTTTGTAATCATTGCGATCGTTCTTCGTAAACTGTGTTTTACTATAATCTGTTTCTTATTACTCTTCGCTTCGAAAATAACTATCGTATTGTAAAATGTCTTTCCTCCTTGTTTAAATATAATAAAAATCTAAATTTTATTAAGTACATAGGTGGTTAGTTGCTCTTACGACAATTATTAGTGTACGAGCGCTTTTGGAAAGACTATGATTATAGTAAAATAAATAGATCACTCAAATATGATTGAGTCTCACGGTAGCTTTATGTTAAAAAAAGATCATGGTTCCCAAGAACTTAAGCTTTTTTTTCTAAAAACAACTTACGAGTACAATAGCTAACATGACCCCAAATGAAATTATAGTGAGGCTGACTGTACCCTGGTTTAATTTATTTTAATTAAATACAAAAAAAACATACACTAATTGTCTAGTACCCATACTACAGGCTTTGCCTAGTTTGGGACTAGGTCGATTGGTGTCAATTTGTCCCATGATATTTATTATTTATTTATTTATTTAACGAAAAAAAAAAAAATCTAGCTTAGTCTAAAACCTGAAATCTATAATAATCCAATTATGATCACATTTTTGTATTTCGATCACATTTCGATACTAATAGCATAGTCCGTCGAAATCCACTTTTAGGTAGCCCACTACCCACTACTTTCAACCAGAGACATTCTAAGCAATATTTACTCGTTGCCTACACATAATAAATCTGACTGCCGGCAGCGCGCGCGCCGTATTTGTGGCGAATGTTTCAATGAGTTAATGTCCGATAATAATGTTACAGTTTGTACTGAGGACAAAGTTATAAGGTGATGCTTAGTTAGTAATTGTAGACTTTAAGCATTTCTGGTAATGTTTAAGAAAACATTTTATTTTCATACTCCTAGCTAATTTCTAAAAACTTACTGAAACATGAATAGGTACGTAGAAAACCAGAAAGGATAGCAATGTCCGGGAATCGAACCCGGTACCTTGACATTTCGTGTCACTTGCGTAACTCTATACATCAGCCATGCATAGGTACAATCGATTGTCCTAATATGTTTGGTCGAATGGTTGGTAGTCATAATAAATGTTACTGAAAATACAAACTTTTTTTTTATACGACAAGGAAGGTAAACGAGCAAGTAGGTCACCTGATGGTAAGTGATCACCACTGCCCATAGACACCCACAATTCCGGGGGGTTTGCAAATGCGTTGCCAACCTAGAGAGCTAAGATGAAATGCCTCTTGTGCCCGTAATTACACCGGCTGTCTTACTCTCCACATCGGAGCACAACAAGATTGTAAAATTCAGTCACACTATTGTTTTAGGCTTAGATCCTGTAAAAATAGTTGTAAGTGTGGAAATTAAATAAATAAATAAATAAAGATAGGTCTAAATTAAACCAAACCCGTGCTATTTTAGTTAGCTAATGGAAATTTTTCGGTCTCAGTGGCAGACAAATTATTATACGGCAAGACATGAATATCTATTGTGACTAACAGACATGACGGCACCATAGGGCATAAACTAATACATACTCGTAGAGCTTTACCTAACATTGATCACCAAAATGTGGTCAAAATATAACCCGTTACTTTCTAAATATGCCAAGCAAATAAATTCTGTAAATAAACTAAAACAATCACACCTCACAATCAAACGTTGCGTAAATCCAAAAGGTCGTTTAACTACAACAATTAACTATGTGAACTTGATCTAAGATAAGAGATCTTTCCCCTGATCACCAATAGTTGCTCCTGCGCAGCGGCCCGTGAGTTTCCGAGCATTGTTGGCTAGATAACGCTTGACAAGATGGACAAATGGGAGGCGTTATTGTTAACTAATTCAAATAAGAGTAAGGCTAATCATTGTTTTTACTAGGAGTGGGCGAATTATCTATTTGCTGGTTGCTTTCACGTGCAATGTTCTAGCGCAGTGTTTTTCAAAGTGTGGGTCGCGACCCCCGCGGGGTCGCGGCACTTACACAGGGGGGTTGCGAAGATCAGCTTCGAAAGTCTCGTGCTCGTGACTACATGGAATGAAGATTTTTTTAAGAACATTAATAAAACAACACTACTTACTTATTTACCTACTTACTTACTTTTTCTTTCAATAGGTATTAAAAAAACGGTAAGTTGCGAACCAGATTCTGATAAATACAGGTTGCGTTTCAAAATGCACGATTGATTGAATTACAGAAGTGTGCGTTCTAAATACGAATCCTTAGATAATAGTGGGTTCTAAGGTTAATTGCACAAACGGGGTTTTGGGGGGTCGCGAAGGAATTTGATGGTCATTAAAGGGCCGTGACACAAAAAGTTTGAGAAACACTGGTCTAGCGCAACTTAACACCAAAAAGTGATCTTGTGCTTCCTTTGCATGGTCAACTCTTTTACGCACAATCAGCAGCAATAATTAGCTGATCTACTAATATACTGAGTTTATTTTATGACTTGAATTAACGGTCCAACGATCGGAAACGTTTTTCAGCAATCCGAAGACAAATGGAAAAAAAAAACTGTGATCACAATTACTTCAGCGATATTCATTTGTTTTTTTCTCATAGAATTTAACACAGCTATAAATAGTGTCTTCGTTTTCATTAAAATCGGTAGAATTTGACCGTTTAATTTTAATTAGAAAGAAAGAAAAAGAAAGAAAACATTTATTCGTGACATTAACGAGGTAACAAGGACAAAAGACACAGAATAAATATTGTCACGAACTGGTGCCAACTCAGCGTGATGCTGGCCTTGCAGCCAGCGCTGGTCTTCCGTTGGAACCACCAGGTGATCTAGTACATCATACAAAATGTGAGACCGACATTATATTACTACAGTAATTTATACACAAAAGGAATATAAAACAAATATACAAAGTGAAGATTACAAACGAAACTTTAGAACACAAAATGTAGAAAATTAAAAGTCTGTTCAAAAATCATGGCCTCGGTCTATATCAAAGACAAGACCGCGTGGACCAAGTTCCTTTACCTTTTCCGAAATCAAACAAATAAAGTTGAAATAACAGCAGTCTATTAAGGAGTAGGGTCTTAGATGTTTGATATGTATATATATGAGTATGTAATTATCTATATATACCTAAATAAGGTTATCCGTTATCTAGTACCCACAGTACAGGCTTTGCCCAGTTTGGGACTAGGTCAATTGGTGTCAATTGTCCCATGATATTTAATATATTTTACCATTATATGTGGAATCATATTTAACGGTGAAAAAGAATATTTACAGGCCTACAATTTTCTGTAACTTCGATCTCCCTTCCCCACACGGGTAGTTACAAGTAACAGTAGAAAATTATCGAAAGATCCCATTCCCAAGAATCCCATTCAAACTATACCATTGCGTTATAAATTTCATAATTTAAGCGTTCTAATGACAGAAACATTAACCGCAGTGAAACGTAAATCAAACGGCAATCTGATGGGAAACGCAGCGGCATTAGCGATCATAATCGGGCGCGATGCGTGCGCGCAACAATTAAAATGGCCGTCTGAAACAAAATGGCGGCTGCGACTAAGGCGATTATTTGCTATACCTTCTTATAATTGTTATTGTTCTGATTCTTTTACGTAATAATTAAGAGATTATCTGAGAATAGAAAGATCATCCTTACATAATAATAATGAAATCAAATCGAAGAAACGTTTAACTGCAAGTAAGGTAATAAATGTCCCGTTGCTGGACACTGATTTAATAGTTGACACCTTCAACCTTATTTCATAGCGATTATCGCGAAATGGAGATTTTGGTTATGTGTGTGTTTGAGGACGTTAGACATGAATATTGTGGAAGTTGTCTAGTTATCCTAATTTCGCGAAGTGATATGAATTTAACATACCTGGATCCTTCTGCGTGTAGGATGCTGGCTCGTAGTATATCTGCTTCACTTTTGTTGGGTAGTGTGTCTCAGCTGGTGATGTGCCTTCCACCTCATGTATAGATTATGGCCAGATGAGTAACCCTGATTACCCATCTGGCTGCGGAGAGTCACTGTAAGCCCGTGGCGCTCCTCGGTGTAGTACTTTATGGTCAACTGTAAAACATAGCTGGTATTAGAACGGCAAGACTCAATCATCGTGTCACTATGTTGCGACACACTCTAGATCTAGCAGACACTCCATAAGTCACTATTTCTAGTGGTTTCGAGGGGTAACCGGACGTCTCCAGGCCCACACGCCTAAAAACGTAAGATACTTGATTCCGTGTACACGCCAAGATTTTAATCAACCTAGATCTCGCTTCCCGCATCGGACAACGAGATATGTACCTGGGTTGCCAATGGAGCCGTAGGTAGAGTATAATAGGGACACCAGTCAGGCTGTATCCCACACAGTGTGTGTAGGTAGAGTATAATAGAGACACCAGTCAGGCTGTATCACACACAGTGTGTGTAGGTAGAGTATAATAGGGACACCAGTCAGGCTGTATCCCACACAGTGTGTGTAGGTAGAGTATAATAGGGACACCAGTCAGGCTGTATCCCACACAGTGTGTGTAGGTAGAGTATAATAGGGACACCAGGCAGGCTGTATCCCACACAGTGTGTGTAGGTAGAGTATAATAGGGACACCAGTCAGGCTGTATCCCACACAGTGTGTGTAGGTAGAGTATAATAGGGACACCAGTCAGGCTGTATCCCACACAGTGTGTGTAGGCATACACCCACCCTGATTCCCCCAATAATGATTGGCACAAATGAAATATAGTGTTTGCCTTCCTTGTCGTATAATAGTAGTTTGTGTAACTGCTACATAATGAGGGTCCTTAAAACACGAGTGTGTTTTATGAAACGAGGCGAAGCTGAGTTTTACAATAGGATCACACGAGTGGTTTAAGGCCTAATTATGTGGAGTTGCATACATTACTTTCATCATCATCAGCCTATTTACGTCCCACTGCTGGGCACAGGCCTCCTCTCAGAATGCGAGGGCTTGGGCTACATAGTTCCCACGCGGGCCCAGTGCGAATTGGGAGCTTCACACACACCATTGAATTGCTTCGCAGGAGTGTGCAGGTTTCCTCACGATGTTTTTCCCTCACCGAAAAGCTCGTGATAAATTACAATTGTAACTTCGCACATAAATTCCGAAAAACTCAGAGATGCGAGCCATGGTTTGAACCCACGACCCTCTGCTTGAGAGGCGATAGGTCAAACCACTAGGCTATCACGGCTATACATTACTTTATCTACACACATATTATAAGTACTCTAAGATGGGTTCAGAAGCCGAAGGCATATATTATCATACCCATACTTGTCACGAATTTGACTGTTTTTTTTAATCATAGACAAACATACCGAGCTGACGTTTCGTAAACTGTTTTTTTTATTGTAAAAAAAATAAAATATCACATTATTATTTATACGTCGGACTGAACTCGACTTATATACGTGAGTGATCCGTTTTATTTCACTATGGTTGTAAATTACGTTGGTTTTCAAATTTGAGACATCGAATTCGATAACGAAAAGACATTACGATATCGAATTCGATGTCGTAATGACTATTACTTTACTGCTGGTGGTGGTGGGTGGTGCTGGGGCTGGCGCTGTCGGCGAGAAGGCGTCGTCGTGCTGCAATGCTGGTCATTTTCTACGGTTTCTGAACGCATTATAGAGGACTTATGATATGTGTGTAGATAAAAAAATATACACATATGATTAAGCAGGACAGTTACTGCGATTACGCCATTCAGCGTTCGTGAAACCAGCGGTCCTGCGTATTCGCAGTCTTTTTGGTCGCGCATGCGCCATGCCTCACACTACCGGGAAGCGTTTCCAGTTTTTGTGCGCTAAATCATTCGGCGCGAGCGCTCATTCGTTTAATTAGGGCTAGAAACACTTAATTCCGAAATATTAGACTGATTCCACACGAGCATAATTTAAATGTGTAGGTTCGTAATTAGTGTACATTTTCCAATTTGTTCATTTTGCGAATGTATTTTTTGCTTTGTGTACGTTCGGCGTGTTTCATAATAATGCGTTGTGTACATTTTGCGAATGTACTTTTTGCTTTGTGTACATTCCGCGTGTTTCATAATAATGCGTTGTGTACGTTTTGCGAATGTACTTTTTGCTTTGTGTACATTCCGCGTGTTTCATAATAATGCGTTGTGTACGTTTTGCGAATGTACTTTTTGCTTCGTGTACATTCCGCGTGTTTCATAATAATGCGTTGTGTACGTTTTGCGAATGTACTTTTTGCTTTGTGTACATTCCGCGTGTTTCATAATAATGCGTTGTGTACGTTTTGCGAATGTACTTTTGCTTTGTGTACGTTTCGCGTGTTACATCAATCATGCACCAATGCATCATGTGTCATGCACGAACGTATATTGTGTGTTGTATACATTTTGTACATTTTGCGAATGTACTTTTTATTTCGCGTGTTTCGCAACATGCGTTGTGTAAATTGTGCGTATTGTCAATTTTGCTATTGGTTACATTTTACGTGTAGTGTACGAACTTGTACTTTAATTCAAACGACTCGTCTGGACCCAGCCTAACTACAAATCACTCGGATCCCGATTAACATGTCCCAACAGGACGCTGTAATGCTTGACTAAGATTCATTAACTATTCACAATCACTGAGATGCAGGAAATAGTTGTCAAGCTGCGTGACATAATGTTGACAGTGTCTGGAGTTTAGCGATTTGGTGAGGCACGAGATACGTGCAAGTATTCGGATTCTTTCATCATCATCACCATGTCAGCCGAAAGACGTCCACTGCAGAGGGTCGAGCACGACTTTACGAATGCTGCGTCACGTTACGGTTATCGTATCGAGATCGAGAAACCTCATAGTAAATTTTAGTTCCAAATACGCTCACGGGCGGGCGCTGTTCCAAACGTCATACAAACTCGACAACGTTTACTATTCGATTTTACGTGACGCAGGTTTCGAAAAGTCGTGCTTGATCCTCTGGACATAGGCGTCCCCCAAGGCTCTCCACTCAGACCGGTCTTGTGCTCGGATCTTGGATTGTCTTGTATTCTTTAGTCAAAAAACTTTAAATCGTAGTCTTCTTCTGGGAGCGCACGACCCAGCGGCGGCGAGACGCACACTTAAACGACTTAAACGACAGCAATTAAATATCGACTGTTAAAAAATCTAACTATAGGTATCATAACTTCTTTTAAATCCACGCTACCAAAAACATGGAACCTATAGCACAGTAGGTATTACTTAACCATGAAGTTAACCATCAATAGACCAAGGATTAAAAACAATGCTATCAGTGTACCATGATTTCATCGAACAATGCAAGTACAAGTGCTACTATTGCAGATACCATCGGTCCGATTTGATACGGTTAAGATTATAAGCTAGGAAATGAGGTTACTATTGGTCAACAGCAAAGAATATGAGATGGCCTAGGTGAGAAAGATGTGAGAAATAAAGAAATAAATGGTTTGGTAGGTCAACGACAGTTACAGAGAGATACCGAAAATTTGCCGGTAGGTACCTGCCTACTTTTAATTGACTTGTACATTTCCAACCAGTTCAGTTTTTGGAATTTTCAAACCGACTTTGGTGACAAAATGTAAGCAAAATAATATGAGCGCTTTTTTTTTTATGCAACAAGGAAGACAAACGAGCAAGTGGGTCACCCAATGGTAAGTGATCACCACTGCCCATAGACATCCGAAACCGCAGAGGGTTGCAGATGCGTTGCCAACCTAGAGAGCTATAATGAAATGCCTCTTGTGCCCGTAATTACACGCTGTCTTACTCTCCACACCGGAACACAACAGTGCCAACACTGCTGCTTAGCGGCAGGATTAGCGAGTAAGATGGTGGTAGCGATCCGGACGGACCTCGCACAAGGTCCTACCACCCGCAAAACCGTCAACCGTCAACCACGGTTCCCAGCCCACTACATAGGTAAAGTTTCATTGATTTGCGATTGACGTGTCTTGTCTACTGGTCTTACTGTGACATACATAATACCGTAATATCTGCTTCTTTAATGTTATTTCCTTGTATATTTTTATCCGAGAGTTGCAGGTTTATTCCAATAGTAATACTAAGTCCATAAGATCATTACCAGCAGATACACACATCCTCGCATCGCTTCGTTAATTCACGGTGAGACCATTCGATTGAGCTAACATTTCCCGTAAGGAAATGTTTTAACATAATTTAAGATAAAACAGTGTAACGTGATAAATATCTTATATTAATTGTTGTTTCTACTTTGGTACCTATTTAAATATGAGCAAAGTACATGAAGAAATGGGTTTAGTAGGTATGAAAGTTAGTATCATGGTTTGCGCACTATCGTGTAAATTTAATACTTTGTGACGAAACAAATCAAACGCATACCTAAAACCTACAAAGATAATGAACCCTGTAATCAAAGAGCGAAAGGTTATTTTAAATATTCTAGAGATAATTAAATAAATAATGAGCCTATAAAAAAGATCAAGTTTTTCATAGACTGTTTCTAAAGCCTTAAAGCAACTAAGTATATGTAATAATATTACATCAGTGATAACAATATACATCAGATAGATCACAAATACAACAAAGATGATGATAAAAATCCTACATCAGACTCACCACGTTCAGTTGCCGTCGATTATTAATTTAATAACGTAATTAGTAATTACGACCTCGCAGCATCGTCACATGAGATCTGAGGAAGAAATAATCATACAGATATGCTTCCGCAGATCATTCATAGTTTCGAAGATTGAAAAAAGAAAATCGACAGCCAAAAACGTCTGGTAATTACGTAACATCATATCGGAGGCCAAGCTTCTTTTGGTTTATTGGAATTAAAAACGAGCAAGTGTGTCACCTGATGATAAGTGATCACCACTACCCATAGACACCCGCAATTTCATTCCAACCTAAATCATCTCTCATTCTAACCTAGAGGCTGAAATGATGCCTCTTGCTCCTGTAATTTCCTTGGCTGTTTTACTCTCCACACTGGAACATAAAAGTGCAAGCACTGCTGCTTAGCGGCAGGATTAGCGAGTGTATCACACAAGGTCCTACTACCCACCACTGAACCAATCTAGCTAGTCATAAGGTGCTATAGGATCTCAATGAACATGGATATCATTGATTATCCGACTTGACAAGTAGTAGTTAGTTATTTAGTTAGTTTGTATTTCCTTGTGGACTGTCAGTAACTATCTGTACATTGACACTAACAATGTACCCGTCAGTTGACAATGCCTTCTTATCTCAGTTTTATAATCAGCCGCCGGTTCCACCACACTCCACCGATCTCCATAATAACTATAATAGTAAGTAATTTCGTGTTTCCTTTAGTTTGTCACGATCTATGTATTTAATTGCATCTAGTTTATTGTTGCTTCCATTGTTCTAATGTTTTTTCTTACGTGCTACTGCTACCGTATGGCCTTAGGAAATAAGTTATTGACGAAGTTTCTCAAGTTGAATGCTTAAATACAAATTCCAACTCTCTTCCTTCGGACTTCGGTCTACATTGTGACCTCTCTATATTGTGGTCCTCCCCACACATTCTACCATAAATTCATGCCTCTCTTCTTCTTCTCTAACCTTTGTCTACCGAATGCTGTGCTGGTATCTTCCATTTTCCTCCCTTTGTGCGGTCTAACGCCTCCGTATCCAGTCCTTCCCTGAAACTTGTGACAGATCAATTGTCCATCTTGCGGGTTGCTTTCCCAAATTTCTGCACCCAGTCCGTAGTCTTCACTCCAGCCTCATTACCTCTGTTGGTTGACAATACAGTTTATTTTGAATATTTTTGTCTCCAAAACTGCACAGGGCTATGCACATACCCTGTTTATTCATAAACCTATTTTAACTAAAATGCCGTTAAAGTTCGTTTGTCCTTTTTTGTCACATTGACATTTCCGTTAGTAAGAAGAAGACAAAACCTATTTTAGCTAATGGAGGCTGGAGTGACGTTTATGAATAAGGCCACTAGACTTCTGGACATAAGCCTGTCCATTGCTGTACATAAGCCTTCTCCAAGGATTTAAACGATGATCGGTCTTGTGCTACCCCCAGCCGTAGACCTTATGGGAGGCACCAACACCTCGCCTTCCGGTGTGCAGTCTCCACCCTAGAACCTTACAGCCCCAACGCCTCGCTTTCCGGTGTGCAGTCGCCACTTTAGAACCTTACGGCCTCAACGGCCATCAGGTTCTCCGAGCAATGTGACAGTTTATTATCTGCCACTGTATTTTTAAGGACTGAACCTCCGTCCCTTTTGTCTCGCTCGGGTGCTCCACTAAACGATCCCCAGGAATCAATCACCCTAGCACCTAACTGTCAGTTTATATCTAATGACCCGTGCATGGTTTTGGTTAGTTTAACATTTCGTTTAGGTGATGACTTAACGGAGCGTGACGACTTGATCGATAAATGTTTGATGGTGATGTAACTGAGGTACAATGGCGGTTTGATGGGGCCATGCTTCAGTTGCTACGGTGGTTTGGATGAGGTGTGATTCTCCATGAAGTGTATCGTAGGTGTATTGTCATTTTAAGGTATTCATGGATGTATCAGTGTTGAGGTGTTAAATCGGTTGTAATTTATTACCGAAAAGTGACATGCTTGAGGCTGTGAGCGAAACTGTTGTATTAGAGAATAAAACTACAGTTGAATTTAGTTACTAGTAAATAGTTAGTCAAATCTACGTGCTACAAACTATCTCTAACTCTAAGGTACAACCTTAATACGTAGCAAAAAAGGAGACAAAGCAGGGTGTCAATTATTGAAATTAACGTGTTAATCTTTGGTTTGTTTACTTTTTTCACTCTTTACATAATCTAAAACAAAGTCACTGCCTCGCCATCTCTCCCTCTGTATGCATGTAATGTTCGCTTAGATCTTCCAAACTACTGAATGGATCATAATGTGGTTTTCAGCAATACTTGTACGGTAACTTGTTGAAATATGATGTTAGTTTTTCAAGATGCCTCTCCTTGAGAGGTCAAGCCTATCCTGTCTTTTACCTTGCAATATCGCCTTAAAATTTAAAAACCTCACCATTCATTTTATCAACACGTAATAACATTCGAGCACCGAATCACGCACTATTCAGCAATAAAAATAAAATGCGTCAATACATTGTTCCTTAGGGGGTCACGCCTGGCTACTCCGTCGGTCGTGGTGTGATGATAAACGACCGCAAGACGACTATAAGACCATGTCCCTTATCCATTGCTGGGTGGTAATGCTGTCAGCACACCGTAGAGCCAGCAATACAATCAATGTGTGCAACATTGGGAATAGTTTGCGCGACGAATGTCGCGGCGCCATCGATGTCTTTCCTTCCTGTCTTTGATGGCATCGCAGATAAAACGTAGTATGGTTGCCATGTTTATGAGAGTCTTTGCGAGTCTGGATCGGTTGGGCGTTTATTGTCACCCGAGGTGTCTGAAAACGTAAGTAGGTAAGTAAGTAAACACTTTTATCTACACACATATTGTAAGTGTCCCCTATTAAGAAACCGTAGGTAATAACCATCAGTAAGACAGATCATTTTCGTTTTCAAATATCAATACAATTTAAAAATAGGCCTCAATTTAAAAAAAACGTCAGCTCGATGTTTGTCTTTGATTAAAAAAAAAAATAGACACTTTTATGACAGGTTCATTATGCCTTCGGCTTCTGAACCCATCTTAGAGTATTTGCAATATGTGTGTATACAAAGTAATGTATGCAACTCCACATAATTAGGCCTTAAAACACTCGTGTGATCCTATTATGAAATTCGTCTTCGCCTCATTTCATAAAAACACACTCGTGTTTTAAGGACCCTCATTATGTAACAGTTGAATAAACTACTATTAACAAACAGAGAATAAACAATCGGAAGCCGCCGAAATCAAGCAACATTCGTAAGTCATTAACCAAAGCAGTCGGGGTCACGGATGGGTGGCGGCCGTAACACGTCGGACGTCGGGAGGCCACGCACTTGGCCCCCAGATATACTACGGCGGTATACTATAATATACTATACCATGACGACCGGATGGCCTGGTTAGCGACTCTGACTATGAAGCTTGAGGTCCCGGGTTAGAATCCCGGTCTGGGCAGATGTTTGTATGATGAATACGAATGTTTGTTCTCAGGTCTTGGATGTTTAATATGTATATAAGTATGTATTTATCTATATAAGTATGTTTATCTGTTGTCTAGTACCCATAGTACAGGCTTTGCCTAGCTTGGGACTAGGTCAATTGGTGTCAATTTGTCCCATGATATTTATTTATTTATTTTATTTATTTGTAAGAGCGTTTTCACATTATCCGATATCGGGGCAAGTAAATGTATAAAATATGTACCAATCTTTCATATTGTCCAGCCCGATATCGGATATCGGACGACGATGGTCGACACCCGATAGCCGACACCGTATTGTGCTGTTTTCACATAATTTCCGACAAAATCGTTCCGACACGGCCATGTGGGCTGTCGGACGATAATGTTTGTATGTGTGCTATACGTGTACCTATCTATATTTGTCTCTGTGTGCCTGAACTAAGCTATTTTGGAACAATTTTGTCGGCAATAATATGTGATAACCTTGGTTAGGTTACTTAGAAAAGTTGAAAAACCCTTGACATTGTCATTTCAAAGTTCAATATTACAAAAACGGGTGAACCGATTTAAATGAAACTTAGCTAAGAACCATTTCGATTAAAATAACTTTCGACTGAAAAAAACCGCATCGAAATCGGTCCACCCCTTTGGGTGCTATGATGCCACAGACAGATACACAGACACACAGATAAACATGTCAAACTTATAACACCCCTCTTTTTTTTTTGTCGGCTGTTAAAAGTAGCACATGGTGTCGGCTATCGGGTGTCGACCATCGTCGTCCGGTAACGATATCGGATCGGATAATGTGAAAAAGCTCTTGGATGAGTCGATGGCTAAAAAAACCGGATAAGTGAGAGTTTGACTCGCGTGGAGAGGGTTCCGTACGTTAATTGTTTAAATTCCAATTTCCTATGTTTATGTTGATTTTAATGCCATCGATGTCCAGGTTCAAGAAAAACTCATAAGTTTTCCTGGAATCTATAGGCAAAGAACTATTTTTTGTATTTTTTTCAAGATTTTCGGCCCTTTAGCTTTGGAGTTAAGGGACGTATGGTAAATGTTCGCCTTTTTTCCTAAATAACTTCAAAACTATTTATTTTAAAATTATAAAAAAAAAAAAATTTCGAAATGCTCACAATGAGCCCTTTCATTTTATTTGTAACACGGTATAGTTTGCAAAACTTTTTTTTATTTTTTTTTATTCACACCCCAGATTCTCTTCCACTAGAACGAATGAATATACCGAATATACAGCCCTATAAATAAATACAATGTTCCACTTGTTATTGTTTTTAATGATTGACTTTTCTTAATAAAAAAATTATATAGTATTATCGGATAATTTTCTGCACTTCTCCTTAGATGGGACAGAGGTCAAGCGCTGGTCAGTTAAAAAAAAAGTACGGACAAAGTTAGCCGCAATTTTTCTCAATGTTGTGTGTACCTACACTATTTGAATTTAATAGTAATAAGTATAAAACTGTTAATGACAGATTAGAAACTAAATCCTCCTGACAATAGTAGCTCATTGACAAGAACCTCTCATTCATAAACGCCATTAATGACCATTAAACGACTAAAATACCTATCTAATGATACGGACACATTTTGCGACGACACCACTTTACTAAAACCACCTGAAAACAACACTCCAATCAAAGTGAAATCGAAAAACAAAAGCCATAACATCGCAATTAGAATCTCACCCTCGCACCGAACCGCAGAGCATAACATTGCACACCAGGATAACTTTGCGCGTGGTCAAATAAATTTCCCGAACATTTTAAACGCGGCTCGCCGTTTGGAAATGCCAAATGTAATATTGTATTTTGGGCACAAAGCAGTATGCAAATAAAGGGAGTTCACATGGACTTTGTATTGTTTCGGGCGATGTGAATCGGTGTCGATGTGTACCGGCTTAGAATCAGTATGTCATCGGTTGAACAATGGGTCCATATTTGTCGCGTTGGTCCATTCACGTTTATGGGACACTCTTATACCTCGTAGGACCCTACTATACACCGTTTATTTTTAAGATTACAAATTTAACTGTTAAATTCGTTTAAAAGTTCAATATTTCAAAAAACGGGTGAACCGACTTTGATGAAACTTAGCTATGAACAATCTCGATTAAACTAGCTTTCGATTAAATAAAACCGCATTGAAATCGGTCCATCCGTTTGGAAGCTATGATGCCACAGACAAATACACAGATATACAGGTCAAACTTATAACTTTCGTCGGGGGTTAATAAAAATGCGTTCTACTTACTACGTTTTTTATTTTTTTTAATTTATTTATTCGTTGCAGTATGGGTCTTGCATGATGTTATATACATAAAATACAGTTCCGGCATAACCCTGGTAGGGCACAGCAACATTGAATTTAAAAAAGTAACAAAAAATCCTACTCATACTAAATTAGTGCATGCAACACGCTCACACATGACTGTATTCAAGCTTTAAATTGAAGTTAAAATGAAGTTTAAACACAAGTTACATAATACAACAAACACATAATACAAATCGTCATTACAATTTTACTTAAGGATGTCAATAGGTTAATATTATAACAAAAAAATAACAAATTAGGTTTACATTTTCACATTTTTCACATTTCCGTGTAGGTAAGTATAATAGTTTCGCTGGTAGGGGGGGGGGGGGGACGACGACGACGACTTGACTCTAACAAAAATGAACACTTTAAAGCTATAGTAGTTTATGCAACTGTTACATAATGAGGGTCCTTAATAAAATAATATAAGCCTCGTTTCATAATACGAGTGTTTTAAGGCCTAATTGTGTAGAGTACTCTAAGATGGGGTCAGAATCCGAAGGCGTAATAAATCTGTCATGCAATTGGCTGTTTTTTTTTATATTATAAATAAATCAGCTCGATGATGTTTACTATTAACATTTCTTTTAAATTGAAGCCTATTTTTAAATTTTATTGGTTTATGAAGACGAAATTTGATTGTCGTAATGACGGGCATTACCTACGGTTTCTGAAAGCATAATAGAGGACTTTTGATATGTGTGTAGATAAAAGCGTTTACTTACTTACTTACTATACGCTGACGCGTTTCGGAACTCTCTACGAGCCCGTTGTCATGTTACCAGGACTCTACTCAGAATCTAACATACATTCTCTACGTAGCTTTTAATTCATTGTTTTTATTTCATGAATATGAACTTCTGCAGAGTAGGTACCGCCTTATTCAATCAATTACTACAAACTGAACTCAATATGAGGACTCTATCCTCCTATCTCCAGTGACAGCTTCCCCCTTACCCACAAGACTTACAGACGTTGATTAAACTAGCTAATGACGGATTCGCCATAAGTCACAGCTATGCATCATCTCACACAATGTCACGCTGACATCACGACACTGATGATTATTATGCTGTTTGATTGTGATTTGTGATAGTTTCCTGTGCTTAATGATATTGCAAAGGTACCTATTATGAAAAGCTGAGATCTGTTACTGTCACTTTGAGGGATAACCACAGAAATAGGGTAATATGTAATAAGATTTCTGAAGGTCGAGCACGACTTTACGAAAGCTGCGTAACGTTACGGTTATCGTATCGAGATCGAGAAATCTCATACTAAATTTTAGTTCCAAATACGCTCACGGGCGGGCGCTGTTTCAAACGTCATACAAACTCGAAAACGTTTACTATTCGATTTTACGTTACGCAGCATTCGTAAAGTCGTGCTCGACCCTCTGTAAAAAACATTTTTAATGCAACCTTTTTTGCCGACTGTACTTTTTGCTGTCTGTACTTGTACTGTCATCCAACTTACATATTCATATCAAATTTCAAGTTGATGTCATTAACCATTCAATAGTACTATGTACTTCTAACTATGATAGAAACTTGAAATTTGGTATGACGGTAGCAAAACCGTTGCAATAAGTCTGAAAATCTTAATTTTTTTTTTATACAACGAGGAAGGCAAGCGAGCAAGTGGGGCACCTGATGGTAAGTGATCACCACTGCCCATAGACACCTGCAACTCCGGAGGCCTGCGGATGCGTTGCCAACCTAGAGGGCTAAGATGAAATGCCTCTTGTGCCCGTAATTACACCGGCTGTCTTACTCTCCACACCGGAACATAACAGTGCAAGCACTGCTGCTTAGCGGCAGGATTAACGAGTAAGATGGTGGTAGCGATCCGGACGGACCTCGCATAAGGTCCTACCACCCGCAGAAATTCCTTTGTGTCTGTCTGTATATTATGTCAATTACCAAATATAAAATGACCTCATACTGCATACATTTTGCTTACGAGCATGGCTCTGCTAACACAGGACAATTTCAAAAAATCGGGAAAAGCGGGAAAAATCGTCAAGACTCAAGGCGAACTATTTAAGTACTGTGGGGCGTAGCCCAGGAAGTGGGCACTGGAGAAGGTACGGTCGCGTCCTAACAGTAAAATTAATTATAGCCCTCCAATTACTGATAAATAAAAGATGGTATTCTTAGTCAGGACTGGATCTTTATTCAAGTAGCAGGGGCTTAAGGCTAATACAAATTTTGAAATGCAACTATCTTAATCCGAGGTCCCAGCCCGACTCATCTGCTTTCTGGGTATCAAGTGTTCGTTTATTTTGATAAAATTCTAAGTTTAAAATGAATAGATCAATCTAGCTTGCCAGAACCGCACCATGCACTTGCTGCATGGAGGCTGCATAACAATCCTACCAAAATTTTCTGCGGAGCACTCAGTGCGCGAGTCCGACTCGCACTTGGCCGGTTTTCATTTTACTGTTGATATAATAATGAACACTTACAACATCAACATACTGACCAGAACGCCGCCATAGCGTCTAATTCCACAGTCCAAAATGCGTCACTGTTTCAAAGAAATCAAACGGCGTGAGAACGAGGTGATTTTATGTTAATTTTTATGGTTTTAATCAGGTGCTAATGTGGACACTTGATAACTGGTTGTTAACATCATAAAAAGCTAAATGTTTCACAAGATCTCAACGGAAAGTCAACTTTATTCCAACTTTGATAAAGTCATTAAATAATGCGAAGATGTCCAATCTTTTCCTAGTAATAAAGCTGATAAGATGTGAACTATTGATAATATCTCGAGTTCAAGAGAATTCGCCGAAACGTATACTAATAAATTATTAAGTGTATCAGATCTGAAACAGGTGTTCTTAGATAAACATTTTATTATAGCCGATTATTGGGTCTCGATTGAGATACATTATAATAATAAGCTAAATAATAAGCTGGTGGTAGGACCTTGCGCGAGGTCCGTTCGGATCGCCACCACCATCTTACTCGTTAATCCTGCCGCAAGCAACAGTGCTTGCAGTGTCGTGTTCCGGTGTGGAGAGTAAGACAGCCGGTATGCGGGCACAAGAGGCATTTCAACTTAGCTCTCTAGGTTGGCAACGCATCTGCAAAACCACCTGGGGTTGCGGGTGTATAATGGGCGGTGGTGATCACTTAGCAATCTGGTGACCCACTTCCTAGTTTGCCATCCTTGTCGTATAAAAAAATTTTTTTTGGGTAGCTGATTGTTATAAAACTTAGCTAAGTACCATTACGATTAAAAAAGCCGCGTACAGATCCGTACACCCGTTTAGGAGCTACGATGACACAGACAGATACACCGATATCCATACACAGGTCAAACTTATAACACCCCTCTTTTTGCTTCGGGACTTAAAAATAACCACGTTGGCGTGTATATACCTAAATATACAATATATAACTTGGTGAGTATAATGGCTGTTAGAATTATGTCAAACGTCAAATTAGTCTGCCTTCCTGCCTGTCGTTTGCATTTTGTGATACAATAGAATCGCTATTAAATGTGTGCGGGTGTGTGTTACACCGTATTTTATTTGCAAGTTAAAAACAAGTGGCTGTTCGGCGAGGCGAAGTATCGCTGGGCTTCGTCAGCTTCAAGCCGCAAAGTGCTTGAAGCTGCGCAGGATTGGCACGAGTAGCGCACTCTCAAGACACAGAATACTTAAAGTATTTGCGCATAGAAGGCTCACTCTCGAATAAAAGTCAAGTTTCGGTATAAAAATTTGCCTATTCTTACGACTGTTACACCTGCTTGTACGCGAAATTGAAATTTATCATCTGCTACACGAGGTTCGTATTTTGCTGAGCACGGGTGATGGGTGGCAAGAGTACAGGTTTCCCATGCGCCGATATTTATATATATTATAATATGTAGATAAATATGAAAATGAAATGTAAAAAAAGGTAATAGTGAGTTACTTCAGCGCCACATTCTCGGCATTTATTTATTAATTTTAATTTGTATTTAGTCTAATGACACTCACAGAAATGCTGTGAATTGATAGTAATACCTAAGAAATGTTTTTGTCTTTTTTTTCAGTACCCGTTGTCATTATGTTATTAATTTTGTTTACATTTTAGCTATCACAGGTACACTGTCTCTCTGTGAACTGAATTGGTTGAATTCTTTATTATTTCATTGATTACCATCCGATTATGTAATTTTCAGATCCAAATAAAGAGATCTATCCAAAGTATAATTATTGATGATTAAACAAACTTCAGGCTCCTAGTTCACCGTCTTTACAATTGTCAGTTTTATATGACAATTCTAACTACGTTTCCTTGACAACACGAAGCGCGCTAAAACAAGAGCTCTTCAAGTCAGCAGTTGACTCCGAATTGTCATTGAAAACTGACGATTGTAAAGTTGGTGAAATGGGGGCCTGTTTTTTTTTAATTCGGACCTAATTTACGGTGTAACAGGCGGCCGTCTTACCCAAAGGTTCTACGACAAAGGTTCTTTATTGAATTCTATTGAGAAAAAAATGTTACACCGAATCGTTACGGCCTTTGTGGCGCTGTCACTCAACCGCCCCATTTTACGTCAATTTCCCCATAATAGTGAGACGTACTTACTAGTAGGTACCTATAGTATAGTGATTTGAACCTATAGTATAGTGATTTGAACCTATAGTATAGTGATTTGTACCTATAGTATAGTGACGGGGTCCCTCTGAAAACCAGCGCCGTGGCCCCTGCCGCGGCACAATGCTGAGAGGGATCCTGTTCAACGTCTTTGTTTACTTTTTAATTGTTTTTTATTATACTTGTTGTGTACGTTGAATAAATATTTTTCTATTTCTATTTCTATTTCTATTTACATAACTGTAATTTTATGAAGTTGTAATATGTAGTTTTTTTGGCTTTAAAGTTTTTTCTAAGAATTTATACGGTTTCGTATTTAAGGAAAATGTCCCAAATGCTTGACATGTTAATATCCAATAATTGACACCCATCGGTCACCTTTGTCACTATGACATAAGGATAAAAGTGTCAACTATTAGGTCAGTGCTGTGCCCAGCAATGCGACACAGCGCTAATTACATTTCAAAGAATTAACCGAAGTTTCTCATAGTTTAGTTAAATTTGAATTATTTATACATTCAAAGGCGTAATAGTGATGGCCTAGTGGTTTGGCCTCTCAAGCAGAGGGTCGTGGGTTCAAACCCCGGATCGAACCTCTGAGTTTTTCGGAATTTACGTGCGGAAGGAATTGCATTTGTATAATTTATCAGCTTTTCGGCGAATGAAAACATGCGAACCAATTCAATGATGTGTGTGAAGTTCCCAATAAGCACTGGGCCAGCACGTGTTTCGTTCTTTCTCGATATAGTCCTGTGTTCTACTTTTACCCGTTATAATGACAATAATGTTTGCATGAGGATTTGATTCAAACATCCTTGATCATCATGTCAGCCTCTAGACGTCCACTGCTGGACATAGGCCTTCCCCGCGGCTCTCCACTCAGACCGGTCTTGTGCTTTCCGCATCCACCGCGGTCCCACAATCCCTATTAGGTCGTCACTCCATCTTGTTGGAGGCCTACCAACAGCTCGTCTCCCGGTCCGCGGACGCCATTCGAGAACCTTCCGACCCCATCGGCCATCAGTCCTGCGAGCAATGTGCCCCGCCCACTGCCACTTAAGTTTCGCAATTCTTCGGGCTATGCAGGGCCGTAGCTAGGGGAGGGCATTATGGGGCAATGCCATACCTTTATCTACACACATATCATAAGTCCTCTATAATGCGTTCAGAAACCGTAGAAAATGACCAGCATTGCAGTACATCGACACCTTCCCGCCGCCAGCCCCCGCCAGCCTTTTCGATATCGAATTCGATGTATCGAATTTGACAACGAACGTAATTTACAATCATAGTGAAATAAAACGGATCACTTACGTATATAAGTCGAGTTTAGTCCGACATGTATATTTATTTATATGTATTTTTTTTTACAAAAAAAAAACAGTTTACGAAACGTCAGCTCGGTATGTTTGTCAATGATTTAAAAAAAAAACAGTCAAATTCGTGACAGGTATGGGTATAATATATGCCTTCGGCTTCTGAACCCATCGAAGAGTACTTGCAATATGTGTGTAGATAAAGTAATGTATGCAACTCCACATAATTAGGCCTTAAAACACTCGTGTGATCCTATTATGAAACTCGGCTTCGCCTCGTTTCATAGATCGAGAGACCTCGTACTTAATTTTAGTTCCAAATACGCTCACGGGCGGGCGCTGTTCCAAACGTTATACAAACTCGACAACGTTTACTATTCGACTTTACGTTACGCAGCATTCGTAAAGTCGTGCTCGACCCTCAGTAACCTTGATACTCGATATTAAAACATGGTCGGCAGTTTCAATAATTCGTGTGAGGAACAATTGTCACATTTTCCCGCGTGCCAATAGGGGCGATTATTGATGAGCAGCAGAGCGTGCCTAATCACAAACCTCCTCTTGAATCTGTCAATTGACCAGTAACGAACAGAAGTGACACTTCTTCGTCTGTCAGATTTAAGCGAAGTGCTCACGAGGCGATTTTATTTATGCAATGGAGAGGGCTATGCTCGGGGTTTCTCTGCGGGATAGAATCAGAAATGATGTTATCCGCAGTAGAACTAAAGTTACCAACATAGAACCGATTTTAATCTCGATTTAAGAATTAGCTTTCGATTGAAAAAAACCGCATCGAAATCGGTCTATCCATTTGAGAGCTATGATGACACAGATACACAGGTCAAACTTAAAACACCCCTCTTTTTTGGTGGGGGTTTAAGCGTAGGTATAATTTGGCTCATATTTATGAGTATTTTTCTAATCTATGCCTTCAACCAATGTGTGGTCACGGTTCACAGATCCGTATTGAATGCGATCCATTGTATCGGCGAGTGGTATGAGGGGGGAGGGGGGGGGGGGAATCGTGCGCCCGCGACGTGCAGTGGTCTCTCAATTAAAAAAAAAACATTACTGCTTTGAAAATGGGCTTATAGATAGTTCCGAAACGCAGCAGCGAACAGTGTAGCAGTGGTGATCATTGGGTCTGTACACAAGTAGTCGCGGGTGAACAAATTAATTTACTAACATGACAAAAGCAATTTACAATGACATTAAATCCAAACCAAAACTTAAAACTTAATTAAATCTAAATAAGGCCCCCGTGACATGGTGCCCAAAAGGTTGGCAGCGTTGTCTCGCCGAATAGCGATGCTGATTCTTTGCGAGAGAAAACTGCCAGCCCTTTGGTTACAAGTGCATCGACCAAGCGCTTTTGCAACTCTGAAA
Source organism: Clepsis dumicolana (assembly GCA_963691665.1). Taxonomy (NCBI): domain Eukaryota; kingdom Metazoa; phylum Arthropoda; class Insecta; order Lepidoptera; family Tortricidae; genus Clepsis; species Clepsis dumicolana. Next base: position 1,364,503 of record OY829525.1, read on the forward strand.
TAAGCTTGTAAGCGCCGGGACCCCATGGACCCAAGGTTTCAAACCCGACAGCAACAAAATAAAATTGTAGTTCGGACCGAATTATTATATCAATATAATTGCCTTTATTTTTACCTATTTTTCATCACTCGGGAAAAAGCCAGTTGAGAAATAAATGAATCTGAGTTATCGTTTTTCCGAAACCCGAATCGAAGCCAAGTCAACAATCAACATACCATATTTATGCCTTACGCCACATATTATTATATTTCTATGTATTATAATGTCGCAAAGCCAGAAGGGTGACGGAAAACACAATGTATTGTCAAAATACAATAGATTGCGACAAACGGACAGACATTGCGTGACTTTTGGTAGATTATACATTACGACATTATTTACCTATGTGTGGTACATAATTACAATCACTTCAACCGCAGAATAACTCGTAGAGATAATAGTACTACTACATACTAGAGTAGGTATATGAAAAAAGCCTCTTGGGGTAACATGGTTTATGAAATTACTAGCTGTTGCCCGCGACTTCGTCCGCGTAGATTTCGGTTATCGCTATCCCGCGGGAACTATATAATTTTCCCGAATAAAAAGTTGCCCATGTTATTCCCCAATATTCAAACTATCTTCTTACCAAATTTCATCTAGATTGATGCAGCGGTTTTTCCGTAAAGAGGTAACAAACAGACAGACAGAGAGACAGAGTTACTTTCGCATTTTATAATATTAGTTGGGATTGTACCCTTAAAAGTCGGCAACGGACTAGTGACTCTCTTGGTGTTGCTGGTTCCCATGGGTGGCAGTGAACGCTTACCATCAGGTGACCCGCTTGCTCGTTTGCCTCCCTCCTAAAAAATACCATAAAAACTGTCCCAAGCAAAATTTCACCGATTGGTTGTCCTCAACCTTTTTTCGTATAAATTTTTTAAACATTCGTAATTCAATAACAGCCAGGTTACGATCGGTCGTCGATGCAGATCGTAATCTACCCTCCGAATAATTTGGAGCACAACCATGCGTGGCTGACACGGACAGACGGACGTCTTTATTAGCAGTTCCGATGGTATGTTGTACTATAGTGGGACATGGTGGGACATGTGTTTGGAAGTGTAATGGGGTGATATAAAAGTTATCATGGCATAGTGGTTTGACCTATGGCCTCTCAAGCAGAGGGTCGTGTTTTTCGTGGGTCCGAGTTTTTCGGAATTTACGTGCGGATTTACATTTGTAATTTAACATGAGCTTTTCGGTGACGGAAAACTTTGCGAGGAAATCTGCACACACCTGCGAAGCAATTCAATGGTGTGTGTGAAGTACCCAACCAGCATTGGGCCTGTAAACTGTATAAAGTCAATGCCCTGACCCTTCCTCCTGACTCAGTAATCATCATCATCATCAGCCTTTTTTACGTCCCACTGCTGGGCACAGGCCTTCTCTCAGAATGAGAGCGCTCGGGCTCTAGTTCCCACGCGGGCCCAGTGCGGATTGGGAACTTCATACACCTTGCTTCGCAGGAGTGTGCAGGTTTCCTCACGATGTTTTCCTTCACCGAAAAGGTCATGATAAATTACAAATGTAAATCTGCACATAAATTCCGAAAAACTCGGAGGTGCGAGCCGGGGTTTGAACCCACTACCCTCTGCTGGAGAGGCCATAGGTCGAATCGAACAGCCTTTTGACAGACACTGACTCAGTAATCACGGCGTTATTATACCATAAACCATGTCACCTCAAGATAAAAAAAATACTGTCACAATCAAACACGGCGTATTTCATTCGCGAAGGCGGACAATTGAAATGTCAATTTCCTCGAACAAACAATGGCAGGGTTGTGCAACTTTTGAGCGAGTTGTTTAATATAATTTTTATTAAGGAATGTGTGCAGAGGAGCGCGGCTATCTCGGAAACTAATCGTCGCCTGTAATGATAGCTGCCTTCCGTAATTATTTCGAGCGACTGTCTGTCTTAGCGAAGAGTTAGGGCCGTGGAAGTGGCAGGTTTACGACCCCTGTTTTGAGAATGGAGTTCTTTAAGGTTTTGTTGTTTGAAATTAACAATGGCGCAATAAATATGACCAGCTGAGTAGGGAATAATAAATTATTAGAAATAAAGTGTCAAACATTAGGACGTTTACTTTACAAATACGTCGCTTTGTCATATAAAATAATACCCAAGGTAAACCTCTCCATTGTTTCATATCTGTAATTACTGTAGTCGTAATTTCTTTCTTACGATTCCTACAACTACATTCCGCGCCCAAACCTCATCCAGCACTGCCTCTCAACTATTTCACTAGATCCTGTAATCGTAATTTCTTTCTTATGATTCCTGTAATCGTAATTTCTTTCTTGCAATTTCTGTAATCGTAATTTCTTTCTCACGATTCCTGTAATAGTGTTTTCTTTCTTATGATTCCTGTAACGTACTTTTTTCCCTATGTTGCTAGTAATCATAAGTTTATTCTTATGATTCCAGTAATCGTAATTTCTTTTCTATCATCCCTGTAATCGTAACTTCTTTCTAATGATACCTGTGATTGTAATTTATTTCTTACGGTTCCTGTAATCGTATTTCTTTCTTACAATTCCTGTAAACATATTTTTTTCCCTATGTTACATGTAATCGTAAGTTCATTCTTATGATTTCTGTAATCGTAATTTATTTGTTATGATTCATATAGTCGCAATTTCTTTCTTACAATTCCTGTAATAATAATTTATTTCTTATGATTCCTGTAATCGTAATTTTTCCCTATGTTGCACGTAATCGTAATTTCTTTCTTACGATACCTCCAACCACGCTCCGCACCCTTACCTCATCCAGCGCCTAAACCTCACCACTATTTCATTACTGTAATCGTAATTTTTACGTAATGCCAGCCCTGGTGATGGTATCGTGCTGATTGCGCCGCGGCAGATTACTAAACGTTGCGGCTGCCTGTACCCACGGTGCTCGCGGTTTCAATCATTATACGTATGATGTAAATAAATTGTAACAGTAATTGGGATTTTTATTAACTGAAAAAATTAAATTAAGATTTTTAATAAACTCACTGAACCATGAATACACAAAAAAAAAACAGAAAAATACCAACCCCGGGAATTGAACCCGGATCCTCGACACTCCGGGTCGCGTGCTATACCCTTACACCAGAATTGGTATTAAATAAAAAAAAAATACTTTTATTAATAAATCCGTTAATTTCCGTAGACATTATATTATTATAATGTATGGACGGGCCCTTCGGCACTCCATTTTTGTTGCCGATTTTGTGGCACTAGAATTAGTGCCAGCGATATGAGACGCGCGCGCTACACGGGGGCCGCCGGCCGCGCGCCTACCGCCGGCAGGCTCAGCAACATCGTTCCTATTTCAAAATGTTCCAAAGGGCATATCCTGTAGGTCTACCACAACTCACAGTGCGACTTCAACTCGCGCGAGAACAACTGCCCGTCATTTTCTGTCACTTAGAATGCAACGGGACGGGTAGTAATCTCGCGCGACAAACAAAGTAGCAGCCAGTCGTGATGTTTATATTAATGTTTAGTTTCACGTGTTTTTTATTGAAAAAAAAAGTAATTTTCAAAATGTTAACCATCTTAAAAAAGTTGAAAAACCCCCGACATTGTCATTTCAAAGTTCAATATTTCCAAAGCGGGTGAATCGATTTTAATGAAATTTAGCTAAGAACCATCTTGATTATACTAGCTTTCGATTAAAAAACCGCATCGAAATCAGTCCATCCGCTTGGAAGCTATGATGACAGACAGATACACAGACACACAGGTCAAGCTTATGACACCCCTCTTTTTCGTCGGGGGTTAAAGATGAGAAAGAAAGAAATATCTAACTAAATATCTTTGGCCTGGTCTGAAGTCAATGACCTGAAGTTCTAATATTCTAACTCCGAAATGCCCAAAACGAGCGAAACTGGGGTCAAGGGTCTGTTATCCTTAACATTCTAAACCAACATAAACGACATTAAACTGGCGGTTACCAATTTTACAGTAAACGCTCGTAAAAGAAATGACGGCTGGCCTAGTTGTTGAGCTGAAAGCGTTTCTTACTTCTAAAGGTATACAAAATAAATCATGTTTTTTATAAACTCACTGAAACATGAATACACAGAAAAAAACCAGAAAAATGCAAACCCCGGGAATCGAACCCGGATCCTCGACACTCCGGGTCGTGTGCTTTTCCCCTACACCACGATTGACATAGAGGAAAAGGCCGAATTTTTTCCACGTATTCAAATCTTAGCTCGTTTTTATTACTTTTTGCAGTGACTAGTGCCATCTATGCGATTACCTCGTAAACCGAGGACAACGCAGTCCTTCGAAACTTATCAGCCTACCTGGACACAAGATGGTGCACTAAAGCAATCAATTCATGATCTCAGTAGGAGTATCTTTTTGTGTTTTTCTCCCAATTTTTTTTTAAATAGTTTTTTGGAATTCATGGGAAAACGCGGACGAGCCGGCCCATTCGTACGGCCGCAAATAGCTACAGTATGGCTCTCCCACTTAACTTAACTATAAAAAGTCCCGAAGTTTTTTTTTTATATAACGAGGAAGGCAAACGAGCAAGTGGGTCACCTGATGGTAAGTGATTTCCACTACTCATAGACAGCGGCAAATCCGGAGGGTTTGCAGATGCGTTGCCAACCTAGAGAGCTAAGATGAAATGCCTCTTGCGCCCGTAATTACACCGGCTGTCTTACTCTCCACACCGGAACACACAGTGCAAGCACTGCTGCTTAGCGGCAGGATTAGCGAGTAAGAAGGTGGTAGCGAACCCAAGCCACACCACCTCGCACAAGGTCCTACCACTCGGTAGTCTCACAAGCAGAGCTGTGTTCAAATCGCGAAATGTTATTACAAATCGCTAGAGCCATGCTCAAATCCAGAAATGTTATTGCAATAAATCGCTTTTGTCTTGCGCCTGCGTATCGCGTTTAGCTATCAACCGCGGCATCTTGAAAGACCGCGGACGTGTCGATGTCTCATGGGCACGTGTCTACACAAGTGATACTTATGGTGGTGGAAAATTAATTAATGAAACCTGGCAAAAAGATTGCTGTCTAATCTAAATCATCATCATCATCATAATGGTGTCAGCCGAAAGTCGTCCACTGCTGGACATAGGCCTCCCCCAAGGCTCTCCACTCAGACTGGCCTTGTGCTTTCCGCATCCACCGCGATCCCACGATCTTTAGTAGGTCGTCGCTCGATCTTGTTGGAGGCCTACCGACAGCTCGTCCGTGGACGCCATTCGAGAACCTAAATACATGAAACAAAAACAATTTTTCGCTCACCCGCGATCGCGCAGTCGTCGTGGTCGCGGGTGAGCCAAATAATAGTTTTTAGTTCATAGCAAAGCTATACCTTAGCAAAGTAACGCCTGATTCAACAAATAACTTAAATTTAAATACTACGTAAAGCGCGACGCGAAGCGCGTGGAGCGAGCTATTTCACCAGCTTTACAATGGTCAGTTTACAATGACAATTCGAACTAGGTTTCGAACAATTCGAACTATTTCTTTACCAATATGAAGCGCGCTCTTCCCTCATCATACGTACGGCTAAGAAATGGAATTCCCTGCTACATTCCCTGAACACTTTAATGTAGCCGTTTTCAAGTCTAGAATGAATGGACATTTGCTAGGCAAGCGTGTTCCATCGTAGACCACATCTTCGCTTACCATCAGGCGTGATTGTGGTCAAACACAAGCACATACCGTATAAAAAAAAAACGAGTTCAAAAGCGAACTTATCCCATTTAGGCAATACAAAGTTGATAAATAAAATAAGTACCTAAACCAAGTATTTTATTTTCTTTTTGTGCATTACCTAACCATAACAGTTTTTCGTCCCGACAGTACCAAGCAACTGGCCGCATCGCACCGTTCCGAGAAACAAACATTATTTTTATAACATTTCAACCTGCGTGTAATAGGAATATCTTGTGATTTAAGAGAAGCAGCCATTTTGTCGATTACCTCCGCCATTTTGATCTCTATCCATCGGCAAATGGAGCAGGTGTGTGACTTTAAAACCAGTAGTTCTGTACTACATTGTAGTTGAAACAGTTTTATGGTAACCTACTTTTTAGTACAGTTTATCTTGCCAGTTGTGGACGGTACCTGGTTGATTGACTGTTAATATAACATTTTTTTTGGCATTTTTTAGCTACTAATGTACGCGTTAAACTAATTACCAGTTCAAACTTACGGCGCTTCTGATTCTGATAGGCGTCAAAATGTCTGGCATCGACGTGCTGACAAGCTATGAAACTCAGCTATGGGTAGGTGGCTATTAGGCGTTAGATTTGATCATTCATTCATCCAAATACATCACAAACTGTACAATGTCAACTTAGGCGAATTCATATTGACATTGACAAGACTTTAAGCAAAATGAAAAATAAATTTGCCTCTAACGTCGCGTAATGTTGAAATGGAAATAAAAATAACAACAACAAAACAATTATTAACTATTGATTAGTTAGCTTAAGGTAATATTGAAATAACTTATTATCTCTTGTCTGAGGGAGATGATGGATACTAGCGACTGAGGATCGCTCTTATTGAAGATGGGAAGGCGGTAGAGGAGGCCTATGTCCAGTTGTGAACGTCCTCTGGCTGAAATTGTGACTATGATCATGAATATTGTCTTTCGAAACAGCTGGGAATCCAAGTCGATCAGCCATTGAACTGTCTTTGGTCCATCTCCATTTTTATTCGTTTCTGTTATATCTATTCCTTTGAAATCCTTTTCATCTGTGGCCTTTTTGACATCTTCACTCACGTTTTGTGTAAGTAAGTAGTGTATGTACTGTACATGTATAATTATGTTTATTTATGTGGTATGTTTATTTGTAGTTATTAATTTAATTAAAATTGTTATGTTAATTTTAAGTTCCTCCTTCCTGTTAATTTCTGCCACCTAAATTAGCATCTTCATCTTGGTTTATGTATTTTGATTGTCTGTAAGAGATCGCTTTTAAGCGACAAGACCGCCTATTGTCTACCATACCTGTTTTTCTGTAATCTCCTTGTGGTTTTCAACAAAGAACATTTGTATTGTATTGTATTAATCGAAAACCGCGTGCTCGACAAAAACTATAACATCAACGCAGCCACTATCGCGTTCGATCACGTCGAATAGAGACATAAAATTTTATTGTTCGTCGAAACGTCGAGATTTTAATGGTTTCAAACCAAAAACTCGTTTCGATTTTGATAAAAATCGGTAAGCAACCGATGCACGTATGTCGACTTTTCGATTCCCGGAATTGGCGTTCTTGTTGGACAGTATGGAATATAAAAGGACATTTGTATGTTATATTGGCTTGATAATTGATTCGAACTACCGTGACTATGTTACAGTGGTTGGTAATGAGTTGATGAACAAGTTTGGACTAATAAAGCGATAGTGTTTTGTTAAGCATCTCCCGATTACATTCAGTGAGTAAAAGTCAACAGAGGTACTACATTGCTGGCTTCAAGTCCTTCAAGGTAGTTTGTGGTTTTTGTCAATTTAAATTTACTTTAAAAAGTTTCAGTTGCTTGACGCACTGTGCCAACCCTGACGTGTTGTGGTGTTTAATTTTTAACAAGCACATACTATACTTGTAGAATAATTTCATAGTTATTTACATGAGCTAGTGAAATTATTCTATAAGGATCTCTATGTGTTTGTCAAAGTAAAACAAACCAAGTCCCCGATTCCTCGGAGCTCGCGCGCGGACTGTCCTAGTTGACACTTAATACTGAGTGTTTCTTGTGAATGTCAATATTTACAGCTGTTTTGACTGGTATCATTTTCTTTTGTATTGGTTTGACGTATAATACTACCTGACATGTAAGCCCTATAACCCTAGGTCTGCGAGTCCGACTCGCACTTCGCACAAAAAGTCAATTGACAACATTTCATATTTTTCACACCTGAAAATGAATATAGGTATCGAAAGGGCTTTGCCTCCTGAGCTACTATATTTATAAAAATGTTATATTACTTATTTATTTAAATACAAGAGAATAAAATAAAATTACCAATTCTACCAAAACGGCGCAAGAATGGATGTAATACTTTTGCCTTTTTCACGAAAAAAAAAGTAACAATCATACGTAGCTTTGACAATGTCAGATAAGTTTTACATCTTGGTTTTGTTTTTTTGATCGTGACAAGACAAAGGCAATTGATCCATCCTAGCGCCGTTTCGGAGTTACATCCTTTTGGAATAAGTACCATTTAATAAATTAATAATAATTTATTGAATCAGGCGTTACTTTGCGGAGGTCCATATTTATGAACTAAAAACAATTACTTTGCTCACCCGCGACCACTAGTGACAAATAGTTATATCTGTGCGGCAAATGTATGTTTCCATGCAACACCTCCGCCTCCACTGCTACACGAATCAACACATGCCACACAGACCCAACTATCACCACCACCACTAAACTAAACGCTGACGCATTTCGGCACTCTCCACGAGGCCATTTAAGAAGCACAACAACAACCGCTCAACATGCCACCACTTCAAATTATAGTCTCAAAAATATGAAATGTTGTCAATTGCCACTAGAATAAGAAGAATACTAATGTTCGAACTGTGTACATCTGTATCTGTGATAGCATTTATGATTTAAATCGTCTCAACAGCTTGTCAATTTCGAACGTACAATATTTTCGACTAAATTCTAACAAATATTTTTTTTTTATTGAGATAACACTAAGTACAGTGTTAACAGTGTATGTGTATGTGAGCGTGTTCATGTGTGGGAGTGTGTGTGTATTTCGACTATAAAAACATTGAAAATCAACAGCCTAATATGTTTAAACCCCATCGAGATGTAAACAACTCTCTGCTTGCCTCGATTCCTGCGCCGCGTTCACAATCGAAAGACGCGTTGATTACAACAAACAAAATTTTGTCCCCCAAGAAATTAGTAAAACCCATAAAACGGCTAACACTCGAATATTACAGAGTAATTGCGCCACGCTCGTAATTTAGTGCAGAAAGGGTTCATATAATTACTGCGAGGAATTTGGCTCTGATCGGCAATGGGTTTGGAAATGTGGAAATGAAGTGGGGTAAGTCAGTTGCTAGTCCGGGGTAAGAGGAGTTTACCTCACCTACGTGGTCGAGATGTTGAAAGAAAGAAAACCATTTATTGCCACACAAAATGATTAATAGAAAAAAAAGTCCATCCATCCATAGCAGCCCTTAGTTCGTCCGTCTTCGGACATAGGCCTCCTCTCCATTTCTCCACGCCTGACGATCCATTGCCATTTGCATCCATCCTCCACCCGCTTGTCGGCAGATGTCGTCCTTCCACCTCATGGGTGGTCTCCCACTACAGCGAGTGTTTGCGCGAGGTCTCCACTCGAGTGTTCGTCTCGTCCAATGGTCAAAAAAAAAGGAATACAATTCAATTTATGAAAAGTGGCAAAAGGAGCGGTTTCAGCATTTGCTGCGAGTGCAAACAACAAGTCAGCATCTACGCAGCGCTGGTTTTCAGGTCGCCCCTCTCCCCGTACTCCGTACCGCTTTACCAGGCAGACAGCAGATAGAAAAGAAAATTGAAAAAAAATAATTGTAACGTTATTCCTAGCAGCTAGTCAGCAGCAGAAGTAGCTCAGCAGCCGGAGCAGTCACAATGATCTACACAAGCTCTTATGTCTATAACAATAGAGCCGTGCTTAGATCATCGTGAACGCGTCGGTTGCTTAGCTACTTCTACTGCTGACTGTACCATTCAATGATCTACCTAGATGGAGCGACGACCTAGTAAAGATCGCAGGACCGGTCTGGAGAGCCGCGGGGGGGGGGCTATGTCCAGCAGTGGACGTCTTTCGGGGTTGCAAGTATCTATGGACAATGGTGTTCACAACATGACCTAGGCTCTACGTCGTTTTCCTAAGAACCATTTCAAAACGCATATCATAACTTTACTATCCTTGTCACCTAAGGGATTCAAGGCGCAATTTTATTGTGAGAACGTTCCACCGTCGCTCAATTAACTTCAAGACATACTCTTACGCTTGTCTTCAACATTCCACCTCACACCTAACCCCAACAGATCTTGACCGTCAAGCCCCCGCCTATAAATAAAAGGGGTTGATATTTATCGTCTAGTGTTTATTACAATGAAAATTATACCCTTAATGACTTCCCGAATCTCCCCTGAAAATCCTATCGCCTATTAAGAACGGGTGAAATATCTTTGGAGTTGCGTCCGTATGCTAATGTGGTATTTTGCTGTTAGCGTTTTGTGTCTGTTTCTAATACTTAGGTGATTTAAGTTTGTTGTTTGTTTAGATGTTTTGGGTGTTTTGTTTTGTTTATAAATGTGTTTTTTTTGGTAATAGTGAGTAAAGTGTAGGGACTAAAATTATGAGAGAGCGTTTATGTTTTGGATGTAGGGAATCTTGTAAAGTGTTTTTTTTATCTATGCCATGGTCTGAGGTGTCGTTGGTTACGGTCATTCGGAAATGTTAAGGGTGTGCGATTTGGGGATCAGTTTGCAAAATATTTAGCTTTAAAGTGCTCATTTTTGCTCGAAGTCAAGTGTCACCCCCCTACCAGCGAAACTTGTAATTGGAAAAGTGAAAAAATAGAGATATACTTAGTGAATACATAAGGAAAACTATCACAGCTAAATAAGCTTTACAGGTTAAAGACTAATAGTTGACCATCATTGACCGACATATATAAACTATAGTGAAATAAAAACGGATCACTCACGTATCTAAGTCGAGTTTAGCCCGACTTGTTTCGGACTAATTTGACAATAATAAAAATGACGATGATAACGAGGGTAGTTGTGTGCCGCTGTCAGCTGCGTCTAGTAGTCGCGCGAGCAGAGCCGCGGCGCGCAGTGTGCGTCTCGCCGCCGCTGGGTCGTGCGCTCCCAGAGGAAGGACTACGAATTAGTCCGAAACATATCGGGCTAAACTCGACTTATATACGTGAGTGATCCGTTTTTATTTCACTATGATTGAGTCTCACGGTAGTTTCATGTATATATAAATTAATACAACCTCCTACTAAAATTAGATAGCAAGGACTTCTTTGAAACGGTCGCGGAACCCTATCGTAGACTTGTCCAACACGTTCTTGGCCAGTTTTTTTTTACTGACACTTATCTGCTGAAAAAATAGGACGTAAGTAACTAATAATAATTAAAACTAAACTGAGTTACAAAAGCGCTTAGTTGATGCAACTTGTGACCAAAGGGCTGGCAGTTTTCTCTCTCAAAGAATCAGCATCGCTATTCGGCGAGGCAACGCTGCCAGCCTTTTGGGCACCATGCCACGGGGGCCTTATTTAGATTTAATTTAGTGTTAACTTGTAGTTTATTAAGTTTAAGCTTAGATTTAATGTCATTGTAAATTGCTTTTATTATGTAAATATATTTGTTATAGAATGCAAAAAAAATATATTATAATAGAAAAATAAACTTTGTTGTAGTGACAATAACTGAAACTAAGTACATGGGCCTGTTGGACACAGGCAAGCTTAAGTACGGCATATGTCCTAGTGTCCGACACTGCGCTAACAATTGACACCTTCAATCTTAATTCACAAAAATATAGGTATCAGGGTATCAACCACTCAGGCAGTAACTGAGCATTATTGTATTGTATCAAACATGTCTCTGAATCTGAATTTAAGTTCTTAATTTTACAAAATTACTTCCATTGCGATTACACATACAAACACGTCAATTTAGAGACCAAACAAGACACATTTCTCGTGGTTAACAAGACACTTAAACCATCCGTTTTAACATCAAAATGCCTCCGATGTTAAAATAGATCTTACTGATAATGGCTCCCAGAAATCGTTAGTCGAGATAAATACTATAAAACTTGTGTTTTATCGATTACGTATTCGGCTGTGATCAGAATCGGATTCTTGAAATCAATATTGAGAAAGTACCTGGCTACTGTGGAATTATGACACAGTTAAAATAATTTCTTTAATCAGGCGTTACTTTGCGGAGGTCCCTATTTATGAACCAAAAACAATTACTTTGTTCATTGTCATGATACTCGGGACTTCATCAAGTAAAAAAGTCGCGTCCGAAACGTCGAGATATTTTTTTATACAACGCAGAAGGCAAGCGAGCAAGTGGGTCACTTGATGGTAAGTGATCACCACTGCCCATAGACACCCACAACCCCGGAGGGTTCGCAGATGCGTTGCCAACCTAGAGAGCTAAGATGATAAACATAAATATATTTATATAATATAATATTGATAATGTGTGAACATCGCGAAAGTTTAAATCAATTACTTTGTTCACCCGCGACCACAGGTGAAAAATAGTTATATCTGTGCGGCAAATGTATGCTTCCATGCAACACCCCCGCCTCCACTGCTACACGAATCAACACATGAAACACAGACCCAACTATCACCACCACTAAACTAATCGCTGACGCGTTTCGGCACTCTCCGCGAGGCCATTATCAAAGCACCAGGACAACCGCTCAACATGCCTTTTTTTTTTTGCCAAACAAACCGAGTACCGCAGTTGCTAACTATATACGACACATACAGATATTATATGATTTATACAGATATCACAAACCAATCCCCAATTAAAATGCCAAGATCGAATTTTAACATTGTATTTTGAAGTTTGGTTTTTGCCCACACCTCCCCTAAGACGCAGACAGCCCCATTCGCCCCTTTGGCCATAAATTCTCAGTCTGGACTACCCTAATGGCTACTTCTTTGTTTATACCCAATACGCCATCTTAATCGAACGGGTTTATGTAAATTTTGGGGGTATTTATACTATTTACGGCAACTCTGTGGTAACATGGACAGTGACAATCTCAACATAACATTAGGTCTTACTTAATTTTACTGTAGTAGTACATTGTGTGTTAAGTAAGGAATTACGAACGAGGCTCTTCTGAGCCCGCCCGTGACACGTACAATATTTTTCACCACACTTGCGATGAAAATAAATGTGGCACGCAGTTATAAGCCTCTAGTGTAATTTCTGACACAAGTAATAGTGATCTCAGTAGGAGTATCTTTTTGTATTTTTTCTCCCAATTTTTTATTTTTACGGTTTTCCCGTGAATATCAATTATATTTTTTATAAACTCACTGAAACATGAATACACAGAAAAAAACCAGAAAAATGCCAACCCCGGGAATCGAACCCGGATCCTCGACACTCCGGGTCGTGTGCTTTTCCCCTACACCACGGCTGGACATAGAGGAAAGGCTGAATTATTTTTTTTTCCTCCTCCAAGATACTCCTACTGAGATCATGAATTGATTGCTTTAGTGCGCCATCTCGTTGAGCCTGGGTAAACTGATAAGTTTCGAAAGGGTGCGTTGTTTTCGGTTTACAAGCGCTAGTCACTGCAAAAAGTGATAAAAACAAGCTAAGATTTGAATATATGGAAAAAAAAAATTCAGCCTTTCCTCTATGTCCAGCCGTGGTGTAGGGGAAAAGCACACGACCCGGAGTGTCGAGGATCCGGGTTCGATTCCCGGGGTTGGCATTTTTCTGGTTTTTTTCTGTGTATTCATGTTTCAGTGAGTTTATAAAAAATATACAAGTAAAAGTAGTGAAATAAAACGGATCACTCGCGTATATAAGTCGAGTTTAGCCCGACATGTTTCGGACTAATTCGTAGTTCTTACTCTGGGAAAGCACGACCCAGCAGCAATGAGACGCACACTACGTGCCGCGGCTCTGAGGGTCGAGCTCGACTTTTCGAAACCTGCGTCACGTAAAATCGAATAGTAAACGTTGTCGAGTTTGTATGACGTTTGGAACAGCGCCTGCCTGTGAGCGTATTTGTAACTAAAATTTAGTATGAGGTTTCTCGATCTCGATACGATAACCGTAACGTTACGCAGCATTCGTAGAGTCGTGCTCGACCCTCTGCGCGACTACTACAAGTAAGCGTTTCGATCGCTTTCGCGTTAACGTCTCGATTACTATGCGCAAATCACCAGCGCCACTTACTAGCGGCACGTACTAGTAACGTACTTTTCTTATAGTATTTGAAATGTATTTTCTTATTCGCCGATTACGTATACTTATGGAACTCTGATCGGGACTCGCCGTGAGCGCCATCACAGCCCTTGTCGAAGGTTTTATTTAGGGCGTAACAGCCGAGTTAGTCTGCGTAGAATTTGGTTATCGCTATCCCGCGGGAACTACTCAATTTCCCGGAATAAAACGCACCCTGTTTTTAATCATGATTATTAAGCTATTTCTATTCCAAATTCCATTCAAATCCACCCAATCCTTTCATTGTGAAGTGGTAACAAACAGACACACGAAGACAGATAATTAATCATACAATGACAATGCAAAGAAAAATTCGTTAAGCAGCTGGAAAAAAATTAAAAAAAAAAACAGATAATTAATATTAATTATTAATATTACGGATATTTTATTCTTAAAAAAAGAAGTCACAGCAACAAGCTTACTGTGTTACACGACGATCTCTTTCAAATAAATTATGTATAAAAATGTTAATGTTCACAGTTTATACATCGCTAAACAAGCAACAAACCATTCCTAATTAAAACCAGAAATAACCACAGTCCAAGAATCGATAAAAAAACACAAAATAAAAACTATCACAAAATGTCTCAGATCGAATCACATCACCGTACTCTGCCAACCTTACCGAATTATGCAGTTCCAAATGCAACCTTATCTCCAAATACACTGTGTTGATAATGTAAATACGCTGTCCCGATAGATACGAGGTTGTCATAGTAAACGACTGTAATGGCCGTCGGTGGAAACATCTTGATACTTAACGACAAAAACTCGAATAAATACCGTTTTACGGCCAAAGAAGCTCCCTTTGATATTTATAGGGAAATAAAATCGGTTAAATGGTAACATATTGTTTTGTATCGATTCGTTTCATCGTTATTAGTTAATACAAGTCGGTGTTTGGAATTGTGGACATGACTGCTTAAAGCTTGTGTTTAAACTTTGTTGGAGATGAACTTTATATTATCTTTTGCCCGTGACTTCGTACGCGCATAAACGCCATATAATACTATATCCCGTGGGAATTTCAACAAATCCGTCCTCAGTTCTTGTCTACATCATAAAGGCAACCTCTTTGCAAAATTTCAGCCTTCTAGGGCCAACGGTTTCGGCTGTGCGTTGTCTGTCGTCACTCAGTCAGCAACCGGAAGAAGTTTATATACTTAATATTGATTAAAAGACATCTTGTATGGTGTGATTGAATGATAAGTGACAATATTTATAAGGTTTGATTGATGGGCTAACTTTACCGCAGTTTTATAAGCTTGCCGATAAAGCTCGGCTGCACATGTAGCACGGTGCGCCATTTTGTCGCTTGTCGCGCAGTGCGTCCCTTTCATAGTGACGGAATCAGTGAAGGACGCACTGAGCGACAAGCGACAAAATGGCATGCGTGCTAGCCCTCCTGGTGGATCACGGCAAAACCGCTAACGGGCTTTGGCCCACCCCTCCAAAATTCAAAACGCTTCAATGTATTTGTGAAAGTATTTATAAAGCAACACCAAGACTCCCAGCGCATGTGTGCGTGCTGAGACAGCCGTCATACAAACACAAATACCCGGATTAGTTGTACGACTAGTCGTCTTACTAAACACATTGGAATAGTAATTTGGAGGAGCGGGCCATTTTATCGCATTTTATCTCTAATGTTGTTTTGTTGTTAATTGTACAGACATTGGCAGTACTCTTTATTTTGGCGTCCTTGCTACAAATAGTTTTGCATAAAAAAACTGAAATACTGAGGGCTGTGCAGGTTTTTAAAGGTGTATCCACATTATCCCAACGTTATCGACGACACCAATATATTTATCGTTATCGTTATTATCGGTCGTTATATCGAAATTAACGATCAGAAGAACAGAATTTAAAGCATTAATCGAATTTATCACCTGCGCATAAGCAACCGATTCTAAATTACAATTTAGTTAATCCACTAACATTAATGCAAAAGTATGTTTATCAGTTTTTGTAATTCTTTACTTACTATTATTAATTTTCTTTTTAAACGGCATTTAAAAAATATGGCATCATCTCACCATTTCCAGCCTGTACCCGTCCCACTGCTGGGCACAGGCTTCCTCTCAGAGTGAGAGGGCTTGGGCTATAGTTCCCATGCAAGGCCAGAGCGGATTGGGTACTTCGCACACACCATTGAATTTCTTTTCGGAAACCAGGTTTTCTTAAGTTCTCTTCACCTTCACCTGATAAAATATCAAACGTTTCAACACCCAAAGATAACCATGTTAATAAGTTTTGTTTCAATAAATAATTAAATGAAGTTATTCCAGCCACTTAAGTTATGTAAAAAAAAAATCATTACAATTATAACGTTTTTTTTTCAAACGATTGACAATCACTGTCATCAAATCATCACCGCCGTTTTTAACCACCGACGAAAAAGAGGGGTGTTATAAGTTTGACCTGTGTATCTGTCTATCCGAGTATCTGTCTGTGACATCATAGCTTCCACACCGATGGACCCATTACAATGCGGTTTTTTTAAAATCGAAAGCTGGTTTAATCGAGATGGTTCTTCTAAGTTTTATTAAAATTTTAAAACAAATTTGATTTTTGAAATGACAATGTTGGGGATTTTTCTACTGATTGTCATCAAATCATTACCTCCATTTTTGTAAATATGAAACGGTTCGAAATTCGAACGGTTTTAAAATGGGACCGGCAGCCGCTGCGCGCGCAGCCAAAGCAAACAAGTGCCGGCTACAGTTGATTAAACGCACATTTGGTCAGTCAATGCCTTAATTAGAAGGGAAGGGAGGGGATTATAATATGTCGATAGATTAAATAAGTAAAGTCTTATGTGTTAACAGATAGAGCTGTTTTGAAGTTAGGATAGATGTTTATCCATATAACTTTCGTATACATCTTTTTTAGGGTTCCGTACCTCAAAAGGAAAAAAACGGAACCCTTATAGGATCACTTTGTTGTCCGTCTGTCTGTCTGTCTGACAAGACCCTTTTTCTCTGAAATTAAAATTAATATCAAATACTAAAGCCTGCGGTCCCTTGAAGCTGTGAAAAAATCAACCTTCTAATTCAATGAAATCAAAAGATACAGTAATTAAAAAGGTCATTTCCATGCAAAATGCCGATTTCCAAAAATCTAAAGGGTACTTCCAGATGTCCTAGAAACTTGAAATTTGGTATAAAGGTAGCTCTTATAGCACAACCACTTCAAAAAGTCTCAAAATCTCAAATTTTTATGTCTGTCCGTAGATTTCAAAGACCAATATAAGTTGACCCCACACTGCGTACATTTTGCTTAGGAGCAGGGCTCTGCTAACACTGGACTTCTTAAAACACTGGGGAATAGCGTTAAAATCTTTCTACGGAACCCTCGTGCGCGAGTCCCACTCGCACTTGGCCGGTTTATTTTTTACGTACTACTTTGGTGTAATGGTGCGGCACGTGACACGGAATGTCAAGGATCCAGGTTCGATTCCCGGGGTTAGTCGTATTTTTCTGGTTTTCTGTGTAGTTTTGTTACAGCGAGTATTTAAAATATTATAATACTATAATACTATAATGGAAGTTGATAGACCGGCTGAGAAATGTGTCGAATATTTATAATTGTGCTTTGAACATAATAAGTGTGAAGAATAATTATAATCGAGTAACATTAAAAACTAACAGTTTTTTTTAAATAAATGTTTGTGAAAGATGCAATAAATTTGAAACGAATCCTTTTTGAAAGTTGCACATTAAAGAAAGGATTTTAGGGATGTTTGAAAAACTAGCCTACCTAAACGCTCAAAGGGCAGACAACGCGCCCGCGTTTCTCGTGTTGCAGGTGTTAATGGGCGGCGGTGCTTGTTTTCTATCAGGTGACCCGCCTGCTCGCTCTCTCATGAATAAAAAAAGATAATCTAAGAAACCTATAAATCTGGGGCTAATTGATTAACAAGAAACTATCGAGTTTTTGACAGAAAAATAAGTTTACAAGTGACAGTTCCCACTAACTACAAACTGCGCACATCCCATCGACACCCACACCGCCCTGCCCCATCACTAAACCGTTAATAGCTGTAACACCAGCGTCATTGAACATGGTCGTAATGATAATTATTTTTAATTAATAATCAACGCGGCATTAGCAGGCTGTAATAACGATGGTGTCGATGGCCCTTCGACAATTTGAAGTGATCGCTGCGCGGGAGTTCGTAGCGAGTAACGTAATGGGTGTTACAGCCATCACATTGGCGATTTGCTAGCGAGTTTTTTATCGAGGCGTTCACGCAACGTGTTCGCCGCAAGCGTTATTAGAGTCAACCCACAATAACTCTGCAACGAACTGACAACAGTAGAAATCTAAAGTTTGTTTATGGCAACACTGATTTATAGTCAAACACCACGTTTTGAACATTTGATTACATTAAATTAAACATAAACAGGTCATCGTTCATCCACCATCCACCATTAAAATATCTCTCATATTTCGTTTTCTAGTTTTTTTTTTACCGTACAACGGCAAAACCTATTAAACACTGGCAAAATCGTCCTCCAATGGACAGAGCCATATTAAAAAAAAAACAGCAACTTTTAATTTACTATCATTATTATTTATAATTAAAGAAAAATGTCTGAGTGACATGAAAAAAGTATTACAACAGCGTGATTTTTCTGGGTTGCCAATTAATATCTTATGCAGAGTTATCGTGGGATGAATATACACCGTGGGCCCGAGTGATCCGACCAATTTTAACCACCATTTTAGCTGACCTTATTTAGAGTTAAAAATGTAGATTCGGCTTACTTTGGAAGATATTTAACTTTTTGTGAAAAATAATCCCGAAAAAATCTTCAGTGCAACGCACCCTAATAATAGGCAACGTTGCCACTCTTCAAGCCTGAGAATGCCTTGAATTTTCAATAGTTGACATTGTCATTTCATTGTCGCTTGTCAATGAAATCATTTTAACAACAAACGGATACTTTCCTCGAATTTTGCAATAATATGATAAAATAAATGGTATTGCGGTAATCAAGCGAGAAAACAATATTATGGGCTCTTTTTTAACCGACTTCATTTGCGAACTCTGGTGATGAACATTACTTATTTGGAGATTTGGATTGATTGTGGTGTTGAGCGCGAAACTAAACTAATCGGTAAATTATCCCAAAACGAAGACTCGCTAAGCAATAAATCCAACTAGAGGTCTAGTTTTTTAAACGTTACCTGTTGTTATCTTTATTCTCGGATACGTAAAAATAAAGGTGATACTGATCAAACATGAAATGGGCTTCGAGTGCAAGAAAATTATGAAAGCAATCCTCGACAACAGCAACGGCAATAACTGTATGATAATGGACGTAGACAGCCTGCTAACTTTTTTTATTATCATAAGCTTGGTGAAGTGTCCCATTGTTGAGCAAAGGCCTCCCGTCATGTCCTCCACGCGTCCCGATTTTCAGCGGTTTCAGGCCAACCGTAAAGGAAGACATACAGATCAACCCGCCACCGTCGTCTAGGCCTGCCACTACCTGGTACCCGCTTTGTGGCAATTTTCACCCACCTATGTGGATGCATGCGGCTGATGTGGGCTACCCAGTCCCATTTCAGCTAAGCCTGCTAACACCAAATGAAAAAAAACTGACAATAAGCATGCTTTTTAGTATACAATTTCAATAAAACTGTTTATTTGTACAAACCTACTCTCAGTTTAATTTACTAGATTTATGCATTTTATTAAGTTTCATGAGAACCTGAAAACCAACAATTAATGTTTTTGGTAGGTACATTGTTTCTGAACACAACTTACTTAGGTCTGAAACCATACCTACTTAATAAGATTGTTAATAAGCGAGAACACAGAAACATGCCGATAAATTTCTACTGACTGATCAATTTCTACAACGATACAACTGCCACAACTACTGTTTCTGGATTATGATTATGATGTAGATAAACCCTAATTAACGTGTTATAATTATACCTGCATGTATCAAGTAGCCAAACACAATATTTGCATGACTCTTTAAGTTTAAATGTATGAATCTAAACTATCCACATAATGTAACATCTTATTTTTGTACTACATTTAATGCGAATAAAATATATTTCTATTTCTATTTCTATTTCAGAAACTCACACCTCTTTTCTCAAACACGAAGATTTTATTTCTGAAACCGAGTTTAATAAACAAAGATTTCTTAATAAATGGCTTAAAATTTACAGACTATGTTTAATTCCGCTCTCCACGATAGGAGAACTCCAGAAACTTGGCATAGGAGCATAACAGTGGTCTTATTTTTCAACTCATCACGCCCCTAATCCGCACATCTAGACACGCGGCAGCGTGTCAAGCCAAGTTCATAGTAGTTTTCGAGGGTCATCAGGAATCATCTACTTCTAACACCATAGACCACATCCGCAAAGTGAAGCAGACTGTACAGAAGACTGAGGAGTATAATAATCAGCCCCTGGTAACCCTCTTTTTTGGAATATCGAGACCTGGAGCCTTTATGCAATCGCTGCAGCAGTGCCAAGTTGACTTGGGAGATACATCAAATTGCTTAGATGTCTGTACAACGCAGCAATGTCCGTTCAACTTCAGCACAGCAAACTAGACTAGAAACTGTTCACTGATGCGTTAGAATATTTAGTAAAAACCCTCAGAATACAGAACAAACCAGTACCCGCGAGCAAACAGTTAGGTTAGAACTGCGTCCCCTACAAAAACGAACTACTAATAAGTATCAGAAAATGAAGTAAGATTAGAACTGTGAGCCCAACAAACACAAACGGCTACCAGAAAAGCATGCATGCAAAAGTGATGAAATTGATACGTTTTCAAACAGTCATGAAATAATTTTCTGTGTAATTAGTAAGTTGTATTGTATTAAACAGTTTCAAATACTTAAACTACGAGAAAGCCTTCGATGCGATCGAGACCTGGGCTGTGCTGCAGTTTCTCCAGCGTTGCCAAGTTGGCTACCGGTATATATATAGGTATATATCGAAGTGTTGAAGTGTCTGTACGAAAACGCCACTATGTCCGTCCGACTACAGGACCTGACCACGAAGCCTATTCCTCTGCAGCGGGGAGTCAGACAAGGAGATGTGGTCTCTCCGAAGTTGTTCACCGCTGCATTGGAGGATGCTTTTAAAGTTCAAACCCCCCCGAAAAGTTCAGATTTTAACATTCATAGAATTAAAATAAGAAAGATCAGGCGTGCGGTATATCTCATTGATTACTTCTAACTATTACCTACATTATTATTTTCTTGAACCCCCCCCCCCCCCCCAACCCCGATACTAAAACCTGGCTACGCCCGTGTCAAAGTCACTCAAAGGGCGGTGGAGAGGGCTATGCTCTGGGTTTCTCTGCGGGACAGAATCAGAAATGATGATATCCGCAGTAAAAACTAAACTTATCGACATAGCCCGAAGAATTGCGAAACTTAAGTGGCAGTGGGCGGGGCATATTGCTCGCAGGACTGATGGCCGATGGGGTCAGAAGGTTCTCAAATGGCGTCCACGGACTGGGAGACGAGCTGTCGGTAGAAATAATTAGTTGGATTAGACATTTGATTTTATTTTGGCATCAGTCCTCAACCTAATATGTAAGTTGCGAAGATCTGAGCGTCTAGTGTAATCAACGACCAAAAATAAGTCGCGATCGCGTTCGCGTTTACGCCTGAATTACTATGGCCAAATTGTCAGCGCCACTAGTGGCACGTATCGGCAGCAAAGACTTCTATACTATTTGACACTTTAACGCGAACGTGTGAGAATTGCTTGTTGTCGATACGTGCCACTAAAGGCGCTGCCAATTAGCCCATAGTAATTCAGACGTAAACGCGAACGCGATCGAGACGTTTTTTCGGTCGTTGATTACACTAGACGCTCTGTTTCAATATTTATTACCTGCAACACATCTTTGAGAAACAATTTAAAACACTTCAAACCCATCAACGCAACAAAAACCCACAAAACAGCTCATGGAGGAAGTAACAGACCTTAACACAATAAATCTAATACAATCGGACATATATTTTAATCGTTCTCCTTAACCCCATAAATAACAGATTTTTAAATTCCGAATAAAAAACAAAAACATTTAATATGGCGTATCGGGAATAAATCACTCGCAAGTGGCATTTTCTTCTTTGGTGGTATGTTATTTTAAGACAAATCCAATGCAAACCCCACCTTAAGCCTTAACCTTTAACACACAATTTTCAAAGTCCTCTTTTAACACAAAATGTTACCTCTACGCTATCCGATTTTGAACTCTCTCTCAGTTTTTAAAGTGACTGTATTTCTTTGAATTTGTATAGTGATTTCTCATATAAATCACAGGTTTTGGTTTCCTGATTTTTGATAGTCGGTATCGATACAGACTCAAGGTGTACGGACGTTCGTCACGCCGAGTTAGCGGTCGAAATTAGTGAAAAAAAAAAAAAAGGTTTTTTAGGTCTTTACAAATGAGGACGAGAGGTATGTAAGGATTTCGAGCAAGAATTGATAAAAAAAAGCGTTACGTCACTTGTTTCAAGAGTGAATACTAAATTTGAAGACAATCCGATGACAATACAATACAATACAATAACTCTTTATTGAACACCACATAACAGTCAAAACAAGAAATAAGGCACAAAGAAAATACAAGGTAGCAATGGGCGGCCTTATCGCTACAGAGCGATCTCTACCAGGCAACCATAATGGAATAAAGGTAAGAACATATTGGCCGTATTGGCTCAGGAAGTCGGAGAATAGGTCGGAGTGGAGGAGATTAGGAGAGGGTTACATCCAGCAGTGGATAGAAAAAGCCTGAAAAAGAAGAAGAAGAGGAGAAGAACATATTAAAGCAGGTGGTGCTAATTAAAAAGGTTTTAGGTCACGATGACTGAAAGTAAGTAACTTTAACTTGCAAAAATTGATTACACACAGATAGATACTGGGACGGGTGAGTGTAATCATAAGCTTGTAAAAACCTAACCAACTTAGAAAAGTTGGAAAACCCCCGACATTGTGATTTCAAAGTTCAGTATTTCAAAAACGTGGGAACTGATTTCAATAAAACTTAGCTAAGAACCATCTCGATTAATCTAGCTTCCGATTAAAAAACCGCATCGAAATCGACCTGTCCATGTGGTAGGTATGATGCCACAGACAGATGCACAGATACACAGCTCAAACTTATCACACCCCTCTTTTTCATCGGGGGTTAAAAATAGAGAACTCATACGGACTTTAGTAACAATTAGGTACACTCAAGAACAATGAAAACAGATCAGCTTAAGTAGTATCGAGACACGAAATCTTACTCCTTACTCGTTTTTAGCTCCCTACACGCCTAGCTCCATGTAAAGTAAGAAAAAAAAGAATTTCAAACCATCACCTCTTTTTGTAAACTAGTTTTTTATTAATTGAACGAGGGAGGCAAACGAGCAAATCGGTCACCTGATGGTAAGCGATCACCGCCACCCATGAGAACCAGCAACCCCAAGAGAGTCCCTAGTCCGTTGCTGGCCTTTTAAGAGGAAAAGAGATAGAGGAAAGGGGGGGGGGGGGATCGGGGCTCCGGCAC
The DNA here is from genome assembly GCA_963691665.1 of Clepsis dumicolana. Classification (NCBI taxonomy): domain Eukaryota; kingdom Metazoa; phylum Arthropoda; class Insecta; order Lepidoptera; family Tortricidae; genus Clepsis; species Clepsis dumicolana. The sequence continues at coordinate 1,388,103 of OY829525.1, forward strand.
TCGCACTGACCGAAGGAAACGCAACAGGGGTGCTGTTGCTTCACGCTGATTTTCTGCGATTTAAAAACAATGTCGAGACCGGATAGCTTGTAGTCAGATGGTCTTGTCGAAAGCCGCAGTATAATTTCTCCAAGTCATATAATTACTTCCTTCGCATCACTTCCTGAGTCCAAGGATACCAGTTCAACGCACCATCGTAGGCCAAGATTAATTGTCAATACAAAAGCAACAGGGCATGGAACAAACAAACAAACAAATGGCGTGCGACACGACGTCCCAATATACTGGCAATAATTTTAGCGTTTTCTGCTACACCTACGTAGGAGAACCGGCGGATTCTGGAGCAGCGAAGCGATTTGAAACTAGCTGAGGGAATTCAAACATTAACATTAGTCTGCAAATGGGCTTTACTAATGTTTTCCAAAAAACTTTTGCCAAACTGATTCATTTCCGATTTTTTTCCGAAACTGTACCTAAATATTTCAGGATTTTTATAGAACAAATCTAACCTAACCTATAGGGTTCTACGTGGTGACCCTGAAATAAATCCTGAAATATTTAGTTTCTGAAAAAAAAAAGCGCTTTGGGAAAAAAATCAGTTTGTCAAACGTATTTTGGCCGAATGAATGGATACCCTGCAAATGGGTCATCATTGCAGGGTTTCAACCGCGTCACTTTCGTGGACAAGTTTTTGGCAGCGGTAACGTATTTCTACCAAATATCCGAAAACGTCATCAAAATCTTTGTCTACTTCGACAAAATAGTGACCGTGAAAGGGATTTAGAACAAACCCTTGAATAATGACCCAAATAGGGCGTTCTTTTACAAGGTCTTTTTAGAGTTCCATTGTCTACAAGGAACCCTTATGGTTTCGCCAGATCCGTCTCTATAATAGTCTCTTTGCGACTTAGTTGCTTTTGTGTTGCCACTAGAAATCTGTATTTTGGCATTATAGTTATTAACATAAGACCATTTTAGAAGGAAAAATTTAAAGAAAGTGAGAAAGAGGTCGCCGAGGCGAAGCTTCATGGACCAGATAAAGGAGAAGGAGGGCGTCGTGTCGTATCAGGAGGTCAAGGAGCTGGCTTATAGGAAAGATGATTGGAAGACACACCACCGACAAGTGTAACTTTTAAGTTCGATGATGATGGTACTGACATATTTTTAACCCACCAGAATAAACCTCCGATCGTCGCATATCGACTTGAGGGATTGGCTTACTCGCCAGCCGTAAATCAAATAGTCGATAAAAAGCTAAATGTTGTCCGATTGCGAGGCGAGAACTTTGCGTAAATTTATGCGTTACTGATATATTAAGCGACGGCGCGTGAGTTATGGGATTTACCTTGGACGCAGGCGCAAGATTCGATGTGATGTGGCTTCGTGTATTTTAATTCAGATGATGAACTAATTTTACGTCAGTATACTAAGTATAAAGTACTTATGGTCCCTTTTGGCACAATCCGATGCTTCTTTGTGGATTCGTGTGATGTGGTTTTGAGTAGTTTAATTCAGATGATGGACTAATTTTATGACAGTATGACTTAAAGTATGGTCCCTTATGGCACAATGGATGCTTCTTTGTAATCTTTTTTTATATGTCGTGTGACTTTTATTGCCCGAGCTGATTCACACGAGATCTTGTGAGCAGGTTCGATAATTTTATAGAACTTTTAAGAAATTATAGAAAGAAAAGTAAAACGAAAATGTTAAAAAATGTTGAGGTCTACAGCTCAATGTCATGTCACTTCGTTGTCTGTCCGTCTATCTGTATGTCAGTCCGTCAACCACACATCAATCAAAACCTGCAGCTAACTACATATTTCCCGATGACCCAAAATCATAAAATTTGGCACGAAGCAAGTTATAAGACCTCAACACAAGAGTCCGAAAAACGTTGTCCGGTTCGCACTTGGCTAGTTATTTCTCAGCTCCTTCTTTAATGGTCGCTGTACGTCTTGGCTGTACTTTAATCTAGATTAAATACTTGAAAATCGGGCCGAATCGGTATTTTTGGTGATACCATCAGTGAGAGGAATTTTGCCAGTTATTTCTCCGATTTGTACTTCCCACCTTTTCAGTCACGACTAATTTCACTTAGTCCATACAAAATTTAATTCATCCTGTGAATGATAGGATGTTACTTTTAACATTCAACTACCGTGAAATTCAATCATAGTGAAATTGTGTGAAAGTGAGTGATCTACTCACGTATGTAGGTAGCCTAGTGGTTTAACTTATGGCGTCTCAAGCAAAGGGTCGCGGGTTCGAACCCTGGCTCGCAACTCTGAGTTTTTTTGGAATTTATGTGAGATAACCATCTATATTATAGATTTTCTATATAATAGAAATAGCAGGTCCCTCGTAACCAAACCTCCATACAAAGAACCAAGATTTTTATTCTCAGTAACGCAAGTGTTCCAAAGTTTGACACTTTACTTGCAGTAATTGTCACCCTGCTTGACACCTAATCACCTTGGCTATAAATTAAGATGAAAGGTGCCAACTAAATATTGACGCAGTTTCCCTAAACTCACTGAGACATTTTTTTCCGCATTTTTTTAAGTACCTAACACCCTAATGAAATTGTATTTGCTTATTAATTGTATTTTAGGTAAGCTCATTCCGAGAGGAAGCCTGTGCCCAGCAGTGGGACGTAAATAGGCTAGTGATGATGATAATGATGATGATATCACTAGGAAGAAATGCGAAAAAAAAAGTCTCAGTAGAGATTACGAAAACGGGATACCTTATCAAATTTGAACACAGAAACCTCGGAGCGGTGCGGCGTGCGCGCGGCTCATATCGCTGGCACTAATTAGTGCCACAAAATTGGCAAGAAAAACGGAGTACCGACGGGCCTGTCCATTCGCTATATATACAAGTAAGTCCACTACAATACGACACAATACGGTACAATAATGTCCACTTATCGGTTGATTAATTTACCCCGCAACGAATCCAAACTAATATCTATAAATGAAATATTTCACCCAAATATCGGATCAAACCGAACAATTCGAAACAAGAATAGACTAGCCACGCTAATTAATCAAAAATATATCTCACCAAACTACCACCGTTTTGAATCTTAAGCTTCATACGTTAGAGTTGAGTTTACAATGTCAAGTTTATTGTTTGTATGGAATTGATTCAATTATTATTTAAAGTGAACTGTACAATGTATGAATGGATGTCGTGTTATTTGTTACTTGGACTTTTATTTTATTCTATGCCGATGTCGCTTTGTGCTCGGGCAGTGTGGAGAGGGCTTTTGGTGTATGAAATAATAGTACATTACTGCAGAGGGCGGGAAAATACGGATTGCCCACGAGCATACTTATTGTCTATTGTGAGCGATCACAACCAGCATCGTGTTCATTTTGTTTGGGCTGACAATTGGTAACACCTGATTCAACAAATTACTGACAATTGGTATCGGAAACAGCTAGCTGTCACAGTCGTACAAAAACTGACATTTCAATCCGATGACGAATTGACAATATAGTTACGCAATTTCGCTGCAGGGAGATATAGACCAGGTTGGTATAATAGGGATACGAAGCTGGCGGTCCTTTTTCATGCTGAGGTACGTGTTGTTTTTTGTAAAACATGCAATGAAATAAAATAAAAACTTAAAGAAATCAATGTTTTATTCGTAAGGCAACTGAAATTAAGCTAGACTTAAATTATAACAGTGGTCATCCCAATCAACCGTGATAGTGGATGGTCGGTGCCCCCGAGTTGGAAAACTGTATTGAATACTGCGTCAACTGTATATAGTGTGTAGTGTGCTACCCTACTTTTGACAATAAAAAATGACGCTGAAAACGAGGGTAGTTATGAGCCGCCGTCAGCTACCGCACGAGCAGAGCCACGGCGCGCAGTTTACGTCTCGCCACCGGCGTAGCGTGTGCTCCCAGAGGAAGGACTACGGATTAGTCCGAAACATGTCAGGCTATACTCGACTGACATACGTGAGTGATCCGTTTATTTCACTATAATTATGGTTAGGGTAGGTTATTATTTGCAAAAGAACGCAGGCAGATGCTGGATGCGGCAAGCTGAAGACAGGGCGCTATAGCGCTCATTAGGGGAGGCCTATGTCCAGCAGTGGACTAGAATAGGCTGATGATGATGATGAGGTTATTATAGTTCTGTGATAGCAGACGCCTTAGGAAACGAAAAGCATAAAGCTTTCTCTACACTGGCCAACCCGGTCGGTCAGCTGCGCGGGCGGGCCGATCTAGCCAGCCGATCGCTACTGTGGGCGTACCTTTACAGCGCGTGCGCCCGCGCCTTAAATCATGGCACGACGTAATGAATGCCATTATAGCTGAGCCGATTATTATCCCTGTTCAAGTGGAGGATGGGAATCGATCAAGGGTGTCAAGGTGACGTCATAGGTGGCGCTGTCCTACATGCATCACCATCATCATCACCTGCCTTTTCTTAACGTGAAGAATGAGAGGGCTTGAGTTCACACGCGGGCCCATTGCGGATTGGGAACTTCACACACACCATTGAAAAATGACACAATGCTTTGAAAAATGCGTTAGGTTCAGCTGGTTAAGTATAGCTTAATTGGTGCGGATTACCGAGGTTGCTGGTTCAAGTCCAGCTGCTTAACTTATTTTTATTTGCATTGTCATTGCCTGCACCATTGATTTGCTTCGCAGTTGTGCAGGTTTCCTCAGAATGTCTGAGTGGAGAGCCTTGGGGGAGGCCTATGTCCAGCAGTGGACGTCTTTCGGCTGACATGATGATGATGATGGCCCCTGGTCTGCTGGCCAAAGGTATGCAATAGGCAATAATGTTTAAGTCGCATGATTCACTCAGCTATGTAGGACAACTCACTATTCGGCTAATCCGCTACTGACATCGAATTACACTGGATTACACTAAATTATCGCGTCTGCTCGGATACTGGACACAGGGAAGTCAGGTCCCGATGGTTCACGTTAAAATAAACGCTAAAGCATTTAAAGCCCAGCTTAAACTAATAAAACTACTTAACAACCCCCGCCCCTCTTCCCCTAATGCTTAATATGTGTATAATTATGCTTAATTTACTGCAATATAGCTGTTAACACTGGTTATGCGTCGGGCAACTTGGAAGCAACATTCGAATATGAAATGGAACACTGACCGTGCATTAGATATTGATAGATTCGATCTTACTTTCAGACGCAACGCCAAATAAATGACATTTGTCTTAAACTTATAAGTAGCACATATTGTGTGCTACTGTGCTATTGTGTGTGTTGTGTGCTATTGTGTCTTAAACTTATAAGTAGCACATATTGTGTGCTACTTATAAGTTTAAGGCGACACTTTTGAGGGAAGAGTTTATCCACTCAAACGCTGACCTATGGGCGAAGAGTTTAGACATAGTTTTATACATATATGTAAGCGACTGAAAATTAAGCCATACGATTAAATTAATAAATTCAATCAAGCTGGAAAAAAAGAGAGTCAAAATACGCTCGAAATGCATGGCGTAAGATCCGTTTTTTTGTCATCGTCATCATGTCAGCTGAAAGACGCCCACTGCTGGCCGGCGGCCTCCCCCGCGGCTCACCACTCAGAGCAGTCTTGTGCTTTCCGCATCCACCGCGGTCCTGCGATCTTTACCACTTTACGTTTTTTTGTAAATGAAAACAGAAAGAGCCACTATGGATCATAATACTGATGCATTCACAAAAAAAGACGATGCAATTTACGCCGCGAGTTTCTAAATGGTAGTAAGTAGATTAGAGTTTTAGCGTTTATTGATAAAGTGGCCCCGCTGTTGCTGTCTCTATCCGATGACTCATTTCACGTACAATTTGACACCAGACATTGTTTCCTCTATCAATTCATATCATCACTCATTTGCCTGTAATTTTTGGAGGTAAACTAGCTTCAGTCACAGTTGGGACAAAATTATTGGTGCACCTTAGTTACACGTGTTTACTGCAAGTACTCATACATCATCATCATGTCAGCCGAAAAACGTCCACCGCTGGACGGCGACCTCACCCGCGGCTCTCTACTCAGACCGGTCTTGTGCTTTCCGCATCCACCGCGGTCCCACGATCTTTACCAGGTCGTCGCGCCATCTTGTTGGAGGCCTACCGACAGCTCGTCTCGCGGTCCTGAGCTATTCGAAAACTTTCTGACCCCATCGGCCAACAATACTCAGTATTCATAGTATGTAACAGTCTTATCACGATAGCGATTTGCGAGTTTTGCATTGACCCGATCACGCATCGATCAATAATAAGAGGCGCTCAAAAGGTGTGGCATAAGTGCTAAAAGTGTTGAAAATAGGGTTAGGAACTGAAGTATTCATGAATTACAAGAAAATACTTTGCTCACTCGCGACCACAAGTGAAAAATAGTTAATCAGGGCGGCTAACACGGGCGCCATTTTGTCACTTGTCGCTCAAAGGATCGAGCACAGCTTAACGAAAGCTGCGTAACGTTACGGTTATCGTATCGAGATTGAGAAACCTCTACTAAATTTTAGTTCCAAATATGCTCACGCGCGGGCGCTGTTCCAAACGTCATACAAACTCGACAACGTTTACTATTCGACTTTACGTTACGCAGCATTCGTAAAGTCGTGCCCGACCCTCAGTGCGTCCTTCACTGATTCCATCACTGTGAAAGGGACGCACTGCGCGACAAGCGACAAAATGGTGCGCGTGCTAGACGTGTTGTGCGGCAAAGTCTCAGTAGTACTCAATAGTGGAAATGGTGGCATATTGTACGGTTGTTGTCGTGATTTCCTTTGATAATGGCCTCGTGGAGAGTGCCGAAACGAGTCAGCGTTTAGTTTAGCGGTGGTGGTGATAGTTGGGTCTGTGTGGCATGTGTTGATTCGTGTAGCAGTGGAGGCGGAGGTGTTGAATGGAAACCACTTGTGGTCGTGGGTGAGCAAAGTAATTGTTTTTAGTTCATAAATATTGATCTCCGCAAGGTAACGCCTGATTCAATAAATTATTCAATAAGTCACTAAAGTATTTATTTGATTTTTGTCTAACCGAAAAGAAGAACCAATAATTATTTTTATTTTTGTTCAATCGCAGTTACAATATTCTCACTTCGCTGAATTACAAACGTAGCCGTCTAGCCTAGTGGTTTGACCTATGGCCTCTCAAGCAGAGGGTCGTGGGTTTACCTCCTCTGTATTTTGCGGAATTTATGCGAAATTACATTTTAAGGTTTTGAGGCAAATTCCCGTCTTACAAACTATGTACTGTGTACTATTATTGTACATATTTTCGGCGCCCGCAGTGCACAGATAAGCAGCGAATACCAGTCGGCAATAAAATTGATTGCGCGCAAACGCCGCGTCCTGTGCCCACGCGCATCGAACTTACTGATTTGTTTAAATTGACGAATGGACTACATTCTCAAAAAAATACAGCGTGGCCTACCATATGTAGACCAGCCTTTAAGACCCGTCGAAGCAACCAGACATGACATGAGCTTAGCAAAGGTTGTTACATTTTATTAAATCCTTTTGCTTCTTGCCTTATTTTATTTTCTTGCGTGAAAATTGCGTGTTTGGTTTTCAGCTCCAACCCTGTGTTTATTTTATTAAATTAAAGTCACTTGTAATTCGATCAAAGAAACATTTTTAAGAATACAAGACAATACAAATATTCATTATTGAAAACCACAAAACAGTACAAGGAGATTACAGAGAAACAGGTATGGTAGACAATAGGCGGTCTTATCGCTTAAAAGCGATCTCTTACAGACAACCAAAATACAGAAACCAAGATGAAGAGGCTAATTTTAGGTGGCAGAAATTAACAGAAAGGAGAAACGTAAAATTAACATAAAAGTTTAAACTAAATTTGTAACTACAAATAAATATACTACATAAATAAGCATTATACATATACAATATATACACTACTTATACAAAACATGAGCGAATATAGACAAGGTATTCAGAACAGACAAGCCAAACCACTTACCTAATAAAACCTCACCTAAATCATTTATTATCCTATCACAAATCATTGAAAGACGCGCCGAAATAGTGTTTTTATCAACTCATAATTAAAACAGTAATCGTAAATTAACTGTCGCCCTGTCAATGTGATGGATCGGAATCGCATCGTAGATTTATGACTTAACGATACTTAATGTCTTACGATTTTAGATAAGCCCTTATGGGGTGTAATTGATGTAGAGGCGACAAAGTTTACGCGCGCTTTAATGTACCTACCTACCAGTTTATGGTAGTGTACCCAATTAGTAGGTATTTTTTAAAGTGATGTAATGTAGGTATTCTTGTTGGAACTCCTTACTATAAACTAGGTTTAAAGATCCACGAATGTTTTTTAAGACTAACAGAAAGTCACTTCTCTTGTGTGTTTTTTATGCTACGTGTTTCTTTTGAATATATATTTATCTTTACCGTTTAGCTTGTTTATTACTTATTTCTATCAATTTTTGCGGATGAAGACTATGTCGTTTGTATAACAAGAGCAACTTTTTAAAATAACATTAAGATAGATTTCTATTGGTGTTTAGTTTTGAAAATTACAATATTTTATGACACGTCAAACCGTAGTATCCTTGACATAGTGATTTGTTCCAAGTGGGACAACAAAATTTCCAAGTATAAGTTATATCCATTTGGTAAAATAAAAAAAGTGAAATGAAAAAGAAATCCGTAAAATTATAGCGTTTTTAGTTCATGAAATGGTTCAATTGACATCTCAAAACTAAAGCTTGCTTGCAGTAACGCATGTACACCTCATTTTTTTTGTACATACCTTGCAGTGGCACAATACAGAACTGTCGCCTCTGAACCGCAATTTTCTACTCTATGCACACAACATATAGCAGGTGTCCACTATCATGCGATTATGCTAATACGATTGGCGCCAATCAGTTCTCCGACGATTTCGATTCGAGTGTTGTGACACGATGCGATTGTCGGTGACATGTTTTATAGCTTAACTAGCTTATGCCCTGCGGCTTTGCCCCCGTGAAATATTTCAGAATGGGCTAGTTTCCTATCCCGCGGGAATTTTGAAAAATCCCTTCTTGGTGTACCTCTATTATACTCAAGGTATATGTTTGTCAAATTTCAAGCCTCTAGGTCAGGGTTTCCCAACCTTTTTTTCGTTAGGACTCCCCGAACTATTAGTAATATTTTCATGCCCTTTACTTTTTCAATAAACAAAAAAAAAAACGCACATCGTGTGCTTAAAAAAGCATTTAATTTTAATTTCAATTCTAAATAAAAAAGAACGAGAAAATCGGCCCCCCTTGACATCTCTCTATGCCCCCCTTGGGAGGCGTGCCCCCCTGGTTGGGAACTCCTGCTCTAGGTCAAGTAGTTTAGGCTGTGCGTTGTCTGTAATGTCTGTCAGTGAGCCAGTCACGGTACTGTTTTATAGCTTAATGAAACTTTGATGTTTCTCTGCGCAAATACGGAATATGTCATAAAACAGACGACGGAAGGCTCCTATGACTTATACACTACCATTTTTCTGACACTTTTAGACGGAACGATGTTTTCCATCAGCGAAAAGCAAATCTAATTTCGCACTCCGAAAAACTCAGAGCCGAGGCTCGAATCCACGACCCTCTGCTTGAGAGGACGTAGGTCAAACCACTAGACTATCACGGCTTATAATAGCTTTACATAATGTGTAAATGATAAATAGCGCAAAAGCAAGCGAAGCCGCGGTCTCGGCTAGTGTAATCGCCATTGTTAATTATTCCCGACAGGGTTATTATTTACATCGAACGGTCGAATTAATCAAGTCTAGTTATTTTAATTGATATTTAATCTTAATTTATAGTAATATTGTATGTGAAGGGTACACAGATAGTACATGTCCAGTCACTTTTTTTTAAACGAAATTTTCATCTCAAAATGTAGAGCACTCAATAGACTATACGTTACCACTCAGTTACATATAAGAATATTTACGTAACTTGCCTTTTGTATGATTAAAAAAAAAGATGTATACGAAAGTTATATGGATAATTAGTTAATTACATCGTTCCAAACTTTCAAATCGCGATAACTCAAAAAGTTGCTAAGGCAACTTTAAGACATGTTCTTTCCGTGTAGCCTTCATGTTTGCTTTTTAAATCATGCAGTGGTAATGTGGGTGAGCTAAAACGTAATTTAATTAATTTGCGATCAATGAAATCGATTGTCTCTATAATATAATAGGTAAGATTTTTAAACGTAATTTATAAGTATTCAAATGTATCTTGCTATACCCTATCAGAGTCCATGTGACACAATTACCTATATTTTAAGACCTGTACAAACAACATGATTGCAATAAATAATTGAATTGAATTAAGATCGATCGATATCGATTGCTTACTATATTCGGCAAGTATTTAAAGTATACGAGTTGCATTGATTGTCTAGGAGTAAAATAAGTATAAATTAAAATTCTTATTGCGTTGACTTAGTAGCTTGATTTTTTTACAGCTTCAAGGGTCGAATCGTGTGCTACCAGAGAAAGGACTACGGGTTAGTCCGAGACATGTCAGGCTTTACTCGACTGACGTACCTCGAGTGATCCGTTCATTTTACTATGAGGAGATACCTTTACAGAATTCAACAATTACTAAAAGGTCACTATTCAAATCTATACTTATAAAACAGTAGTAGCCTAGTTTGGAACTAGGTTAATTGGTGTAAATTTGTCCCATGATATATTATTTTTTTTTTTATTAGTACCGTGACTAACTGACTGACAGACAACGCACAGCCTAAACTACTGGTGCTAGAGACTTGACATTTCACATACATGTACCAGAAGTATCATACAAGAAGGAAGGATTTTACGAAATTCCCACGGGATAGGGAGACAATGAGATTTATATTTTCGAATCAAAGTGGCTCTATCTCCGTAACTGTAATCATTAGAGATTTCAAATTTGACATGCAAGTAGGAAACAATAACAGCTAAAAACAGTTTACAGGATTTTCCGAAACACCCACGGGATAAAGAACAATAGTAGATTGTTAAACGAGGGAGGAAAAGGACCAATTTCTAACGAGATATTTTGGCACCCGAGCATCGCGAGGGTGCCAATAATTAGAGTTTGAAATTGGCGTTTTCCCAGAGTTAAACATCCTGCTTTTCATCTCGACTATAAGGAAAGTAAAAAAATCATAAATCTTTAAGAAAAATATTTATATAAAAAATATATTGATTTTCTCCTCCGCGACCACGGAGAACAAAAGACAAACAATGCTTTTGCGCCAATTTCACCCTTTTTTTAAGCGTTTTTTTGTCTAAATTAATCGCTGGTCAGAATAGTTATTGTTAGTCTTTATTTAATAGATTTTATTAAAGAACTACTTTACTTTATAAATTCAATCAAGCAGTTAGACAATACCTATTCATTTATAACAGTATGTATTTTAGTACACATTTTTTGTAAAACAAGTAAGTTACAATGTTAATATTGAAACAAATAGTTTGACTCTATGGGCTGCACTCACAATACCATTGCCATTTAACGAGTATTTTTCTTTAATTAATGCAAACTGCTTTTTTCGTATTTTTTTTCATTTAAGTGTAATTTATTCAGAAAAAAACCACGTTAATGTTGTAAGTATTAATAATTATTTGGTACCTAAGAATGTTTTTTTTATAATAGCCAACAATAATGAAAAATAATAAAAACACAAGAATTGTGCCATAGGCTGTATAGGCTGAATAGGTCATAGTCATAACCATCCATCCAGCGCTTTTTTTATAACTTTTTACTCCTTAAGGGAGCCATGCATAACTTTCCTCCCGTATGTTAGATAAGATATGCCTCACTTTCCGAGTATAAGAGATGAAAACAGTATTATTAATCAGTTGAGATAAAGAAGGTACTTCAACACAAATTATTTCTTCGCGTACGAAGTCGCGGGCAAAAGCTAGTTACGTATAAAATAGGTCATTCCAGCAGTATCCAAAAGTGCGGAATGTCGGTACAGTTGGCTTCCGGGAAATGGGGCATTGACGATATATTTTTTGTCACTTGTTAATTGGGTCGTCAATTAGAAGGGCTACCACCGAACGGCGTTCATTGTACAGAGCTACGAGTGGATAGATATGTCTGTCTATCTAGTCGGAAATTCCAAAATCAAAATTGTATTCAGTAGGGGAAACTACACTGGAAAAATACTACTACAGTGGAAAAATACTACTACAGTGGAAAAATACTACTACAGTGGAAAAATACTACTACAGTGGAAAAATACTACTACAGTGGAAAAATACTACTACAGTGGAAAAATACTACTACAGTGGGAAAATACTACTACAGTGGAAAAATACTACTACAGTGGAAAAATACTACTACACTGGAAAAATACTACTACACTGGAAAAATACTACTACAGTGGAAAAATACTCCGTTTACTTACTTATTTACTCTTTCAATAATACATGGTCTTTTTATAATTTGGATGGAGCGACGACCAGGGGATCAATTGTTGAATCTCACTCGGTGACTAAATTCTCACCCATGACATTGATATCACTATTTGCCAAAAGCCTTATTTTTTAATGTCATACCAGTCTACTAACATGCAGCTAATTTGCGTTTCTGTCATAGACAAGCATGTCAACATAGTGGATTGAGGTTAGCTGTCACTGCCAGTGGTCAAGAAGTCACTCAGTGATCTTGTTTATGAGCGGGTGGGGGCATTTGTATTAGATATCATGGGCATGAGAATTTTAGTCACCGGTGAGATTAAAAAATACGAACTTTTAAGAAATCACTGCATTTAATCATCGGGTGAGATTCAAAAATCGATCCCCAGGCTCCTATATCACCATCTTTCCAAAAAATTGACGGTTTCATTATGACAATTCGAACTACATTTCTTTGACAATATGACGCACGCTAAAACAAAAGCTCTTCAAGTCAGCAGTTGACACCGAATTGTCATTGAAAACGGACAATTGTAATGTCTGTGGTGGATGCGGAAAGCACAAGACCGGTCTGAGTGGAGAGCCGCGGGGGAGGCCGCCGGCCAACAGTGGACGTCTTTCGGCTGGCATGATGATGATGATGATGCTCTTTTAATAACTATAATGATCTACGTCATTTGAAACGTTATAATTATGCGAACAACCAAATAAAGTTAGTACCTAACTAAACTCGCAAGCGGTGTGTGGCTTGACCTATCGAATAAAATTGACGGATCGCCTAGTTTTATATCGCATGATGTGGTACAATAATGTATCCTAAAATATTCAATTATTCAGTAATTCTAAAGTTTTTTTTCTTTAATCCTAAAAGAAAATCCTGTCCAGGGTACAACAGTCTCCCCTAAGTAGGCGATTCAGTTTCTTGAGCCACATTCTTCTTGGCAATCATGGTCTTTCCGAAAACGCTGATAGACTCAAAAGAATGACGCGTAAAAGAGCATTCAACCGCCTATTTACTGTTTTTTTTTTATGTTTTGATTTATAATCCTTTCATTTACTTACAGGTCTCCCCTTTCTCCTTCCACATGTCTCTGGTTTCGGCCAAATCTCGCCAGTCCGGCCAAAAACGCTCCAAATCTTTCCAACATCTCCTTCTTGGTCTGCCTCTGCTCCGGTGTCCGTCGCAAGGGACCCAGTTGGTAGCAATTCTGGTTCAGCGATCCGGATGCATTCGGCAGACATGTCCCGCCCAGTCCCACTACAGTTTGGCAGTCTTTGTCCCTACATCGACAATTTGAGTTCTGGAGCGCAGTTCGGTGTTTCTGATTCTATCAGTCCTTCGAACACCTAGGATACTGCTCTCCAAAGCACGCTGGCAAATCGTGCGTTTGGATTTTTGAGACTTAGTCAAGAACTAGGTCAGACGCCGTAGGTTAGGATGGGCAGAATACACATATCAACGAGCTAGCGCTTCAGGGAAGGTATTAGAATATGTCTAATGTAAATTAAAACTGTCATCTAGGCTCTAGACCATTATGTTCATTTTTAACATGAAACTACCGTGAGATTCAATCATAGTGAAATAAACGGATTACTCACGTATGTCAAGTATGTATGTCGAGTATAACCTGACATGTTTCGGACTAATCCGTAGTCCTTCCTCTGGGAGCACACGCCACGCCGGTGGCGAGACGTAAGCTGCGCGCCGCGGCTCTGCTCGCACGGCTTCTCGGCGCAGCTGACGGAGGCTCACAACTACCCCCGTTTTCATAGTCATTTTTATTATTGTCAAAAGTGGCGTAGCACACTACACTAATCACATCACTTTGTAAAAGCTCATTCACACTAGCTGTTGACGCAGTAATCAACACAGTTTTCCAACTCGTGGGCTGACCATCCACTATCTCCGCGGCTCTGCTCGCGCGGCTTCTCGGCGCAGCTGACGGCGGCTCACAACTACCCCCGTTTTCATAGTCATTTTTATTATTGTCAAAAGTGGCGTAGCACACTACACTAATCACATCACTTTGTAAAAGCTCATTCACACTAGCTGTTGACGCAGTATTCAACACAGTTTTCCAACTCGTGGGCTGACCATCCACTATCTCCGCGGCTCTGCTCGCGCGGCTTCTCGGCGCAGCTGACGGCGGCTCACAACTACCCTTGTTTTCATGGTCATTTTTATTACTCGATGTTGAATGTTGGTAATACTGAATGTTGGTAACACTGCCTCAATTAGCGATTGACCAGTCGCGTGTTGGCCGGCGTCGAATGTTTCCCGATCACCTGCCCTCAAGCGCGCTGAACGTATGCGCTGACACTGCGCAGGTTAGCGTGGATACGACCAAAAATAGAAAATCAAACGAACTTACCTGTAAGTGAAGTTCGATGACTATTAAACGATGTGGTTCGCCGGAGAGATTACACAATATTTTACTTGTACGATTGTGTAATCTCGAAGGGCGAATCACTGAAGTTTATTTAATCACTAGATTTTGCCTGCGACTTCGTCCGCGTATGTATGTCGCTATAGCTATATAGTTATAGTTATAGCTATCCCGCGGGAGCTATGTAATTTTTCCCGCATAAAAAGTAGCCCATGTTATTCCTCAATATTCTAACAATCTTCTTACCAAATTTCATCTAGATTGGTGCAGCGGCTTTCCCGTGAAGAGGTAACAAACAGACAGACAGAAAGACAGAGTTACTTTCGCATTTATAATATTAGGATTAGGATTTAAAAAAAAAACCGGCCAAGTGCGAGTCGGATTCGCGCACGAGGGTTCCGTAGAAAGATTTTAACACTTTTCCCCAGTGTTTTAAAAACTCCAGTGTTAATGTACGTAGTGTGGGGTCAACTTTATATCGGTTTGCGAAATCTACAGACAGACATAAAAAATTTAGATTTTGAGACTTTTTGGAGTGGTTGTGCTATAAGAGCTAGCTTCGTACCAATTTTCAA
Source organism: Clepsis dumicolana (assembly GCA_963691665.1). Lineage (NCBI taxonomy): Eukaryota > Metazoa > Arthropoda > Insecta > Lepidoptera > Tortricidae > Clepsis > Clepsis dumicolana. The sequence goes on from OY829525.1 coordinate 1,403,484, forward strand.
ATTTCTAGGATAACTGGAAGTACCCTTTAGGTTTTCTCAGTACGGCGATTTGTATGAAAACCACCTTTTTAATGACTGTATCTTTTGATTGCGTTCACTTGGAAGGTTGATTTTTTCACAGCTTCAAGGGACCGCAGGCTTGAGTATTTGATAGTAATTTCAGCATGCTACCTCCACGCGTTCCAGAGAAAAAGGGTCTTGACAGACAGACAGACAGACAGGCAGCCAGACAGACATACAGGCAGACAGACAGACAGACATACGGACAATAAAGTGATCCTATAAGGGTTCCGTTTTTTCCTTTTGAGGTACGGAACCCTAAAAAACAACTGCAAAAACAAATAACTTTATTAATATACCCTATATCACTCCACAACTGAGACGTATCTAATGACACCTCATGTTAAAATCCGTCAAACGGTTTAGACCGTAGAACGTGCCAAGTACCTAGTTAGACAAAAACATAACCCTTCTTCGGCAGTCGGGGATCGGGTAAAAACTGCAGAATAATCCAGTGGCACAACAACAAACGTTACAATGAGTACTCAGCTATCGCGAGTCAAAAATCCGCTAGAATGCTAGTGTCGAGTCTGTCATTGTCCACCAATGAGAGGCAAGCTACTGGACCTATGATTGGTAGAAATTGACACAGGGTCGAGCACGACTTTTCGAAACCTGCGTCACGTAAAATCGAATAGTAAACGTTGTCGAGTTTCTATGACGTTTGGAACAGCGCCCGCCCGTGAGAGCATTTGGAACAAAAATTTAGTATGAGGTTTCTCGATCTCGATACGATAACCATAACGTTACGCAGCATTCGTAAAGTCGTGCTCGACCCTCAGATAGACCTCACGCGACACTAGCGATCGTAGCGGACTTTTGGCTTACGAGAGCGTTCATTATTCATCAGCAGTGTTACGTCCCACTGCTGGGCACAGGCCTCCTATTAGAAATAAAGGGCTTGGGCTATAGTTGTCAAGGCCCAGTGCAGATTGAGAACTTCACACACATTTCCTTACGTGTAAGTCGGCAAAAAAAATGTCGCAATTTTTTTTTAAACAGAAAATATTTGACTTGTCTCATCCACAATATCTCTACCTTGGAATGCGATGGGATATCCCCAGGATCGAAAGCCCGATCACAATGGGAGGAATTTTCCGGCAGCTGATAACATACATTAGCGAGGCAAGTATTTACCTTAGATCGAGAGTACGTAGTACTATTTGGTAAGAAGATAGTTTGAATATTGAGGAATAACATAGGCTACTTTTTATTAGGGAAAATTAGATAGTTCCCGCGGGATAGCGTTACCCGAAATCTACGCGGACGAAGTGGCGGGCAACAGCTAGTTTATAAGAACTAGAGATTACAAACGTATTTCAGAGGTGCGAGCCCGGTTCGAAGCCACGACCTCTACTTGAGACGCCATGGGCTAATACGGCTCGTTCCCCCTCCAATGCACAACTTATAACCTAACCTAACCAACTTAGAAAAGTTGAAAAACCCCCGACATTGTCATTTCAAAGTTCAATATTTCAAAAACGGGTGAACCGATTTTAATGAAACTTAGCTAAGAACCATTTCGATTGCACTAGCTTTCGATTAAAAAAGTCCGCTATGAAATCGGACCTTCCGTGTGGGAGCTATGATACCACAGCAGATACACAGATAAACAGATACACAGACACACAGATACACAGACACACAGATACACGGGTCAAACTTGCAACACCCCGCTTTTTTGTCGGGGGTTAAAAACAAACCGAAGAATCCCAGAAGACCTACCCCCGAAAACCGAACGGTGACAAAAAAAAAGTTCTCCAAAGAACCAAACGCTCGTAAACAACGGGCACAGGTGAGTAGAAAGATAAAAGGCGGACGGGTAGAAACTTTTTCAAATAACTCACCCCCTAACGAAGGCAAGGAATTAATTAGGGCCGAAGATCGTGATTTATGCTTTCATTTTTAAACCCAATGTCCCTGAGCCGGTACTGCATGTTGACACTTTTTTTTCGCTTTGAAACTCGCAAGGAAATCACTTGAGACGTTTGAACTTACCGCACCGAGCGGGTAGTGTAATCGACGGCCATAAACGTCTCGAACGCGTTTGCGTTAAACTGTCAAATAGTATGAGAATTGTTTGTTGTCGATACGTGCCACTGGACGCGCTGCCAATTTGCCAATAGTAATTCGGGCGTAAACGCGTGACGTTTTTTTGGGTCAACAAGAGGCTCTCACTAGAGTGCCTGTAATTGACCAATTATCAACATAACGTAACCATAGTGAAATAAACGGATCACTCACGTATGTCAGTCGAGTATAGCCTGACATATTTCGGACTAATCCGTAGTCCTTCATCGTCATTTTTATTATTGTCAAAAGTGGGGTAGCACACTACACTAATCACATCACTTTGTCAAGGCTCGTTCACACTTCGTGAGTGATCCGTTTATTTCACTATGATTGAGTCTCACGGTAGTTTTATGTTAAAAATAACATAACCAACTTAAAATTTAAAAACAGAAAACCCGACTCCGATTCTAGGAAACAATATACCCTATGTCACCCCCATAACTGAGACGAATCCAATGACACCTCATACCTTGAAATCCGTCAAACGGTTTAGGCTATAGAGCGTGCCAAAGAATTAGACATACATATATACATATACTCGAAAATCATAACCCTCCTTGGGGAGTCGGGTAAAAATACGTTTCGATCGCGTTCGCATTAACGTATCAAAACTATGAGAATAGTAGGTATGTTGCAAATACGAGCCGCTAGAGGCGCTGCCATGAATTTTCCCATAGTATGACCCGTCAATTCGAACGCGATCGAGAAGCGATCGTGGTCTTGTGCCAAAAGTTACACTAAAGGCTTCGGGTTTTAAAACGAAATCGATTTGGCAGTGAGAACCTTCAGTAGCTCAGATGGTTCCTGATTAAAAGTTTGCCTGTAAAACCTTTTTATGCTCAAAGGGCTAAAGATTTCCCCTTTGCCGTTTATGCTTTGTTTGTTTCATTGTAGAGCACTTGTAAGTCTTAATTTGTTAGTTTTTTCTGTTTATTTACTTCATTTTGGCGATAGTTCGGTTAGGGCAAAATAGCTTCACCGACATGAAATTAAATTAATTAACTAAGCAGTGTGTGTTGCCAGTGATGACTTATGGATCTGAGACGTGGGCGCTAACGATGGGCCTCATAAGGAAGCTCAAAGTCACTCAGAGGGCGATGGAGAGGGCTATGCTTGGGGTTTCTCTGCGGAATAGAATCAGAAATGATGATATCCGCAGTAGAACTAAGGTTATCGACATAGCCCGAAGAATTGCGAAACTTAATTGGCAGTGGGCGGGGCACATAGCTCGCAGAACTGATGGTCGATGGGGTCAGAAGGTTCTCGAATGGCGTCCACGAACCGGGAGACGAGCTATCGGTAGGCCTCCAACAAGATGAAGCGACGACCTAGTAAAGATCACGGGACCGCGGTGGATGCGGAAAGTACAATACCGATCTGAGTGGAGAGCCTTGGGGGAGGCCTATGTCCAGCAGTGGACGTCTTTCGGCTGACATGATGATGACGATGATAAATTAAGCTGCAACGGGACTGGGCTGAACACGTCTGCCGCATTACCCACAGAGGTGGGCTCACGCAGCCATTTCGTGGGTACCAGAGAACGGCCAGCGAAGATGCGGCAGGCCAAGAAGATGGCGGGATGACTTGGACGCGTATGCTGAGGACTGGCCTGACGCTGCGCCAGACCGGGAGTTGTGGGGATCAAGAATAAGAATAAGAAATCTTTATATCGCAACAACAATACAGTAATACTCGTATACAGTTAACTTAAAATTTAATTAAATATAAGTAGTTGTAAGTAGTAGTTGGTAGTTGTATAAGTAGTTGTAGTTGTAGTAGTAGTTGTAAGAGGAGAGGCCTATGCCCAGCAGTGGGACACTACAACGGGCAAGAGGTGATGGTAAGCGATCACCGCCACCCATGAGAACCAGCAACCCCAAGAGTCACTAGTCCGTTGTCGGCCTTTAAGGTGGAAAAGGGATAGAGGAAAGGGGGGGGGGGGATCGGGCCTCCGGCACTCTCACCGACCGAACGAAACGCAACAGGGGTGCTGTTGCTTCACGCCGATTTTCTGCGAGGTGGTATTCCCCGGACGAGCCGGTCCGTTCATACGGCAGCAAATAGCTACAGTATGGCTCCCCCACTACAATGAGTTTTTTTTTATACCACAAGGAAGGCAAGCAAGCAAGTGGGTCATCTAATAGTAAGTGATCACCACTGCCCATAGACACGTACCACCTCGGGGAGTTTGAAGATACGTTGCCAACCTAGAGAGCTAAGATAAAATGCCTCTTGTGCCCGTAATTACATCGGCTGTCTTACTCTCCACACCGGAACACAACAACAGTGCAAGCACTGCTGCTTGGCGGATAATTAGCGAGTAAGATGGTGGTAGCGATCCGGACGTACCTCGCATGAGGTCCTACCACCTGTTATTTAGTGTAGTTAAGGAAATTACAAGAAGTAGGCACTAATTACATAACGACCTTCAAGAGAATTCCATACACACAAAGTCACCGGCAATAATAACAAAATACTCACACATACATGAACCTAAAGAACGAGAAGATTTAAAAGACAAAATTATATTTGTCCTTTCTTGTGCACATCGCAGACATGACACTAAAGTGTTTGATATACTCGAAGCGATGCGCTTGCGACCATAAAGGCGCCGTTTTTTGCGCCAATCTCGCATCTCATTCCCACTTAGGGAATTAAGCCAGTTAAAACAAGATAGCAGAACCCGCGAATCCCTTTTGATCTCGCCGCCGCACCGCGAGATATTTTACATGTTTTTTTATATCGAAAACTAAGGAAAAAATGTCTGTCACTCGGCATTTCTTGGCGTGCAATTTTGGGTAATCCGAAATCTTTCTCAATTGCATCCTACGATTACTAAATGCATTACAACTTTGCTGTTGCCACAAAAAGCTTGCCTCTTTAACAGGTTGTATTTTGAGGCTACAGTTGCTTGGCTACTTGTTTTCTTCGTGGTAAATCTTAATTGGCGTTTGTGAGTACAAGACTTAATTGATCTTGGCAGACGCCGATCGGAATGACTCTGGATTGGCCCTGATTTCGACTTTTATATGTTTGTTTGTCCGTTAATACATCTGTAGGCGTCCTTATTGCTGTCAATCTGACATTGACCGACGCAAACAAAGGAAGTTATGGGACACTGCTGCGTTATTTTCGATGAGTTAGTCATTGAGAAGTTATTTTAATAAGGTTAGGAGAAAATAGACATGACATCATAGCTGTAAGTTTATTATTTTGAATTAAGTCTTTATTTACAAAGGAGCTTTACTTAAACAATCATTCAAAATCCCCTTGAGGCAATAATAAAAATGATGAAAATTATTACAAGATAAATCTATTTTATTCGTACATTTTGACTTCTATTGACTTCAGAACTTCAGAGGTCCTTTCAGAACCGTTTCATTTATTTTTACAGTTAAAATTGTCATAGATTACCTAATGCTAACTTTAGGAGAAACATCATATCGGAACTCTACTATGTGTAGCATGTGAAGTATATTCAATTAATAAAACAAACCTTGAAATTCACTCTTTGTTTACAGATTTGGCCAACTTGGACCAATTCATCAAAATTAAAACCATAAAAAGAATCAACAGGCAATATCTTCCTCGACAGCTACTTCAATCGCCAGCCGTCGTGTGAACGACCATCAAAATCACAATAATTCAATAGTTACTCGAACTCATTTAATTTCTATCGAACGGGGATCATCGCACTCGACAAAAACTTAATCCAGATACAACAAAACCTCCGACATTGATGGGAACCTCTCGATACAAAAACTTCACTCGAACTTTTTACAATCGAATTTTAGTAAAAACTTATATCAATGCAATGGAAAAGGCCAACTTGCGAACGCTGGTCTCAAAAACTTAGTCACTCAAATAACAACCATAATTGTTCTTTATTAAGAGCTACACTGAACCAAACTAGCTACAACTGTCATATTGTATTTTCTTGTAGAATGAAATTGCGTCGTGTAAGAATGGCTTAAGGTGTAATATTGTTATTTTGTGCTATATCAGTGTTTTGTAAGAAATGATATCTTGGACAATGATTATAAAGCATCGATGGGTTTGGAATTGATTTCAATCAGACGGACAGTAGGTGGCCACCGAATTACGATATTACGGTAAAGTTTGGGATAGGGTACTCTACTTTAGGTACCTACTTAATTAAAATATACCTAAGACAAGATGGCCTTCAAAAGTTGATGAATACTGAAGGCTTGCGATGGTTGTAGAAGTTTCGTAGTTTTCGTTTAATAAGTAAGTACTAACGTTATTTCTAAAACAAATGTTCCATTCGTTTTTGCAATGTGCACCAAACAATAAAATTAACTCATTGCCCGTCAATATGCAATAGTGCAATACTAAAGAAATATCCCCATGATGTTTTTTTTTCAGAAAGCTTTTCAATTAAAGTGAGATTTTTTATATTTGGTCTATTTGACATCTGTCACTTCCATACAAATTCTAATCTATAATACCAAAATTGAAATGTGAGGATGATCCTCTGACCACCAGACCATCCGGTCGTCAAAAATCTCACTGTAACTATTAAAAATCCGGGTATTTTTGTTTCGTAGAAATTTTTTAGTTATACTTACCTAATAACATAGATACATACACATACATACAGTCACGCCTGTTTCCCGGAGGGGTAGGCAGAGACCACGGACGTCCACTTGCTACGATCCTGACATACAACCTTTGCTTCCCTTAATCTCATAACATTCTTCATACATGCTCTCCGGTTTTGGGTACTCTTGACCTGTCCTTTTTCCAAAATATCACCGATTTGATCGGAGTACGTGCGCCGAGGTCTTCCCTTTCCCACTTTTCCATCCACTCTCCCTTCATACACCCTTTTTGTAAATCTGCTTTCACTCATTCTCTCTACATGCCCAAACCATCTTAACATACCCTTCTCAATTTTCGTCACTACATCTTTAATCACACCGCACTTCTCTTTTATCGCATTATTCGTCACTCTATCTCTCAAAGTCACACCACACATACTTCTCAACGCTCTCATTTCCACTGCATTCACTCTACTTTGGTTATAACATGTATGTCATAATCTGTCATTAGCATTAGTCATGACTCTTTTTTTCTCAAAAACCGTATAAATTGCAGGATTTTTGTAATGGTCATCTATAGGTTAGTTGATATTTATTTTATAACAACCTAACCAACTTAAAATTAAAAACTGAAAACCCGACTGCAATTCCGGGAAACAATATACCCTCTATCACTCCCACAACTAAAACAAATCCACAGACACCTCATACGTTAAAATCAATGAAGCAGTTTAGGCTGTAGAGCTTGCCAAAGAATTAGACATACATACATTCGGCAGTCAGCTAAAAATCACATTTGAATTGAGCTCGTTAAGTAGAGCATTAACCCTGACGGACAGTCAAACAAATTGAAATCGATTCGTATTCAAAGTGAATCAATCAACACTCAAATCGTCATTACGTTTTTTAACATCGACAACGGGATCGGTAAAAGTCATCGCTGTTGTTGTAGGAAAAACATCATTGTTGGAGACACTGTAAGACACAGCGGAAAACGGTGCATATACCGTGCTAAGCTCAAAGGCGCGGGTCGCCGTACCAGACGCTATACGATCGTGGTCAAGCACACACGCAAATTTTGGTTTTATTTTTATCAATCTTGTTACGTAATTAAACGCGTGTTGAAAGCAAATTGAAGTTTAAAGTCATTGAAGAAGACCCAAGAACCATCCTGAACAATCATTTTACAAGATTTCTTTTGTCGAGTAATTTGTAATTTGTGTGTCGTCTGTAATCAATCATCACCACATCATCACCAGCCTTTTTTACGTCCCACTGCTGGGGACAGGCATCCCCTCAGAATGAGAGGGCTTGGGCTATAGTTCCCACGCAGGCCCAGTGAGGATTGGGAACTTCACACACATTCGCAGGAGCGTGCAAATGTAATTCCGCACATGAATTCCGAAAAACTCAGAGGTGCGGTTTGTACCCACAACCCTCGGCTTCAGAGGCCATAGGTCGAACCACTAGTCTATCACGGCTTTTTAGGGTTCTGTAGTTTTAATCTGTAATCAATGACCATCACCCACTTTACTCAGCTTATAATGACAATGACAAAATGAAGCGTGCTAAAACAAAAGCTCTTCAAGTGAGCAATTGACACTGAATTTTCAATATGAACTGACATTTTTAATCTTCGTGAAATACGGGAATGGAATCTCGTAGCATTAAGTAGCATTTAACAGTACGAACAGACTTTTTTTACTTTTGTTAAGACTGTTAGCAACACGATACCATGACGTTACTCCTTGAAATGCATCAAAATTGGTACACCCGGTTGGGAGCTATCATGCCACAGACACAGATACACAGACACACAGATACACATGTCAAACTTACTATTTTCGTCAGGGGTTAAAAAGCTTGTTCAACTTCAACTGATAACCCTTTCCCTCGTAATAGATCACTGCGTATCTATACATTATCGTTTCAAAGCTACCCTCAACTCTTCCTACAGGCCACGTCACTGTCTCCTAATGAAGACTGCAGCCCAAGCAAACTTTGAGAACCACTCCATCGGCTGGAGTGCGCCCTTCGGCAAAATTTGTCGTAAAATGACAAGTGAAAAACAAACCAGAGCGATCGGGTGCTGCATTACGTGAATAAAATTGATATTTAAACGCCATCGCTTTTCCTATTTCCTTTAAAATTGAGGTAGAATTACCATACTGTCATGATAATTACTTTTTTTTATGCGCTGGGAGTCTTGGTAGTGATTTTTAAATACTTTCACATTGGAAGGGCGGGCCATGTCATCTTTTTATTTCTGACGACCGAATAGCCTAATGGTTAGAGACCCTGACTATGAAGCTTGAGGTCCCGGGTACGATTCCCGGTAGGGGCAGATGTTTGTATGATGAATGCGAATATTTACTCTCGGGTCTTGGATGTTTAATATTATGTATATAAGCATATTTTAATATATAAAAGTATATTTATCCGATGTCTAGTACCCATAGTACAGGCTTCGCCTAGTTTGGGACTAGGTCAATAGGTGTCATTTGTCCCGTGATATTTATTTATTTCTTAAAGGAGAACCAACAGCTTATAACATAATATGTAATAAGAATATCAACACAAAGCCAATAACAGGATCTCACAGACAGTGATGAAATACACGTTTAAGCTGAATTTAAACGAGGTGACGCGCTTCCATATCAAACGACACACAATGCTAAACAAAACACCACAGAATTCCAAGTGGAATCCCCACACTCCTCAACACAACATTATTTTCACTTTTTTTTCGTAGTGTATAAATAAATTAAAAAAAAAAACATGGGACAATTTGACACCAATTGACCTAGTCCAAAACAAGGCAAAGCCTGTACTATGGGTACCAGACAGGGGGCGGAAAGTTACCTGTATTTGACAGTTGAAGTTTTTAGCTGCGCCATCTCTTACCTGTGTAAGGCTAATTTTTAGTAGTTAGTGCGTTAATCATTGCTGTCGGTTTAAAAAAAAATACGGTTTATTTTTTTTCATTATATATTGCAAAATTTTATGAAAAAATATCGAACCGAAGGCTTGTAATTTCCAGTCACAAATTATTGCTTGTACTTCTGTTAAAAAAATTGCAAAATTTATCATCATGCAAAGAAGAAAAAAAACGGTTTTTGGTACACCTACTACATCCCTTCAAAATTTTCGGACTCAAGTAAACGTCATATAGCATGCAGCGCCCAGCGGCTTTGTTTTTAAGAAAATGCACAGTGTTTAACTGTTATTTCCTTAATTGTCCACTATTAAATACGTAGAGTAGATTTTCAGCTCCTCTGTTTTATCAGTGTCAGTTCGTGTGTATTGGACGTTGCGGCGAAAATTCGGACGCTTTAGTTACAATCTTTCTGTGTTGTGTCAGTTATTTGAGATGCTTGTGATTTGTGCTAATGTTAGTTGTTGCGATTTTGGACGCTTTAAATGCATAATTTACGAAATAAACGATTTTGAATTCTGAGTTTGAATTTTTCATAATGTCTAATCTAATAAGAGTGTGTACACATAATTCGTGTGTGTGCGCGCGTGTGCATGTGTGAGTGCGCGCGTGTGTGCTCCCGCGCGCGTGTGTGCGCCCGCGCGCGGGTGTGTGTTATGAAATCTGTTCTGTCGACTATCTCAGATAAAAGATGGCATTGCTGTAGAGGCTGGTTGAGGGTGACATTTTTTTCCGCTGAGAGGGCGCTCTATTCCCCGTATATTATATTACTCTATGGTATTAGACAACGGATAAAACATACTTATACAGATAAACACGTACTTATATCTTCTAGTAAACTAGATAAAAACGCTCTGTATACAGCTTGATTCCTTGCCCATTGCCATCGCAATTCCCATGACACGCGAAGAGTCACCTTCAAGTGCCAATAGGAAAATTCAACAAATCAACTGTTTGTAAAATTTCGAGAACAGTAACAAGGAACAACCCTTTGGCGAGGGCCCTTAGTGCTGTTCGAGGACTTCGATTGTCCTCCGATTGATGTAAGTTCATCTGTTTTTGATTGAATTGCGACCAGTGCCCTAAGCACGACTTGTCGAATCCTGCGTCACGTAAAATCGAATAGTAAACTATAACGAGTTTGTATGACGTTTGGAACAGCGCCCGCCCGTGAGCGTATTTGGAACTAAAATTTAGTATGAGATTTCTCGATCTCGATACGATAACCGTAACGTAACGCAGGATTCGACAAGTCGTGCTTAGGGCACTGCAAGGGCCGCTTACTGTAAGGGCTTGACCTGCACTTATAGTATAGTTTTTTTTTTTTTTATACAATGGGGAAGGCAAACGAGCAAGTGGGTCACCTGATGATAAGTGATCACCACTGCCCATATACATTTGGGCGGAATCCTAACTAATATCAGAGACAAGTTATATGAAGACTGCCAATCTCCAAACTAACTTGTGTAATTTATTGAATCAGGCGTTACTTTGATGACAAATAGTCATGACCACTAATGACAAATAGTTATATCTGTGCGGCAAATGCATGTTTCCATGCAACACCTCCGCCTCCACTGCTACACGAATCAACAAATGCCACACAGACCCAACTATCACCACCACCACTAAACCAAACGCGGACGCGTTTCGGCCCTCTCCACGAGGCCATTTACGAAGCATAACAACAACCGCTCAACATGTCACCACTTCCACTACTGACATATGTAAACCATGTACTCAATTTAGTTAACTTGTGTAGCTCCGAAATAATAAGGTTCAATAGATGGCGTTGTTTAGCCCGGGTATTACTCCCACATACATGCTAAACAACGCCATCTAGTGAACCTTATATTTCGGAGCTACGCAAGTTAGTATGGAGATTGGCAGTCTTTGTAATTACAATTGTCTCTGCTTATATTATAAATGCGAAAGTAACTCTAAGCTGCCTCTCTGTCTCTCTGTCTGTCTGTTTGTTACCTCTTCACGGGAAAACCGCTGCACTAATCTATATGAAATTTGGTAAGAAGATAGTTTGAATATTGAAGAATAATATAGGCTACTTTTTATTCGGGAAAATTGTATAGCTCCCGCGGGATAGCGATAACCGACATCTACGCGAACGAAGTCGCGGGCAACAGCTAGTAATTTATTGAATCAGGCGTTACTTTGCGGAGGTCCATATTTATGAACTAAAAAACAATTACTTTGCTCACCCGCGACCACTAATGACAAATAGTTATATCTGTGCGGCAAATGTATGTTTCCATGCAACACCTCCACCTCCACTGCTACACGAATCAACACATGCCACACAGACCCAACTATCACCACCACCACTATACTAAACGCTGACGCGTTTCGGCACTCTCCACGAGGCCATTTACGAAGCACAACAACAACCGCTCAACATGCCACCACTTCCACTACTGACATATGTAAACCATGTACTCAACTTAGTTAATGACAAAACCAACGTACCCACTAATATTTTATAAATTCCAAACTACCCTTTTATGTAAGTCCTAAACTACCCTTTTTTAAGAAATGAATTCCAAACTACCCTTTTTATTTTTATTTTTAATCTACGCCAGGTACCCCGTTATTTTTAACCGAGTACGGTAAAAAGAGAAGTCATGTTCTCATTATTACTATGACACATTATTAAAATTAGAACCAAGTCGTAACAAAGGCGAAGAAACCAAATTAACTTGTTCATTAATAATAGACCCCATGTTGTTGTACCTAATTATTTCCAATTGTTCTAAAACCGATAGCCGCAAACCCTTATCACAATAATGTAAAATTTCGTACGTATCTGAGTCTAACAACGAATGATTCGTTTCTAATAAATGCTTGGCAAAGTTTGATTTCTCTGGATGATCATCCCTATATGACGAGACATGCTCTTTAAATCTAGTATCAAAGCTTCGACCGGTTTGTCCAATGTATACTTGACTACAGTCGCCACAAGTGAGTTTATATACGCCCGACCTGTTCCCTTTATCCACCTTTTCTTTGTTATTACAAAGTCTAGAACGTAAAGAATTAGTAGTCTTAAAGGCAACATTGATGTTATTTGATTTTAAAATATTATAAATCTTGTCAGACAACCGGCCAACATAAGTAATACTAGATCTAAATTTGTTAGTAGGCTGAGATGGCAACGCAGAGTAAAGCATGCTATTCACTATCCGTCCCTGCTTCTTTTGAACCAGACTATTAACCATTGCTGTACTATAACCATTTGTTGTTGCTATCTGATATATAGTATGTAACTCAGAATCATAATGCTCTTTCGAAAGAGGTACAGTTAGTAGTCTATGTACATAACAATGGAAAGCAGCCAGTTTATGCTGCCATGGGTGAGTAGAATTTGCAGGTATGACAGTATCTGTGTACGTAGGCTTACGGTAAATTTGAAACTGGTGCCTATTATTTACTCTTGTAATAGTTAAATCCAGAAAATTTAATGAACGATTTTCCTCTAATTCTCGTTTGAACTTTATTTTTGGATGTTTGTTATTGAGAGCACTAATAAACAAATCTAGCTGCCTCATACTCCCCTTCCAACATAAAATTAAATCATCAACATACCTATAATAATATACTAAATTGCTGTTCCCCACTATATATTGTTTTTCAAAGTTATCCATAAAAACGTCAGCCATTAAAGGACTAAGAGGTGACCCCATTGCTAAACCATCACTCTGCAAATAATATTGACCATTAAATCTGAAATAATTTTGTTTCATGCATAAAGTTACTAATTCTATTAACTCACAAACCTCCCCCGGATGTAAACGCTTCCTTCAATAACAAACATCCAAAAATAAAGTTCAAACGAGAATTAGAGGAAAATCGTTCATTAAATTTTCTGGATTTAACTATTACAAGAGTAAATAATAGGCACCAGTTTCAAATTTACCGTAAGCCTACGTACACAGATACTGTCATACCTGCAAATTCTACTCACCCATGGCAGCATAAACTGGCTGCTTTCCATTGTTATGTACATAGACTACTAACTGTACCTCTTTCGAAAGAGCATTATGATTCTAAGTTACATACTATATATCAGATAGCAACAACAAATGGTTATAGTACAGCAATGGTTAAT